>LNAC01000042.1:5435430-5467082 GCA_002007465.1 Ailurus styani
GCCAGGGCCGCTCTGGGTTGCACAAGGCCGGCAGCGCGGCCCCGGGGTCTCCGCGTGCGCCCTGCGCCGGCGGCCGGAGCATCTGGGCGGGGACTGGCGCTCGCACCGAGGGCAGTAGCCACCGTCCCGCAGGAGGCCCGCGCTCGTCAGTCACTGGATGGGGGCCCTGCTTAGTCACAAGGGTTGCAACCCAGTTTCTGTTCTAAAACTATTAGAGAGGGAAGAGAAGGAAAAAAAATAGAACCAAGTGTATGTTTGTATTTGTTACCATGGGATTCGGTTCAACTGTATACATATGTCGTTTTTTTGTTTTTTGGGTTTTTTGGGTTTTTGGGTTTTCTTTCTTTTTTTTTTCTTTTAAACCTTCCAAGCTATGTACTGCAGTGGACAAAGATTACACCATGTTTGTGTTGCAGTGTTGCTATGGAAGTGCATATGGTTTTATTTGGTGGAAATTTGCAGAGAAATTGAAGGAAGTCCGATGCATGCATGGCAAACAAACGTGAAGTTTCAGAAAACAGGCCTCCAAACAAATACTGGAATTAAGGAGGACTCTTAACAATAACTTAAAATCCGGAATACTGGTGCATGAGTGCAACTCTACCTACCTGGGTTCTAACCCAGGGGGCAGGAGAGTCAGACAGTGGAGTTTAATCTAATCTGCCACTAACTGGCCAGGTGTCTTTAGTTATTGGGCCATGGCTGACCTTTTTTCCCCCGTCTCTGAAACAGAGAGCAGGTACCCTTACTGTGCATCGCTCTTGTTGAGAGAAAACAAGATAACAGGTCATGAGCACTATGCATAGTAAGTGCTCATTAAATGGTAGCCATCATTCTGGAGTGGTAACAGCACCCTGTTTATGCTCCAAGGCTATGGGCTCATTCATCAAACTATCTTTTGGGCTTTGAGGTTTGGAGTGCTTTGGGGGAGCCAAGGGTGTTCTATGCTGGTCAGACTTGGTTTTGTGTACAGTTGTCATCAGACTGGACAACTGCTGAAAAGTCTGTACTTCAGCTGTCAGGGGTCATCCCCTGCAAGCAATAAGGGTGCTGAGTCTCAGCAAGTTGGTGACACTGTCAGCTGGAACAGTGCGTCCCTCTCAGCGTTTGGCTCTAATCTCCCCACTCCGTGTCCCACCTCCAAGAGGACACAAAGTCCATCTCCAGAGGGCTCACGCCTGCTTCCTACTCTGAATGAACACTTTGGAGGGCTGGATAATTATTATAATTGTAACGTTCTAAAATCTTTGTTTAAATCTGAAAGTTTAATTCACATAGATCGGAATCTTCCAGAAAAATACTCTGTATACGTTTTTTGTATGGCTTGCATTTTGAAAGACTCACAAACCCGTTAAAAGGCTGTCTGCTCCACCCCACTCCCCCGCCCCTTCTCCAATACACACACTGTAGGTTCACAGAGCACACGGAGAGGTTATGCTAACCTTTATCAAGTTACTGGATCTAATTGGGCCTCTGTTTTCTGATCTGGAAAATGAAGATGCTGGATTAGGTGATTTCTGAAGTCCTTCTAGACCTACGTGGCTATGACAGTATGCCATTCATCTACCTTGAATAGAATACAAGAGGTCTCTTTCAGCATTCTAGACTGTTGATGTTCTAACCTACATTAGGAAACAATGCAAAAAAAGTCTGTATCCTCCCTCAACCTGAGTGTTCTAGTTTCTCTTAGCTCCTTGAAGGGCCTTTAAAAAAAAAAGGCATCTAAAATACACTGACTCACCCATGCTTTTCATAGGCATGCTTTTCATGGGCATGGGGCCTTGCCCCAAGCCGGGGACTCCACAGTTAGGCAAACTGTTCCTCACCCTGCCGGCACATGCGTAGCACTGATTGAATGGACTTCTGTCTTTGCATCTGCTTTCTTAACACCTTCCTTAGGCCTGAAGTCACTTTTCTAAAACTAACAGATAGGAGAAAAGGGGAGGGGGACCTAACCAATTTGTCTTTAAATTCTCTGCCATATAACTTTGTCTTCAATCTGTCTATAATTCAGTTGAAGTTTTTTTCCTGACAAAATTAAGGGACATATGTCAGTCTACATAATAGAATGTTCAAGGTGTGTGTTTAGATGGGAAATATGCTACAATTGTAAACTTGAAAAAAATTGTCTGCCACAAATGGCTACTGGCACCAGTCACCTCAATAGTGCAATAAATACTGCCTCTCACATTCAACACATTAGCATGTTTTTCTGACTAATGATGTTAACTGTGTGTCTAATGATAGGATTACTAATGATTCTCAAAGCTCGTAACTTTTCTCCTTCTTTCTGCCCCACAACTATCGCGGTCCTGGGTCACACAGTGGCTGAGGGAGGGGAATGAAAGCTCACAGGCTCTGCCCCCAACTGTGTGTCACACACCGACTGTGGGACTTTAGACAAGCCTTTTACCCTTTCTGGACCTGGGGTTCATCCCCCTGAAAAACACAGGATTCCATGTCTTGGGCCATCTCTAAGGTACATTCTGGCAGGGACAGTCAAGGATCCTGCCATCCTCTAGCCTGGAGAGGCTCTCTGCTGCCAGCTACTGTTGACTCTTGGAACTTCTATTCCCACGAGACTGATTGCAGTCTATACCAACTCTACAAATCCTTGGCCCTTGCACCCTGTACTCGTCTTCCTAGAATCGTGAGTGCAGCTTTTGCTCAGACTTGGATTCAAAACCCCAGAGTCAATAAGAACCTCCTCCAGTTTAAAGATGAATCCAAGAACCGTAGTCCTTCCTGGGGTAGGTAGATCATATTTCCTGTGTGTTTGCTCTGTCACTTGCTGTTTGCTTATCTTCTGTTCAGTCATTCGGGGTGAACATTCCATTTTTTGCCCTCTTCAGATTCCAGCCAGTTGAACTTGTGGGCCCTTATGAAAACTTCCCCTGTGGGCATTTTTCATCTCGATTCTCTCTTTTAGAGAAGTTTCCAGGAAGGAATATGTAATATTGCCAAACAGGGTGGTGGATGGTTATCCAGGAGTGGTCTCCACAGGCTCCTGGGCCAGAGAACCAGCAGCCCTTGCTGATATAGACTAAAAGTGGGCTGTGGCCTTGGCAGACCCTTCTCTGTCATTAACTAGCCTTGGGAGTATGTGGTCCTGCCCCTGTATCTTTTCCTTTTGACTGCAATGGGTATAAAACACCTTTCAATAAGTACCAGGCTGAGCAGTCGCTATACAGTAGCATGCCTTAAAGAGGACTCTGCAACTCATCAAAGAAAATCTTTATTAAGCATTTAAATGGAATATTCTTTCTGTACTTGGGATCAGGTTTGTTTTCCACTTCTCCCTAAGCTCTTTATTTTTCTGTTCCTCTGTTTATTCTTTTTTTCCTTTCTCTCCTTCCACATCCTAAGTGGAAAGCCAGGGGGTGATTTCTGGATTATCTTGAGTTGTTAGTAAATTTTTGCTGCTAGATTATCCAAATAAGATCGGGATACTCTGGAGCCACTATACTTATTTGTTACAGGTTGTCGCGTAAATAGAGAGGTGCTCTTCTGGGGGACCCATGCTGTGAAGCCTTCCAGGAGAAGGCCTTTGTGGGGAGAAGGAATGCAGTGGGCCAAAGCAAGAAGCATGGTATTATTCTGATGAAGCAGAGTCTGCTGTAGGACACATGCTTTGTCCCCACCACTCTCCCTTCTGCTGGACCCAGTGCCGACAGCATGTGTTGCTTGGGAAAGGCCTTTCTGAAAGGGCGAACCGCAAGAATGCAGTCCTGAGTGTTGCCTCCTGAGCCACGCAGGGCAGTGATGATTGGCCCCACACAAATGTGCCGATTGGTTCTGCCACTTAACAGCTCATATCTGGACATAGATGTTCGTGTCATTGCCAGACTAGGGATGAGGGTGAGGTTGGGGACTGATTTGACAGTTAGGGATTTCAAATTCCTAAGTGGGCAGCCCAAGCTGGACAGTGTGTCCCACTTTGCCCTGTTGATACATGGTTCCTGCCCTGTGTGCAATGGTTCCTTTCCCAAATGGGCATTTTGTCCCGAGTCTTAGGGCAGAAGAGAGCGAACCAACAGATGGAATACATTAGCTACATCTCTTTGCTTAGGCCCTCTGCCGATATTAGTTAAAGCTGCTTAGCTCTTTATTTGAAAGTAGTTCTGACTCCACTTTAAGAGTAACATTTGCAAAGGGAATGCAAACCAGTGCTCTGTCATGATTCCTCATGTTCAGGGAATTTGAGATTTGAGTTCTTGGCGGAGTGAAGGAGGCCACGAGCAGCATGTCTCCCTGAGCTGTGGCCGTGGAAGTGCTGATCCGAGGGCAGCATGCTGGGCCTTTCTCCCCTCTCCTCGCTCCGGTGCGACTTTCTGCCCAGACCTCAACACAGGGCTGCTGGTTCTCATGTCTTCTTCAGCTGGAGGTGCATTTTGGCCAGCTGTGGACTCTTTAAGGCATTGACAGAGCTGCCGAGAAGAAGTCCAGGGTCTCGAGGGCAAGGTGGAGAGACCCTGTGTATACTACACACAAGACCTCCAACTGGCGGGGACAGGGCTTTCACTGATCCAAGGACATTTTTACGTATCCACTGAAATCCGGTGACGTGGGTGCATCTCCCCAGCATCGTGGTGAATAAAAGGAGCCAGGCACAAGAGTATGGGTAATAGGATGCGTTCCATAAAACCTACATAAACAGATGAACCTAATCTAGTCTGCTCAGGAGTCAGGAGAGGGGTTACCCTTGGTGAGGGGATGGGTCATGTCTGGGAAGTTGCTGGAGAGGGACTCCCGGGGAACTGGTGATGCTCTGTTTCTGGATCAGGGTGCTGGTTATACAGGTGTATACAGGTATTATACAGGTGTGTTCAGCTTATGAAGATTGATCCAGCTGTAAACATACTTATAGTATATGCACTTTGCTGCCTGTACACCATATTTAAATAAAAATAATTAAGAGGCAGGTCTAGGTACAGTGATGTGGAACTATCTCTAAGGCATATAGTTAAGTGGGAAATGCACTTAGCAGAGCAATATGTAGAATATGCTACTCATTGTGTAAAAAATATTTGTGTAGGTATGTGATTGTATATGGAAGGCCACTGGGAAGAATGGTTGCCTTGTGGTGCTTGGAGACAGAGGTAGGAGGAGAACTTGCTTTTTACCCCATGTCTTTTTGTGCCTTTTGAATTTGGTATCATGCCTATGAGTAGAACATTAAAATTATTAATAAAATTATTCATTAAAACATTTTAATGAGAAGATATTATGCTAAGTGAAATAAGCCACAGAAGGACACAGAAAGACAAATACTGTATGATTTCACTTACATGAGGAATTTTCGAGTAGTCAAGTTCATAAAGAGAAAATAAAATGGTGGCTGCCAGGGACTGGCGGGAGGAGGGGTTGGGGAGTTTTTGTTTAATGGGTGCAGAGTTTCAGTTTGGGAAGATGAGAAAAGTTCTGGATTTGGATGGTGGTGGTGGTTGCATAAGAATGTGAATTTACTTACTGCCTCCAAACTACACTTAAAAATGGTTAAAATGGTAAATCTTACGTTGTGTATTTTAAAAACTAAAAATATCTTAATTAAAGCTAAATAGTCATTTTAAAATGAAGGTAAATTTATATGTGCTGACTCTGTCATTTGCAAGCTGGGTAACCTTAAGAAGTTCCTTAACCTCCCTGCGGCTTCATCTCTTGGTTTCCTATTCTAAGATAGTATTACTACCTACCTTTTGGGGTTGTTGTAAGAACCAGATGGAGGAATACACGTAAAAAGCTTAGAAGAGTCCTTGCAACATAAGTGCTTAAGAAATATTAATTATTTTTATTACCATTTTTGGCAGAATTCTTTGTGTGATAACGTCTGTACATGTGCTTACATGCCTGTACCTAATGTACTCATGCTTGTGTCCACCATATATTTATCAAATACCTTCTGTGTGCTAGACATTGTGCTAAGAGTTGGGTAGACAGTGGTGAGCATGGACTGTCAGGGTAGAGAATGGTGGTGTTGATAGGATGCCTGCTTGAATAGAGAGGTCACAGAAAATCTCTCTGGTAGGTGACTCTGAGTAGGTGATTCTGAGTAGGTATTAGCAAAATAATGAAGGAGCCAGCCTTGCAAAGACTAGAAGAGCTTTCCTGACAAAGGAAGTAGAATATTATGAGATCCCAAGTTTGAAGGCCTCTTGTGGGTGAATAAGAAGGAGAGTAGTGTCAGGGGAGATTGGAATGTACATAGAAAGTTCTAGAAGAATGGGGAAGAAACTATTAAGAGTTTTTTCGGCTGGGAAGTGGGACTCAGGATGGTGTGGGGAGGAGGGTGTGGAGTGGAAGAAAGGAATTTTACTTTTCATTTCATTTCCTTCTATCCTGAATTATTTGCCATAAGCATGAATTTTTATTTTTTAAAAACCTAGTTAATAAAAAATTAAGAAATTTTAATGATTAATAGTAAGTCATCTAATAACCTTTCCTGCTTTCAAGAATCACCTCGTCTCAACTCTCCAGTTTCTCTTCATGAAACAAGAGAGTAATGGAGTTTATATCTGCTCATTGGTCTGAAAACAGGGCTGATGTAGCCTTCTTCTCCTGTGTATTCAGCCATCTTTTTCTTCGAGCCAGTAATAATGTTTTTCAGTGACTTTCAGTGAAACCCTTGAATCCTCTCTTCCATTGGGAGTATTTTTACTTTTTGTAAAAAAAAAGAAAGAAAAAAAACCCAGAAAACGTTTCAAATTCATCTGGGATTCTTACCTTGTGGTCACTACAGTGACAGAAGCATAAGGAGGCAGGTGCTTGCCCTTTCCAACTGAGGGGAAGAGGAGAGATGATGGGGACTAGGGGGTTGAAGTAGAAGGAAGAAATCAAGCACTGTGCCAGCCAGACGTTCCCAAGGCCCCACGGGGCTGGGTGCTTTCCTTCTCTGGGGCTCACTTTTTGCCCGGTGCTTTGTCTAAGTTGGGCAGGAGTGAGAGTTTCCCTGAGGTGTTCTGAAAGGTAGAGAGAGGTTCACCTTGTCCAAACAGAATTCCAACAATGGAAAGACCTCTTGCATTCAATTCTTTGAGTCAAGACAACTGATGACGTGTTCTAGGAGAGATCTCAAAACCAGCTCCAAGGCAGCGTGGGTGGCGGTCTCGATCTGGAAGTCTCCCATCATTTTCAGTCCTCTGAAGTGACCTGGAATCAGCAAGGAGGAACACAGAGCATCTGATCTGTGCTTGGCCTGCCTTGCTGATAATTTCGTTGCGTACATGGCACCAGGAGAAATAAGGTGAGTGACCAATTGGAACTCTACACGGGGCTATTTGAATGCCCAGCCCATGTTCCCACTGTCTCTTCCCTGTCCCCTGTGTTTATTCTCTGCTCATTCTGATACCCGTTTCCATCCTGGAAGAAGTGTGTAGTTGAAACTTTGTCTTTGGCATCTGCCCAGCTGTGACACTTGAGTTTCTTCTCATCCAGCCCTTGGCACTGCCGTCCCCACCGTGGGTATGCCGTGGCCTAAGTCATCCTCGTCCAGACAGCTCTGTACGCTGCAGGGGACATCTTCCTTCCAGGTTGAACTCCCGCGGTCCTGTTCCAGGAACACTTCCTCTGTCCCCCATCACTTTGTGTTTAGAAAACTCACTCGTTGCCAACTATGAGCAATAATATCAGTCATACACTAGTATTTCTCAAGTGCTTATTCTGTGTCGGGCATTGTTCTGAGTACTTCACGTGGATTGACTCATTTAACCTTCATCGCAACTCTCTGAAGCCGGTGTGGTTACTGTCCCTGTTCACAGATGAGAAGAGCAAGGCACAGAGATAGAAGCTTACACGGCTTCCTTTCTGCCAGGGCTCTCTGCCGCCTGCGCCAGCCAGCCGTTCCCTCTGTATGTGGATGGCCCCTGCCGAATAATCTCCCTTTGATCTCCTTTCACATCCTGAGCAAAAAATGTGTCCCCGGATTCCTTCTGCCAGCTCCATCTGTGAAGCATGTGGGCTGATGTTTGAATAAGAATGACTAAAGGAGAAAGCGATTTTATGAACTTCAGACTGTGAACTCAAGGAAGAGAGTGAGTCAGGCCTCCACATTCCTGAAATACTTTCAGGAGGCTCAGTGACCTCAGACAATAAGAACCTGAGGCCAAGCTCTCTGGACATCCTTGGGAGGCCCCCCGCATGGAAGAACATGGGGGCACTCTGCACCTGGTTCCTGTGTGCACCGTGTGGGGTTGAAGATCATGAGCCAGAGCAGCCCCGGACTGTCCAGAGTACCTCCTCGGTTTTGCCCAGGCCGTTCCCTCTGCCTGGAATGCCTTTGCCCGAGCCCTTGTCAGCTTGCCCTCCAAGGCTCACCTGATGCAGAGGCTCTGCAGTCTGGCTCCCCAGGGTTTTGTGCTTGCCTCTCTCAGCCCCCAAACACCTGGCCCCCCGAGAAAATGGCTTTCAACATGTCTGCCCTGTGCGTAGTTACACCTATGTGACAGCCTCAAGGCTGGAGGAAAGGTCCTGTCCTGGGTGGTGAGATATGTGGATTCTAGTTCCATCTCTGGCGTTGGCCATGCAATGTGACCTCCCACAACGCACATTCCTCGTGAATTAAAATGATTTGTTTTGATCTGCTGCTCCCACAGACAGTGACCTCCCAAAGTACAGGGACCTTTAATCCCTGGGATTGTTCTCAGCGAGACATAGGCACGTGCCTATCACATAAGTTTCAGTAATCACAGACAGATTTTTCTCTTTGGCTTATACTGCCATCCGTCCCTCTCCTTACTGAGTTTAACCCCCTAGTTGGCATGGTGCACAAACCATTCACAAAGGGAAGTAATGTCCATTAAATCAAAAATGGATGATTTTGTGTGTGTGCACATATTGGGGACAGAGCGGCCCAAAGCTACACGGGACTCAGTTCTGACACCACACAGGTGAATCGTGGAAAATGACTCAAGATGAACCACATGGTACCTCAGGAAGCCTTCCAAGATCTTTGAGCAGGGAAGGAGCAAAAAGTTATATGTGGAGCCCGTTCCGTGAGTGGAAAAGAGGAGAGGAGAGTCACAGGCATGAGAATTCTCTTAACAGCTGTACCGCTTTCCAAAAGGCGCAATCATTGAAGGATGGAATGAGAGCATGCAACTAAGCAGGCTGTGAATTTTGGCCTAAAGGCCATGATTTGGATGCTCTAGTCCCCTGCCTCCTTGGGAAAAGTGCTTTCCTGTTCCCCCCAAACGCTCGTTCAACCTACTGAGATTGGCAGCCGCCCTAATGCCAAGGGAAATGTCCTGCCCTGGAGTTGGGAGATATGGGTTCTAGTCCCATCTCTGGCACCAACGAAGTCAGTGGCCTTGGCCATGTCACATAACTTCCCCATGTCACCATGTCATCTCATCTGTGGCATGAGGAGGGTGGGCTGGTAAAGCAGTAAGCTGAGGTGCTGTGACTCTCCTGCCTTTTCTGTCACCTACATGAATGTTTCTCCAGTGACCAATCTGGCATTTGCCGCAGCCTCTACTTTCACATGTCATAAGGCTGTCACCTCAGAGTTCCACAAGGTGTAGGTAAATGCAGGTACATATGGCACATATTCGATCAGGCAAATGGTATTTTTATTACCTAGTGAGTTGAAAATCCATTCGCAGGCTAGACAAGGGAAGCCCTCTTTCTCCATCCCATTCTTTTTTTTTTTCTTTTTTTTTTAAGATTGATTTATGTCAGCGAGAGAGGGCAGGGTAGGAAGGGGCAGAGGGAGAGAGAATTTCAAGCAGACTGGACGCCCACTGCAGAGTCTGACACAGGGCTCCATCCCACAACCCTGAGAGCATGACCTGATCTGAAATCAAGAGTTGGACACTTAACTGACTGAGCCATCCAGGCACCCCCATTCCATCCCATTCTTGTCTCCATTCTTGCCCACTGGCCCATTCCCATCTCCCCCTCCCCAGTGGTGGTCTTTTCCTCATTCTGGCTGACCAGTGGAAGCTGGCTGAGGAAGCCGAGTTCCGCCATGCTAACTGGAGCTGCCCTGGTTCGCCTTGCTGTACCTGCCAGATGCCTTCTGCAACCTCCCAGGTAGTTAATGATCTCCCCTTGGGCAGAAGAGTCCTTTAATAATTTACCAGAGTAGATAAAGAAAAAAGCATAGTTCTCTACTTGGAGGCCAGTTAGGCTAGCAATTCAGACAGTATGGATGGGGTTAAGTTGGACTTCAAGTTCAAACCCAGCTTTTTTCTATAGGAATCCTGCCTTATAACTGTGTATATAAAGTCTTATCAGAACCCTCATTCAGATACTTAAACTCCCCAGCCCTGCTGGATGAGCAGCACTTTAGGGCTCCTTCACTTCTCAGGAGAATTAACTATATATATTTAAAAAAAAAAAAACCAACACCAGAATACCCTGGGACAAAACAAGATTTAAAAATTTAAGGAACTCTAGAGAAAAAAAAGTTATTTTGCATTTTCTGACTTCTTGGGTTCTTTACTAGAATTTGAGAATTTGAGAAACATTTTTTTTTTGCAGGGAATTATATATTTCATTGAGTCAAAAGTACAGACTTTGAGAGACAGCATGGTACAGTGCTAAAAAAACCCACATGCTTTGGAATGAGAAACTTAGGGTGAAATCTTACCTTTAACTACATGTGAGACCTCAAGGAACTAATTGAGATTCTCTGAACCTTACTGTCCTTGTCTCTAAAATGAAAGTAATAATTCTGTCCTTGGGATATTTTTCATGAGTCATAAATATGAAAAGAATCACCTGGCACACAGTAGACAATAAATGATGTATCCTCTTCCTCCTCCTCCTCAGGCTTGCCTGTATCTAGAGAAATTTGGATTCTGTGAAGTCATGAGAAAAAATACTCCCTCTTAAAAGTGTAACAGTGAAATTTAATAAGGATAAATAGAGTAGATGCTAAGACTGATGGGCCCCAATGAATCACACATCCTGGTATCTAAGAACTTGTGCTGTTCCCTCCCACCCTGACTCCAGCTTTGACTATATGACTTGTTTGGGCCAATGAGGCATTAGTAAGTGTGACGTACTCACAGGCTTACTAGGTGCTTGCATACTGGGACCGTCCTCTTGGAACTTCCCCTGTTAGTAGCCAGCCGTTTGGCTATAAAGAAGTTCAGGCTAAACTACTGAATGATGAGACGCCGCAGGAAGCGAGAGCCCGGGGGTGAGAGGCCGTCTTGGACATTTCAGCCTCAGCCTAAGCTCCTGGCTCAGTGAGTCACGGCCTGAATAACCACCCAGCTGCACCCAGTCGACAAACAAAATTGTGACAAATAATAAACCCTCATTGTTTTAAGCCACCAAATTTTGGAAGGGGTTGTTACACAAATGCCAAATCCTAAATTTACATTAAGGAAAATTGATAATACAAGTGGAAGTGGCAGGTTTTCCTTATAGAGGTCATATGAAATAGACCATGAGATTTCAGTTAATGATTGTTATATTAATAAGTATTGACATACTGCTAAGAAATTAAATGCAAGCTGAACCTGCTTTCATTAAACAAATGAATTGGTTAATTGACCGCATGATTATTAAGTGCCTACTGGTTACCAGGCTTTGTACTGGTGTCTGAGGATACTAAGAAAGACCCAATTCTCCTGTATCATATTGTCTCTTGGATTGTGAAATTTGAGTCTGTCCTTGTGTTGGAAACTGAGAAGATAAGAGAGTAAATGCTCCTAGTTTAGTAGGGAAGGTGGATTTGTAAATAAAAGTGCACTTAGGTTCCTTAAGGGAGTTGATAGGCTTCCTGGCATTGATACTCAGGGAAGTTCTAGAGGGCTCTGTGAACCCACCAATATCCTGTTTTTAGAGGGGCCTTGACAAACTCCAGTGTATCTGGAAGCAAGCAGCCAGGGAATGAAGGCCTGAAGACTGGACCATGTGAGGAATAATTGTACCCACTATAAATGTTTATCTAGGGGGGAAAAAACAGAGAAAGAAGAAAAGAAAGGCTGGAAGTGCAGGTAGGGATGAAGCACATAATGCGGAGAACTTAAATACGACGTGTGGAAGAGGATTAAATTCATTCTGAGGACTTCCAGGAGGAGAACCATTAACAGTTATTAAAGTTACAGGGAGATGGATTTTGAGTTAATATTCAGAAGAACAGCTAACACGTCTGGAGCATAAACTATAGAAAGAGACAGAGCAGGCACCATCTCTGTCTGTGAGAAAGGCTTGGGTCACTCCTTGCCAAAGATGTGAGGAAGGGGTTCTGGGGGTAGGTGGAGCCAGGAGCCTCTAAGTCTCTCCCATGTGTAGGGTCCCCCGGTTCACCTCTGGAGTTCTGTCATTTTTATTCTGACTGAATCATATTAAGAAGTAAAACAGATGACACCTGCCCACCAGCAGTGAGTGGGAGAACTGTCCACCAATGACAGGAGACTGAGCCCAGAGATTAGGAACATGAGAATTCAAGCCTCAGAAACCCATAGCCGCTGCCTCTAATGTCTCTCACCACCTCGAAGGGATCATGAGAACTTGTGTTTTCCGGGGATTATTTATCACACCCTGGGGGCAGACTCAGAGGAGCAGGTCAGGCAAATATGAGCCTGCGGATTTCGCAAGCATGTGACAGTTCAGGATGAAGGAGGGAAGAGAACTAAGCAAGTGTAAGGAAGCCATCCAGCATTTCTGATTGGGTATTACAGCGTCGTGCCAGAACCATCACCAAAGAACCTCACTGGCTCTCTCCTGTTCCTCTCACACTTTTGACTGCAAAACTATAGAGGAGGAGATCTTTTCAGGGATGTGGGTCCCATTTCCTGGGTGGGTCCTGTGGCACCAACAGCACCAGGACCAGAACTACAGATTCCCAGTTCTGTGGGAAACAGAGGATCTGGGAGGTCAAGTTTAGGATTCCCTGGAGGCTTGAGATGATGGGCCCAGTCTAAGGATGTCTTTCACTTACTGTCACTGACTGTGAGTGGGAAGGAAGGGAGAGATTTGCAGAGCGCCCTATGACCAACAATTTCCAGGGTCTCCATGCTCTTGCACACCCACACCTTTGTATGCGCTGTTGTCACTACCTGCCTTGCCCTTTCTCCCTTCCCCTTTCCTACCAAAGCCTGACTTCCAGACTGTACCCCATGTAAAACCTTCTCCAACTCTCTCAGGCTGAGGCAGCCTCACACCTTCATAGTATTACTCAGCACACCTTACTGTAACTGGACTGTGAGGCCAGAGGCTGAGTCTTGTTCATCTCTTCGTTTCCCCAAAGAAGGGGCACAGAACCCACAGAATGTCTTAGATGCTCAGTACACATGGGTCAAAGGTATGAAGCCTCTTCCTTTCCCTCCCCACAGGAGTGGCATCCCCACAAGTGCTCTGTTCTGTGCTGGGCATGTGCTTGCATCATGCATGCATTCATCTGTGCTCTATTCTCCAAAGGGTCATGCATCATGCATGCACTCATGTGTGCTCTGTTTTGTGCGGGGTACGTGCTTGTGTTATTGCTGTGGCCCATCTCTCTGAAGTTGGAATGCAACTTTGTGATCAGAAATAACTTCGTTCTAAAGTAAACAAAACAAAGGAAAATGTGGTTTCCATCTGCCCCATCCATGACAGGGGAGCCCTGGTACCTGGGTGAGGGGATTGGTCTGACTGGGACCACCTGAGCAGCCCAGGAACCCTCAAGGGAGAGGGGCTGGTCAGAGCAAAAGCGCTTCGAGCCACTGACCCAGCACAAAGACTCTACTGTGGGGAAACTCAATATAAGGGTGTGTGCCTTGCTCTACGGGAACGCGATATACAAAATACAAAGTCATAAAGTAGATAAACCTGGGATGGTTATTGACTTTACAAGAGAACTTGCCAGCAGGTTCCTCTAAATAGCCAGCTCTCACAGTCCACTTAAACTGTGATTTTATTTTCAGAAGTTTGATATTACACACCGGTTTTCAGGAGAAACCTAAATAGGTCCCTGAGGAGCCTAGCGTTGCAGTGTGTCTGGCCAGCAGCTCCTTGACCAGGCCTTGAGGTGAGCAGGCCTTGAGCTGCTGGGAGTGCTAGAGGCGTTCCCTCCGTGTCTGCCCATGGAGTCTGCCTGTTTCCAATGTTACATGCCATAGGAAGAAGCAGAGCCAATCTGGACCTTCTTACCTCTATTTGTGTGCCCTGATGGAATGCTCAGCGCTCTTTCCCATAAGGAGGACGTAGAATTTGTAGCAGCTATTCGTTCATTCACTCAAGAGTGTTTACGATGTACTTTCTGTGAGCATGACACCATGCTAGACACAGCAAAGTAGAGAAGAAAGGCTATAAGATGTGTTCCTGTCTCTCAGAACTCAGTCTAGTCAGATGAGTGCTTGGATATCATTGGTTCTAGAAAAGATGTATTTTTACCCTTTAACATCTCTGAAATCAAGATGCATTTTACTGCAGGTGGTATGACATAGTTGGCCATAACTGGATGGATTTTTCTTAGTGGTGTGGAAGATGGTGGTGTATCTTAAGAATCCTCAAAGTCTTAGATGATATAGGGTGTATGAAAGTGCTAAGTAATGGTTTAATGCCATAGGACTCCCAAGTGGAATTTGATATCTGAAGGGTAAAATTGGGCCCCTTTGTGAATGTACCACATGGAATTCCCTTTGTAGAGAATGTATATCATAAGTTTAAAATAATGTCCTTTTTTCATAGTTATCCAGGGAAGCTGAGCTAGACTGCCCTTCCTCCATTCTGGGAGTGAGGAATGTGTAGCGGCCTAGCCCTGATTCCCTTCCATGCAGGTCATGGGAAAACCAGAAGAGCAATGTAGCAGGAACAATTGTGGGTAGCAGCCCTTGAGGAATGAGGACCTTGGTTTTGATTCTGTGACTCCCAGACGGCAAGTCCTTAATGAGCTGTACCCCCTACAGCCCAGCACCGTGCCTGGCCTATAACAAACAGAAATTATAAACAACTGTGTGTGTGTGTGTGTGTGTGTGTACCATAGACAGATATAAATGTATATGCAGATATATGTCAATGAATGAATATCTGTTACTGAGGCCAAAAATGCATTACAAAAAAAGTTCGATGTGACTGCTAATCTTGACTTTTGGGCTCCGATTCAGAACAACTTCTTAGAGTCTGTCTAATGTTACAGGGGATTTCTTCCCTTTCTTTTTTTGGCTTCACCATTCCTCACCCAAAAAAGCGGTGGCTCCTATTGCCGGTGCTGAAGGATTGCCATGTTCCATTTATTTCAATGGCTAGGTTCCCACAGCATGCCAAGAGATCTGGTCTCTAGCATCTGGGAGCATAAAGAGAATGTAAAGCTTCTAGGCAGGTGACCGTGTGAGGGTGACTGTGAGGGTTAAACACATCCTTAGGAGCATACACAAGTACCTGGAATGGTGTAGAACAAATGCATGGACATAATGAAATCATCCAAATCCTCTAATTCAGCGATCATTGATGTAGCACATAAAGACTGTGAATTACTTATTAATACTCGCACATACGGAACATAAAGATTCTTGGCTGTGTTACTTAATGCCTTTTCTTGACCTTCACTTTGATTGTGAGTGCAATCATCATAGTTTGTTCGAGTCTGGAGGAATAGATGGGGTTATGGAGCCAGCATGGAGCTGTCCCTGTGGCTTTTTGTTTCCATGTCACATTACTGCTGGCTTTCAACTCCTGGACAAGAAAGCTGTGCACAGCTAGTGGGAGGTATGAGCATGACCCTGGGAAGAACCGGAAGCCATTAAGGGCTGGCCTCCTACAAGAATCTGACCGGTGGCACAAACACGGGAGCGTCAGGTGGCAGTAAGTTTCCCGCGCCTCTTCTCTCTCTGGGCTTTTTGCCTTTGCCACTGGGTTCAAGTTGTCCCTGGGGCTGCCTTGGGTCACCCACAGGTGGGTCAGGCCTCGGCTGGGTCCTATCAGCCTGAGCTGATCCTGTCATGTAGGAGAAGCAGATGGCTTTTATCTCCTGCTGGGATGGTGAGATGACTGCACTCCCCCATTTCCATCTCATATCTGGTGAGGTCAGTACTAATTCACCCTCTGCAGGCCAGTGGCTCTGATCACTGTGGCACTGGGGGGATTTCCAGAGGTAACTCCCATGGAAGGAACAGGCCTGTCCCCATCACCAGGGCATGTCTCCTGCAGGTCCCTGAGAGCTGCTTTTCCTCTTATCAGCCATAAGTGCAAAAGTGAAAATGCAAAATGGCTTTTACTACTCAGGTCTTGTCAGAGGCTCTAAATTCGCTGACTTTGATAGTATTCCTAGGCTTCAAATACTTTGGTGTTTTTCAATTTGGGATGTAATTCCAAATGGCAAGCTCCCATTCATCCTTCAGAACTGTGTTCAGATATTTTGTCCTCTGTGAAGCTTTCTCTGACTACCCTCTATATTGCCATATTCCTTAGTTTTCTGGCATGATTACAATCTACCAGGATTATTTGTGTATATTGCTATCTCTGCTAGATGTGACATCCTTAAGGCCAGAGACCATGTCTGTTTATTTCCTTGTTTGTCACCCCCATGTCTGGCTGGCCCCATGGCCTTTTGAGTGTTATATACTTAGTAATGTTAAGTAAATAACTGAAAGTTTTATTCCTGCCAAATAACTGTTTGGTGGTTTATTCACTCACATCTAAAGTACTTTCTTCTCCTTTGGAAATGGTTATTGCTATGCTATCTATTAAGCCCATAGACATCAAAAAGGGCCAAGTGTAAAATCATCAGTTAGGATGCCTTTAGCTATCGGTGACATTTGGCCTAACAAAAATAGCTTGAACAATAGGAGATTTATCATCACATCAAACGAGGTCTGGCTGTCAGGTGAGGCCAGGGTTGGGTGATTGAGCAGCTTAGTGATCTCAGAGACCCAGGGGCTTTTCACTTTTCTGCTTCGCCATCGTCAATGTCAATGACACTTCCCTCCTGGGCTCAAGAGGAGGCATTTCCTCTTCCAGTATCTTGTTCTTATCAAGGACCCCTTTCTCAGAACCTTTCCCGCCCTGCACAAGATTTCTCCTTGAGAATCACTGATTAGGACCTCTCACTGATAAGGGAAGGAGTCTCCAGCTGGCTGAAGCCAGGCCCGATGCAAATCCTGACGTTAGAGTGGAGACAGGATTTCCTTGCTGAATGCGGCGGAGAACACCTGAACAAAATTGGGGCTCTGGAAGCAAGGAGTCAAGGAAATGGGGGAGTGCTGTTGGATGGGCATCCAGAAGTGTCTGTCACACCAAGTATTTAAATAAATTATGGCACATCAATAATGTAAGGAAAGTCTATAAAATGATTTTAGTTTCCAAGGGAGAACTGCATAGATCAACCTTAACTGACTTCCAAGACCCAGTAAATGTAAAGCTCGATGTATCTATCTTTTTTAAATAAATCTTTTTTAATAAATGCAACTTAGGTATCTTTTTTTAATAAATGCAACTTAGGTATCCCCAAAATCTGTGAATAATACACACTATGCGCTTAAAAGTAGCCGTGTGTATGAGTGTGTGAGTGAAGGCACATGCGTTTACTAAAGGGGATTGTTTATTAGGGACCTTCATTTTTGACATTCTGTATTTCTTATATTGTTCTCGTGTAAGTATGCCTTTCTTTTGTTAAGAAAACCCCCAGACATTAAAGAGAACACTGTAAATAGCTGAATATCATTCTGAATGCAAGAAGTCAATTAAAAAGACATGTGCTCCTTTCCAAGAATAAACTAATTTGGAATATAGGAAGAACCTCTCTGAAAGTTTTGCTCATGAGCCCAGAATTTAAACTCCCTCCATGAATGAGCAACTTTCTTTTTTTTTTTTTTAAGCTAGCAAATCTCCTTAATGGAAGATCCAAATTTTTACCACGTTGAGTCATTCTGTTTGCTGGAGAAGGGCGTCATCCTTGCTATGGGATGCCGACGATGCTGACTCGCCTATAGAAAAATCCATTGGCAGAAGTCTTCCCAGGAGCCACGTTGACACCAAGAACCAGCCAAACCTCCGCATAGCCCAAGTGCTTCCCTGTGTCCAAATGCCTCTGTCAGGGATGAGTTGGGAGAGTAAATCCTCTGAGATCCACCTTCCACTCTGCCACTGGCTAACTAACTATAACTACTTAGGCAAGTTCTCAGTCTCTCTGGAGTTTATTGAATGTCTCTGAAAAACGAGTATTTTTTATGAGACAGCCCTTGAAGGAAGGACTTCATGTTGTTTAAAAAAAAAATTCTAGAGTGAACTCCCGGCTCTGTTGTGATTCCCCTTGGAAGGCTCTTCGGTTACTACAAAAATAGATGGTTTGGTTCAGTGGGGGTTCAGGATGCAGTGTTTATCTTCGATCAACTTATCCAGTGTCTGTTGGAAAACGTGACATGATGTGATAAATGGAATAGGTATACCTCTACTCAAAAATACACAGAGTGTTATTGTACAAGGAAGCTGGAGAAGGAGGCCATGTTTACAGCCCCGTGGCCATTTGAAACGAATGAAGCAGTCTCTGTTCTTTCCTGGGCTTATGACACAGTGTTTCCATGCCAAAAATTATTTTTGTGAGCACTCCCATAGTAAAAGTGGTGCTCTAGGTTGTGCCATTTTAACAAAGAACCTGAATTTTTAGAGATCATCACTTTCCGCCCTTCAGGTCCCCCAACCCTCCACATACACACACATGTCTCTTCTTCCTCCCTCGATCTATGCCAGCAAATGGCAGAGTACATGCTCTGAGGAAGCTATAAATCAGTTCCCACCACGCAGAAACCATAGTCCACCGCTGCCAGATCTATGAAATGTTCGGAAGAAGCCAGAGATTTGGACTTCTCAAAAAACTGCTCAGCTTTCAAATCTTGGCAACAGATCTCAGCTTTTATAAACCCTGTGCCAGTCGAACAAAACATGTCTATTAGCCCAATCCTGCCCAAGCCACCAGCCTGGAACGCTGCCCTGGGGTGATGTAGAACAAACTTGCTTTCTCTTCTCCGTGAAGATCTGGAGATGTTGGAAGATAGTTCTCATACCCCATTCAATGTATTCTTAATCTCATGGGAACAATGAAACAGCCAGTCACAGTACAGTGGTGTCGGTGCTATTGTGAGGATCTGTGTGAAGGGCCAGAGGAAGGAGTACCATTTGTCTGTCTTGAGGTGTGTGCAAGTGACGGATTCTGTCCTGCTGTGTCCATGTAGGTTTAGAGAAATCCTTCCTCTAGAGCTCTTATAAGGCTCTCTCTCCACTCCCCTGCCCTGCAGCCATCTCAGCTAATGTAGATCCTGCCAGTTCTGTAAGGAGCTTGGGGTCAGTGTGCCAGGAATCTGGTCAATGCAAAAATAAAATACTGGCACCCTTCCCCACACATGCACCAGGACAGTGACAGGCCTGGGGGGCATCTTGGGTATAACTAGCAAAGCTTTTGCTTTTGCTGACGCTGCTCAAATTCATTGCATTTTAGAGAGTGGTCATGAGTTTCTTGCCCCCAGAAGGTTCTACTGCATAGGTACTATGATGGCTAATTTTGTGTCATCTTGACCAGGCTATAATGGCCATTTGTTTGGTCAAACACAAGTCTAGCTGTTCCTTTGATGGTATTTTAAAGATGTGATTGACTTTGAGTAAAGCAGATTACCCTCTGTTATGTGGGTGGGCCTCATCTAATGAGTTGAAGGCCTTAAGAGAAAAGACTGAGGTTTCCCAAAGAAGAAGGAATCTGGCCCCAAGATTGCACAATAGAAACCCTGCCTTGTTTCCAGCCTGCCTGGCCTGACCTATGGCTTTAACTTTTACCTGAATTTATGTGCTGGCTTCCCTTAAGGATTTTGGGCTTGCCAGCCCCCATAATCCCATGAGCCAATTCCTTAAAATAAATTTCTCTTTCTCTTGGTGTGTGTGTGTGTGTGTGTGTGTGTGTGTGTGTGTGTGTGTATGTACACATATACATATATCCTATTGGTTCTGTTTCTCTAGAGAACCCTAATATGGATACCGTCTGCATGAGACTTCTGAAACCAAAGCAAAAATACAAGCAGCTTCAAATGCTAATGGTCTATAAGACTCCAAACCCAGGTAGTAGAGGTGTCTTTGACTTCTCTTAATGGCTGAGATGAGGAAGGTATCATGGTTTATTTAAGAAATTTCCTACTCAAGCGTCAAGGCCTTTGAATAGTTTCCAACCTATTTATCTTTGAAAAAACTACTGAGGTGGCAACTCCTCCAAGAAGCCCTCTTTCATCCCAGCTTCACAGAGTTGGTACCTTTCTCCTCAACCATCCTCTGTGCCCTATTATACTTATTACAACATATTTTGGGCTACGTGGTATAGACTATTCGTTCTCTCCTCTGTAGTAACAGGCTTTCTGATTTTTAGCTGGTGACATGGCAGCTCAGCATATGAACTACATTTCCCAGCCTTCCTTGCAGCTAGGTGAGGTGATTTAAGGAATGGCCACACATGGTGAACAAGGTAACAGGAGCTTCCGTCCCTGAAGACTTTGGGCATCACATCACCCCTGTACTGCCTACCTGGATTTTCACATGAGAGAGAAATAAACCTCTGTGTGACTCAAGTCATTTTTATTTAGTTTTCTGTTACCTAACTCATTTTTACTTACATGCATGTCTCCTCTACCACAAAGTGAAGGAACCCTGCTTCTTGGTCACCTATTACATAGCACCGTGCTCAGAACATAGTGGTGCCAGACAAGTTCTATTGACTGGATGTATGAATGAAAGGACAGATGAATGACTACTAGCCTAGGGGAAAGCCCAAGGTGAAGTAGGAGGAACCCATTGTGCCAGGAAAGCGGTGCCTTCTAATTCAGCCTCAGTTTAAGACAACATTCATCTCAATTAATGAGCACCTGCTTTATGCCAGGGACAGTATCACGTGGTGCTTTGACGATGGCGAAAAAGACAAAAATCTCTCCTCTCATAGAGGCTATTCTAGAAGTGGGAGGCATAATAAATAAACAAGAAAATATCAGGTAGTGATAATTAACTACTTTAGACTGGGTGGCAAGGGAAGGTCTGAGAAGGCTAACATTTATCCTGAGAACTGCATGATAAGAAGAAGCATAGATTCAGGGACATTGAGGCAAGAGGGGATTTGAGGCAGAGGAACAGCTAGTGCAAAGGCCCTGAGGAAGAACTTAATGTGGCTTACTTCAAAGAGGAAAAAGTAAGTGGGATTATGGTAAGGGTGAGTGGGAAGAAGTAGGCAGGGTCCAGACTTGTATGCTAAGTAAGGAGTTGAATGTTAGTCCAAGAGTAAGGGGCAGCCATGGAGACTTTGAGCCAAGGAGTCACATGCTCTGCTTCACGTTTTTAAAGAATCACTCTGGTTCCCATAAGGAAAATGGATGCTTGCGGGAAACCAGTGATGTTTGGGTTTATGTATTGCTGTGAAACAAACAACACCCAGAACTTAAGGCCTGAAAATAACCACGTTATTTTGCTCAGAATTTTATGGGTCAGGAAATCTGGGAAGGACTCAAGGAGTGTTCCATCTCTGAGTCACAAGATATCAGCTTGGATAATCTCCTTCCATGAGGGTTGCCTACTGCCCATGTGGTTCCCATGAAGGTACTCCCTGGCCTTTTGTCTTTTTCCACATGGCCTCACGTTCTCTAGGGCCTATCAGTGTGGCATGGGCTTCTCACAGCCTGCTGGTCTCGGGTAGTTCTACTTCTTATATGGAAGCTCATTTCTAAGAGAAACAAAGTGGGAGCTTCTAGCCATTGCCACAATTGGAACTGGTGCCACAGTGCATTGGCTCCTGGGTATTCATTGGTTAAAGCAGTCAAAGAGCCCACCCGGATCCAAGAGGGTGGAAAAATAAAGCCCATCTGTACAACAGGTCACACTGCAGAAGGGACAAAGATATCATGTGGGGTGGAAGATATTATTGCAGCCACCTTTGGAGAAGACAGTACATCACAAGTGAGGCCATTTCAGTAGTTTAGGCAAAAGACGATGGCTTAGATTTGGATGCTTGCACTGGACATGTGAAAGGGGTAGATTCAGAATATGCAAGCAGAATATATGAGAATTGTAAAGCACTAACAAATGCATCTGAGTACTTACTTAATTAAACTGCACTTTATAACATTACGTGGATGAGTATGGCCCACCACCAATAAAGTAAGTCACAAATAAGTTCTATCCATAGGACACATACATCATTGTCATGCTTCACAATGTGCTTTGTTTTGAAGAATGAATTCTTTACGGCAGGGACTTAATGAGGCCGAGATACTGGGACTATACAGGGAGATGGAAGCATGGACCTAGAGACTGAGGTCCAGGGATTGCCACATCCTGTAACCAAGAGTACTTTAGAGAGGAAAGAGGGCCTAACAACATTACATTTTCAGAGGCTTCGTAGGGATGAGTGCATTTGCCCTCCCAAAGACCTGAGTGGTATTCACCTCATGTGTTCAGTTGCTTGAGAGACAAAGTTTTTCAGGTATGGAAATCAATGCATCAAAGAGAGCATATGAGAAAGAATATTTATGGTGACAAATATAGCTGGAAGCTATTGTGCCATTTTAAAACAGGAGAGAACCATCCAGAGACTTGTGCAGAGTCACCCGGTTAATTAATGGCAGAGCTGGTGCTAAAAGACATGTCTCCCAATTCCAGTCTGGGATTCTTTCCCCTTCATCACTTGCCTCCTTCCTGGGACACAGCTTAGTTCTGAACTGTGGGCCTACTGGACCCTTGCTGTTGCTCATCTGACTTACAAATAGTATCCAGAGGGCAGGAGAAGCCTGTGAACAAAGCAAATCTAGTCTCTCTGCTGGAGAAATAACTCTACAATACGCTTTGCTAATTTTGACTCAGTTGCTTCTCTTTGTGAGGTGGGCAACACATGCGCTTAAGTGAGAATCAGCACAGCGAGACCACTTACGGTGCTGGTAAATGTCCCATAGAATATTTCTTAAAATTCACTAAATTCCTAAGATTTTGAGGTCACCCCCCCAAAAAAATTTTGAAAACAGCCCAAGATCACCAGGGTCTTTTGGATTGGAAAGCAAGAACAAATCTTTCCTGTGCGTGGAGGGGTACATCTGTATTATGATGAGGGCTTATATAGGTAACTTCTGTTTCTTACATGCAGGTGTATGGTGTTTGATTTTGTTTTCTCGGTACTTGAAGTAGGCAGAGCTCCATGCCAGACCTAGATAAAAGTTATATGTTCTAATTTGTATAATTTTATTCTCAACTACTCTGAATTTCTTCACTTTTTATAGCCAAAGAAAATGGACATAATTTGCATCTATTCATCTTTATTAATTGAGCACTGTTATTTAAATGGAATCAGCATTTATGCACCACCCTTACTGTATACACTACAATACGATTAATGACCCAGAGATCCAGTATTTTCCCATGTCTGGTTCTGTTTCGCATTTGAGCTTCCTTGTATATATATTACCTCCCCACACACTTAAAGGATCTATAACATACTACCCTTTGATCTCTATATAAGAAGCAATTTGCTGGGCTTCAGTGTCCTGCGGAAAAGACCCCAGGATTGCTGCCTGGGAATATGAAAATCTTTCCTGTGAATGTAGATGTCTGTTCAATGGGACTGCACCACAAAAACCTCACACTTTTATTATTTCACCTGTTAACATTGCACTGGCAAGTTTAACTGCATGCAAGACTGCACCAGGTGGTGTTTCAGTTCCCAAATACCTTCAAATTTGAATGCCTCAGGCAAGAAAAACTGACAACTCAGTGGGCACAAGTTGTAATATTTCAGGCAAGACACTGCCAAAATCAGAAGAGCCTTTGCCCGTAGATTTTACCGTCACGTTTCCTTTACCCTTTATGCATTTCAGTAAGGCTTTAACATAGATGCTTAGGCAGTGCTTTGCCCTTAGGTCTTCATTAAAGCATCGCTATTAAACTCTTTTGAAAAATCACCATGGGCTGTCCCCCTCCTCCTCTTTTAAGGCACTTTCTCGATGCCTAAAGATTCAAGTACTCTCTTACCAAAGTGCAGACTGAAATATTTCACTATGGATTTGAACAAGAGCCAAGAGGGTCGATGAAAGGAAAACCCCTCTATAAAAGGTTTATTGTCAGTGCTTTCTAAAGAGGTAGATTCTTCTAAAACAGGCTACCAACATTTTCACAAACATTGACACAGCCTTCTCAATCTCTCCTAGACCTAAGTTTGAGGTCCTTTTCTTTTAGGAATGTTCTGCATCTAGCCTTTGACCTTCTGGATAGCCAACTCTATCTAACTGCTCCCTCCTCCATCAGTATAACATATATTATAAAAAGGAAAGGGGGGATGGGGAAGCTCAGTCCTCACGCTATTGGAAAAGTACTTGAAATTCCTTGCATTCCTTTGCATTTAACAGCATGTTTACCTAATCACTGGCTTATTAGGATTAACACAAGTCATTGCTTCAAGCTCATTCAGTGAAAACAAACTGACTCCTATAGACTCCCAAAATTTTTTTCTCTGATCCTAAGGGTGGATTTTTAAGTAGTTCACCTATGCTTTAGGAGCAATATTGGGAAGCTATAAAGTTATAAACAAGTGACCGTTTAGAACACATTATCCAACCATACTTAATCTTGCCCATGGATTTAGATAGGGGCAGTCTGGGTTATGGACTATTTTCATTAAAGTTCTTCTCTACAGAGGTGACAAACCCAATAACCTGGTGATTATTTATTTATTTATTTGACACAGAGAGAGAGATCACAAGTAGGCAGAGAGGCAGGCAGAGAGAGGAGGAAACAGGCTCCCCACTGAACGGGGAGCCCAATGCGGGGCTTGATCCCAGGACCCTGAGATCATGACCTGAACCGAACCGAAGCCACCCAGGTGCCCCTAACCTGGTGATTAAAATGATAAATGACTCTACTATACCCACCATACAGTGATGGGGTGATCACTTTGGCTTTGAATTCTTACGAAAATAAAGCATTATTACTTACATCACAAATTTAGCTTCGGATTCCTTGTGCTCCCTACAATGCCTAGGGTTCAGTACATGTTTTAAAAACAGATTACTTTAAATGCAAGGATTTTTCTCAACTAATGATAAAAGCAATCATTGTCTTATTTTTGTAGGTTAGTTCCCTGCTCTTATCCCAAGCTCCTAGAACAGTTCCTGGCACAAAGTAGGCACTCAAATAGTTCTGTTTGAATGACTGCAAGAATGCATAATAAGCTAGGCTGTTCCCAGTGACTCTGGGTAGTCTCTAAAAATACCGAATGCCACACACGCAGATATTAGGTAAATATTTCTTTATTAAATGATTAATTCCATAAATAAATTCTTTTCACTGAATATAAAATTAAAATCATTTACAAATTATTCCAGTATTACATTTCCCTTCCCTCCCCAAAAGCTACATTTTTGATAAATAAAAACATTCAGTCTTAAAACACCTGATTTCTGTTTGCAGTTTCGAGTGCAGATAGCTGCCTCTCACGGACACTCACGGAGTGTCACCTTCAGGAAGGGATGGAACCCCCTCCCAACTACTTCTGTCAAAAGATGAAGGCTTTAACTGATACCAACTAATCTTTTTTTTAAACAACTGTAGAACCGAAAGAAAAAAAAAGCCTAGAGAAAAATATGCTTACCAAATAATTTACAAACAGAAAACAGAACGTCATCAACAGCACAAGCTCCAAAATGAAGCAGTAACATGTGCTCCAATATTATGAAGCGAAGTATTCTCCAATTGTGGCAGCATTAGTGTCCATCTGCACCAGCACCAGTTTCCAAAATACCTTAATACTACTCACAAATGAGCAATGCATCCCTTCTACAATGAGTCCCTCAGCCCCACCGCCCCCACCCATAGCTCCGCGATTCTGGCACGCTTCTCCCCCCTCCCCGATCCGGTTCCGGTCACCCTGGTGCTGGAAACCCGGGTAGCAATTAGTCCCTAAATTTGTGAATGTCGTTGAACAGCCTGTAGAAGGGAAAAGCCGCCTCGTTGGCATGCGGGCAGTTGTAGTTGCACTTGCAGGACTGGATCATCATGACGTTCTTGGAAAACGTCTCCCCGTCTTCGCAGCGGAAGCGCATCTTCACGGTGCGGGTCTGCTGGGGCGTGCAGCACCGGCCGTCCACGCACGAGCCGCAGTACTTGGGACGGTACTTCTTCACACTTGAACATCCGGCGTAAGTAAACTTGACAGGTTCGGGCGATTTCTTGGTCTTGCTGCATTTCTTGCCCTTCTGTAAGAAAGGGGCAAGAAGGAAGTTAGGAACGGGGTTTCTCGTTCTTTCTCGGAAGACAGGCCCACCTCTCGCTAGCCCAGCTGCCCCGGAGCGGTCTACCAGCACCCCCACGAGAGCTTACTTTCAGGCTGCTGTACATCTGCTGGCCACAAGGCCGCACTTCACAAATCCGGGTCTCCTTCACCAGGCGGCACTCCGGGTTGTCATTGGTGACTCGTGTGGAGATGCCCGTGCCGCAGGTCTTTGAGCACTGGGACCATGAAGTTGTCTGGACGATACATTTCTGGCCGTGTAAAGAAGGGTTGTATAGGATTCGAGGTTCGGTTCCAAACACTAGAGACAGACAGGAGGACACATTTCTCAGAGGCATACTGACCCCAACGCGTCCAAGGACCCATTTCTACAAAGCTTCAAACTAGGAACGTGACATCTTTCGGGCTCAGTCTCAGCTTACCTGGAAGCCGCTTCAGGGAGCCACCTTTTCCAACGGCGATTAACTCGTTGTTCCTGGTTAACTCCACCTCCGAGGCATCGAAGGCCAGCCCCTTGCCCAGGAGGCCATCCGTGTCGTCCATGGGGGCCTTGGCACCATCCTCGTCACAGACCCACTCCTCACAGCACTGCCCGGTAACTTTGACCAGCCGGGGGTTGGGACAGCCCAAGTTGGGGAGAGAGAGTTCTTGGGGACACAGAGGAATGCAGCCCACAGCGCCGTCGATACATGTGCACTGATGTTTACAGTTGGGCTGGAAACTTTCCCCATTCTGGTAGATTCTGGAGTTGTATTCACAGGGTCGGCCCTCTGACTGAGCTGCAAAGAGCACCAAAAGAGAGAGGGAAAAGAGGATAAAGTTAAGATTCCCAGCCGTGGCCTGAAACTCATACATATTTTCTGCTGTTAAATTCAATTTATGGTAAAGTTCCCTACAATTCCTCGGGGACTCCAGACCAGAACAATAAGTTAGTCAGGAATCACTTTTCCGTATGCGCTTTTCGCTGGGCCCAGACACACTGAATTGCATTCCAGACTGCTGAAATCATGTGCCTTTCTGCCAAGCTACCAACAACAAAGCATCACCATACATGGTCTCAAAATTACTAAACTTCTGGACTACGAGGACTATTATTTTTTTAAAGGGGCCAAACCACAAGCATCTTACCTCTGCAGATCCCCTTCAGAGCGGTGGAACTGGCGCCGAAATTGCATTCCAGCCCCTTGGTGTGGTCGCAGGGCTGCATTTTGCTGCAGTCCTCGTTGAGCTGCTTGGCGCAGACCTTACAGCAACCGCAGCCGTCCCGGACCAGCCCGACTCCTGGGGCGCACTTGGGCGCCTCCTGGGGGCAGTGGCAGGCGGCGGGGCAGGTGGAGAGCGCCTAGAGTGGGGGCGAAGGCACGCGTGAGACTCGGCGAGGTTCGCTGAGGAGCCCCGGGAAGGGAGGGGGGTGGAGGAGTTCCTGCACCGGGTCTCTGATCCTGTCCAACCCGGCCGGTCCAGGCGGCTGCGTCTGCCAGGAGGCCCCCGACGCGTCTCCGGGGGGTTGGGGGGACTAAAGAAAGAGCGAGCCCGAAACGCCCCCCCCCCCCGCCGCCGGACTTTTTCGTTTAGTTTTCTCGGCCGGGGGCAATCTGGGGAAAGGGGAAGGGCCTGGGAGAGCGCGTGGGGAAGCTGAGGCGAAAGAACTCACCAGCCTGGCCAAGTGGAGAAGGGTGACGGCGAAGGCGAGCGTCCTGGCCGTGCGGGAGCTCATTGTGGCGCGCAGGAGTCCGAGCGAGCGCGGGAGCGGAGACGCCAACACGCTGGTGCGCAGCGGCCGGGGTCGGGTCGGCGGGTCCGGGAGGCGGAACGGTCTCCGGTCCGGACGGCGGGGCGGCGGGCCGGGTGGCAGGAGGGCGAGGGCCGGGGCGGCGAGAGGGCTGCAGGCAGGCGTCCTTCTCGTGAGATCCTTCCCGAGGAGGCGCGAAGGGCGCGGGTGCTGCTCGGGGGCGCTCTCGCTCGCGGTCTGCCGGAGCGCCCAGAGCCCGCCTCTTATACGGGACGACCGCGGCGCCGCGTGTTGCAGTGACGTCGGCTCTGTCTGCGAGTTCCAGAATTCTCAAACATCTCAGGAATGCTGGTTGGCGCGGGCTGCTGCCAAGCGCCTCCCCTGGCTCCGTTGCACCTTTTTTTTTTTTTTTTTCGGGTCCTGGACCCGTCAAGAAAACAATCGTCCGTTTTTTCCACTTTAAATAACTACTTCTATTGGGGAGGGCTCTTTCAGGCGTGTTGGTGCTGATGATGGTGGTGGAAGGGGCGAGGGGGGCGAATTCAGAACTTTGCCTGCCCTGGGAGGTGGGAGGACCTGGGAGGGAGGAACAAAAGTGGTTTTGTCTGGTGATGCCGAGTTGACCGGGCAGCCTTGGAAGCCCTCACCCGGGAAGGCAACGAGCTGTTTGCTTGTTTACAGAGAAGGTGAGAGTCAAGTTATCTATTGAGAGGTGAACGGGTTGGGGGAGTGCGTCTGTGAGCCAGGAATCTATTTGTGGATTTCACAGAGGCATGCTCGAAATCAAGTCCCAAAGCTTTGGCATGGTGTTTATTAGCCAAGTTAAGTGTATTGCAAATTAATACCCGCACTGGCATTTATGAATGAGAAGAGAAAAAAAAAACAAAAAACCAACTTCCCCCACTGCCTGGCAGATTCCCAGGCAGAGGTCTTCCCCCTTCCACCCTCCTCCCTTTTTTGGTATGTCGTACTTGTTTGTTTTTGGAGGTTCCCACTTCAGTTCCAGCCCACTGCCTGGGTTGGAAGTCCGAAAGGAAACGAACGCAGGGAGTTCTCTGGGAGGCTGACTTCTACTTCCTCAGGGATGCGGGAGACTGGGTAAGCCCTTCCAGCCTCCGTCCTGGGCAGGAGGCAATGCTAACTAAGCAGCCAGCCAAAAGCTGAGAGGACCACCTTGCAGTGATTTGTCCAGAGATCATCACCTGTCTATACTGCAATGCCAAACCAGATCCCAGCACTAAAGCTAAAAGTTTTGTGGGTTTTTTTAACATGTTTCCTTGGGACCACTTAGAAGCCCATTTCAAATGGATTGCAATGCTTTTCTAGTTAAGTACAAAGAAATAGATTAGAATATAATTAGCAGAATATAAGATCCTATTCTGTCTTCAGCACACTCAGAAGAGCCCCTACAAAGCGATTTGCTTTAACATCATCAATATCATTAGTGTGATTCCCCTACAAAGCAATTTGCTTTAACATCATCAATATCATTAGTGTGATTGATAAATTTTCCCCCAAAATTTCAAAAACTGTCTCCTTGTGCAATTTTAATAAAAACATACACAAGTAATTATGCAAATCTTTTATATGGGCTCTAGAACTCTTCGTCCTTTTTAAAGTGTTGGGCTATTCAGTCTTCACAGTTTAGCAGTTTTGCTTAAGAAGTCCTTCAGTGCCAACTTTTCTGTGAATGACTCTGATAATCACAATGAGAAGCTATGGGAGTGAAAACATCCTCCAATAAAGAAAACTGGCAGGAAAGAGTTAAGTTTCATTCATTCAAAAATGCCCTTTCATAAGTCTAAGAGTCTTTTGCTAGTTGGGAGTAGGATCTCTAAGGCTTTGTTGGAGGGGGCTTGGGGTGTCAGGGGGTTTACTTTTTAAGACTATGGCTAGTCAGGTGCTATGCAAATAAAGTGAGGAAAATCTGGGCCCTACTTCTACTCAAGACAGTCCATCCATTATTATTTGGAAAACGTTTTTTTCCCTGCATTAAAGCTTCATTATTGTTTCCCTCTTAATGGAGTGACTGGGGATGGGGGTGAGTAGGCGCAGTACAGGGTGGGAGGAGGTCGTGGGGAGAGAATGGAGAGGAGTGTTCCTGGCTTCTGTTGTGGAGTCTTTTCTATTTGACTTCATGGTTGTAAGTATTTCCAGATGGTGAATCAGACACCAGACGTAACAATATTTCCATATTTGGGTATAGCAGTAGCCTGCGTTTTTAACATTTTTCTGCCTCTGTTATCCAACCACAAAGCATTCTTGACAGCTTCAAATGTTGTTAAATATAGACTTAACTTCTGTTCCCAGAGCAGGAAATTCTTTGGAATTCCTTGTTTTTCACGCAACCTGTCTATCATGATTTAAAATAAAATTATAGTAGATGATCCAACTGGCCGGAGTATATACCTTGCTCTTTTATTGAGGGAGACAGGAGATATGCAAAGAGATTCAGTCTGCCGCACTGCTTTGAAACACAGGCCATTCCAGAGATTCCTTTAAAAATCAGATTAAAGTTTTCTAACAAGGGTGTGTGGGTTTGTTTCTGGGCTTCAGCTGGGGAATCTCAGAGGATGAGTTTGCCCTAGAGGAGAAACTTAGAGAACCTTACCATCAGCTGTCCATTTAAAGCCCTGAGTCTGTTGTGGGAGGGGGGTGGGGAGCTGGAGTAAACAGGGCCAGGGAGGTGGGGGAGAGGGAGAGACTGGAGCAACCTATGTGCACAGCCTTTCCGTATACTGGTGGGAACCAGGCATCCCTGGTGCGCCTGCTAGTAAACGACGGCATCAGACGAGAGGAACTGCAGCTCCTCACGTCCTGCTTAAGGATGGTCCAGAAACCCCAGATGTCCCGTCGCCCTCTCGCCTCCTCCGCTGAGAGCAGCAGATCAGTTCACGTTGACAGATTAGAGGGGAAATGTGCAAATGTTTATGGGTAAGTGTCTTTGGATGCTAATTTTGCATGGCTCTTCGCTCTTTTTCCTCCCTCCCTCCCGGCACGGGCGCCCGGTGAGGCAATAATGGGCCCGCGTTGTTTCCTTGGGCTGCAAGGCACAGAAAAGGAGCTACTTGTCTTCGGCAGCTCCTAGCTTGGAGCTGAGTGATGGGGACATCTCTCACCCGCTGCTGCCAGGGAATTTTAGGTCACCAAAAGAAAGGTTCACTGTCTGGCGGCAACCGAGAATAACAGTCACCCTGAAACTGTCGACTCCTCTTTCCCAGCCCTAGACCAGTGGTTCTCAAACTTTGGCGTGTCTCAGAATCACCTGGAGGGCTGATTAAGAGACTGGCGGGCCCTAACCCCAGTGTTTCTTGTTAGCTACATTTCGGACAAGTCCCGAGGTGCTGCTGCTGCTGTCGGTGCGGGGAATCACACTCTGAGAACCACCGTCTCGGACGGTAGGAGCGCCTCTAATAAGCGGTGTGTCTGCGCTTGCATGTGCGCTCATAGTCGGGTCCTCGCCTGCACACCCCGTCTCACAGCTCCGCTTTCTATCGCCACTTTAATGAACAGAACATTTTACGGTGACGGCGAAAGGTCAGCTTTAAGGGGGCGCCCCGCCCCCGCATCCTTTCTCTCCACCCCGCTCTGGCCCCTCACCCCCGCCCGGTGGAGTGACGGCAGGGAGAGCCAGAGGTAATGAGGCGGGCGGCGGGGGCTGGGGCGGGGCGCTGCTCGGCTGCGCTGGGGATCCCTGCAGAGACGGCGTGCAGGGCCCGCGCGGCGGGGAGACCCGGGGCTGGAGCAGTCCGCGCGCCG
>LNAC01000042.1:5467546-5569837 GCA_002007465.1 Ailurus styani
CCCAGCGGGGCAGCGAGTTGCCGCGTCGTGCCAGACTTAGAGGGTACGCCCAGGCGCGGGGGGGGTGGGGGTGGGGGGGGTGTCGGAGGGTGGCGCTGGCTCCGACTTCGAGCCCACCCGAGAGCAGGGACGTGGACTTGACTGGGGAGAAGTCCCGAAGGGCTGGGTCCTATTATCCCGAGAAGGGACAGAGAGGCTAGATTCGCTTTCGGCTTCTCTGGGTCTCCCACAACTCTTTCCTCTCTTTCTCATCAGTAAGTTCCGGGGGTAGGGGGGCGGGAGCGCGGATCCCTGGGTGGGGAGCCCCAGCTCTGCTGTCCACTGCAGCCTTCCGTAAGCTCTTCATCCTCTCTAGACCTTGTATCCTTCACCCGTCCATTGGGAAAGGGGACCAGTAGGTCGTAGAGCAAGAGCAGCCCCTTTCAGCACTGTATTTCTTGCCATTCTCTCCTAAGAGAAGCAAACACACCACTCTATGTTAGGCACCCTTTTGAATGCCTGCAGTGTATTGACTCATTTAACTCTCCAGTGCCCCATTGAGGCAGATCCTCTTGTTAACACCATTTTCTATCTGATGAAGAAGTGGAGGCACAGAAGGTAAGTGGCTAAGCAAAAGACACTCAGGAGGTAGCAGAATTGGACACAGGCGTCTTGGTTCCAACAAGCCTCCTATTTAAACATTGTGCATACTGTCTATTCCCCATCTCTTCAGACATTCAGGCCTGACTCCTCTCCTAGAATTTTACATTTACCTAACTCTATCACAGCTTACCCAGATATTCCAGGATAAATGCATCAGATAGAAAAATAGTTGATAAGTTAACTGAAGTTGGGCTAACCTCTGCGAATTGCCTAATGTACTGGCTCTTGGGGAGGAGGGGGAAGGGGTGTTGCATTTTAATAGGACAAGCCTTAACGCGAGTAGGTTTATATAGCGGATATTTAAGCACCTTTGCAGGCTGGTGGGGAATATGTCACGGACGTTTGGGGTCCTTCTGTTACCTCACAAGCCACACTGATCAAAGATTCTCAATGTCTGGAGTAAGGCTTGAGCCGGTAGAAATTGCGTTTGTCACAGAGATAAAGTTTTCAAGGTCACTTGATAGCTCATCTGTCTGAGTATGCCTTAGGGGTTGAATATGCTATTAACCTGTTTTTTCCACTAGATATTATGAATATGATTATCTATGTATCCGAGGACAAATTGATTATCCCCTTTGAACCCAGGATTTATTCAGAGCTCCTGGGGTGTCATGGCACTGTGGTAGGCACTAGTGACATCAGAAAGAGGGCCTTAACATTGACCTTCCCCTGGAGGGCTCTGCAGTCTATTGCAGAAGTGGGTACAAAGTGCTGTATGGACACATCTCTGCCTGGGGAGCAAGGGTGGAAATACTCTAAGTCTGAAAAGATGAACAAGAATCTGATACAGGGAAGGACATCGGAAACAGAGGGAAACAGAGACTTGATCATGCATGATGAGGGTGCACCTAGTGTATCTGGACCATCGGATTCCTTTGGGGAACTGGCAAGAGATGTTAGCTAGGACAGTCTGCAAATGGGCTGGCGTGCCATAACCCTGGGAGCAGTTGTGAGACATGTGAGGTTTTAGCTTGGTTTCCTCGTCTGTAAGATAACAGGGTTGCCCCAGCTCAGGGTACATGCACTGAAGGGCTCACAGGGGTCAGCCGAGTAAAAAGATGCCACAAAAGGATTTGTGGTGGCTGACACTAGGCTGCAGCATTGGGGAACCATGGTGATAGTGGAGACCAACCATGGGGGTCTGAGAGGTTGTCAGGTGAAAATGTAGGTCTGATGTTTGCCTGTTTTCTCATTTTTTAAAGGATAACAGAGATCTGGATTTTCTGTGAAGTCCTCTAATTTTTTAAATGTTGGCAATCAATTAAAATAATGTTAAAAAGCCATCTAAGTTAATCCTAGGAAAATCGAAGAAGGCAATGTCTGGGGGCTGCCAATTGTGCTCTCTGGCCTGAATGACTCTAGAACCTGTCCTGCTCCAGCATTCTGTTACTCCCATCCACTTGCAAAATATCAGGTACTAGCACCCTGGGCTCCATTTAATTGTCAGGTTGATGAGACTTTCATTTACTTAAGAATGAGGGCTGCCACTCTACTCAGTTGTAGGAGTTTATACTTTATTAACAAAATTGGAATGAGTCTTTTTCTTATTTTTTACTTCGCTCAGTCCCAGACACTACTGAGTCTCCTCCTTTCTTCTCCCCCTGAACTTGTGTTGTAACCAGCTGGCATTGCCTTGGCAACACGATAGGAAACACTTTTTTTTTCGGGTGTCCGTAACCAATGGGAACTCTATCTGTTTATTTCCTCCACCTGGCATCTGTCCACAGGAAGCCAGGCATTGCTAACCCCCTCACCTTATAGAACTTATTATTTGGTGATAACACAGAAACATTTCATTGGAACAGACTAGAAGGCACTTCTCCCACTCCACTCAGCAATCCATCTTCTAAATGTGATTAAGCAATATGATATGTATTAATTATCAGTCACTATCAGATGGCTCCAGATTCAAACGATTAAGAATTAACCTTCTCCTCTTGTGTTTTATTTCCAGAGATACCTGTCTCTTAATTGCCTACTTAAAACCACACTTACCATATTCATGATTTAGAAAAGATTTTATTTGGGTGCAGTACTTGAGCACACAGATCTTACAGAAAAATTGAAGTAATTTATTCTTGCAGCTTTTTGCTGGTCTGAGGACTAAGTACAGAGGAGGATTCCGGCTGTTGGGTTGATTATGTGAAAAAAGACATAAGACACGTTTAATGCTTAGCAGGATGCTTGGGACATAGTAAGTGCCTAATAAATTCCAATTACTGCTATAGCTAAGCCCCATCATTACCTTCACTTTTATTACAATTAGCATAGAATGAGCTGGGCTTATCCTCTCGAGAATAGTCTGCGTTCTTTGGACTAGATGAACTCGAGTTATAAAAACATTTGATAAATGGTATATAGAGAACGTGATTTAAAAAGTCCATGCAGCCCAGTTCTCTGGCTTACACTGGAGTCTTAGTGACATTTAAGAAAGCACTTGAGCTTTGGCTGTCATGGAATCGCAAATTTACCTACAGGCGGTTGTGAGCCCTGTGATGTTTTGCCTTGGTTTCCTCATCTATAAAAGATAATGGGGTTGCCCCAGCTCAGGGGTCATGCACTCAAGTGCCCCAGGAACCAGCCAGGTACAAAACGCCGTACCTGAGGAGTCTTGGCAGCTGACTCTTGGCCTGAGCATACGGGAGCCATGGGAATAGTTCTATCCATGGGACCTGGGTTTTGCCTGCCAAAGACAAGGGAGTTAGTGTATATAGACGAGTTGGTGGTTTTATCTAATGTTTAACCCTTGTTGGTTATAGTATTCCATTTTATGTCCATTTAAATGATGAGAAAACTGAGGCTTAGCTAGCTAGAGTCAGTAACTGGTGCAAGGGCACAGAGCTGTTGAGGGAGAGCCGAGGGTCTGTCTCTAAGACAGATATATATATAAGACATATACCTATGTATATGACAAAGGTTATTCTTTTAAGGAAGACCACGGGAAGGACACCTGGGTGTCGGTTGAGTGTCTGCCTTTGGCTGGGGGCATGGGTACTGGGATAGATCAAGTCTCACCTGGGCTCCTTGCTCAGCAGGGAGCCTTCTTCCTCTGCCTTCCATTCCCCCCCTTATGCTCTTTCTCTCTCTGACCAATAAATAAAATCTTTAAGAAACAAACAAACAAACAAGCAAACAAACAAAACCATGGGATTCGCCCTCCATGAAAACTGCCTTAAAGTTTAGTAACATGCCCTCAACTTCTTGACCTCCCCTAACAATAAACTGGGGATGTTACTTAAATATATTTCTAAATGTTTTTTTTTTTTTTTTTTTTTTTTTTTTTTAAAATTTTTTTTTTTTTTTTTTTTTAACACAANAGAGAGAGGAGAGAGGAGGAAGCAGGCTCCCCGCTGAGCAGAGAGCCCGACGTGGGCCTCGATCCCAGGACCCTGGGATCATGACCTGAGCCGAAGGCAGCGGCTTTAACCCACTGAGCCACCCAGGCGCCCTCTAAATGTTTTTTGGACTCATTTGGTTTTCAGTAATTGTGGGCCCCAGTTTCTTCACAAGAATCTGGTAATCAATGAGTTAAGCAATAAAAGAGGGTTCCCTCCTCACAGGGACCCTTGCCTAAGCTTGCCCCTGTTTCCTCTGAAGAAAAAGAGATGTGTCAAAACAAAAAAGGAACTCAGAGGTTGAGAGATACTTCTACTGTAACTTAGTCATCACCATCAACGTTGTTACCTGAGGCAGATAGAGCCGCCACCTCCCACAACCATCGGTCACCCTCACAACAGTTAGTAAGCACGGAGCCCTCCAGCCACCCACCTTGAACACCCTGTGTATCTGAGACTTACGCAAGTGTCTCTCAGCCTTGGATGTAGCTTTCCAAAGGAAAAACATGTTTTTAAATAGCTAATCTGTGTGTGTGTGTGTGTAGTTGTTTCTAACTTTTTTTCCCTTTTAAAATTGAGGTACAATTGACATATACCATTATATTAGTTTCAGGTGTGTAGCATATGGTCCAATATTCATATACATTAGGAAGTGATCACCACAGTATGTCTAGTTAATACCCATCACCACACATAGTTACATTTTTTTCCCTTGTGAGGTGAACTTTTTAAGATCTAGTCTCTTAGCACTTTGAAATATACAATATGATATTATTAACTATAGTCACCATGCTGTATATGACATCCCCAGGATTTATTTTTTTTTTTAATAATTGGAAGCTTGTGCCTCTTTGATCCCCTAAACGGTCAATTCTTAACAGACAAAGATCATAGTGTTCCATGCTTGGATTTCTGAGACTCTGCGAAAGGCTGCTGGGGAATGGCAAAAGTACAGAAGATATATGAAAGCACTGCAGATCCAGAAGTTTGATAATTCAGGTCAATCCTATAAATATGTATGCCAGGGTTTGTGCTAGTTGGCGACACCAAGAGGGATAGTATCTAGACTTTGCCATCAAGGCTTTCACTGCCTGGGGAGAGATATAGACATTGAGGCAGAGAATACAATACGGTGATCTACGCTCTAGGTGCAGTGCAACCAAATCGCTTTGGGAGTACAGACAAGGGGCATCTAATTTAGAGTCCCACCCCTTAAAGATGTGAGGACTTGCTGAGTTTGTAAATTCTGGTGGCTGGGAGGAGTCAGGCACAGTTATGCACAGACGCTCACATACGTTCCCTTTGAAGTTGGCCATTGCCAAGGATGTGTCTGTCTTCCTGAGACATTAGAAAACACCTAAATGTGAGAACCTTAAGATGAGCCTCTTAAGATACATTGATTGCAGACAAGGACAGCCCTTTGGGCGCTGGTGGAAATTCTTATCACTATGGATCCTTCTTTCTGAGGGGAGAGGGAAGGGAACTGACACATACAGGACACCTGACATGAGCCAAATGCCTTAAAGGTGATCTCATGTGATGTTCATGAAAATCTTCTAAGATGAACATTTAAACATCTTTCCAAGCTTAGAAAGTGGGGTTCAGAGAACTTAAGCAACTTGCCCAACACCAGGCAGTTAGAATGTGACCCAACAAGGGTTCTAACCCAGTCCCGTCTGACTCCCAAACCTGGGCCTTTTTTACATTTCTGCTGCACTGTCCTGACTCCCTGAGTTTCCACTGCCTCTAGGAGTGTTTCCACTTTTTCTCCTTTCTTGTATTGTTACCACCTCACCTTTATAGAGTCAGCCTTTCCCTTTTCCTTAGCCCTTTCAGATTCATTGATGTCGATCTCTTTGAGCCACTGGTGAGTCTAGCTTCTAAAAGGAGGTACACACTGAAGGGAATGGGATCATTTCCAGCTTGTCGGCATCATCACCACGTCGCTATAATCAGCAAGCGTGCTGACATTCATCTCCACTTACATTTGCTTCCTTGCTGGGCACTGTGTGGAATGATTTAGATGTATGTGATTTCTGCTTTCTGGGGACAGATGACAAGTTCCAGAGGATGTGGAGTTTAATGAGAAATAATGAAGGAAGGGGTGCCTGGGTGGCTTAGTTTGTTAAGCATCTGCCTTCAGCTCAGGTCATAATCCCAGCGTCCTGGGATTGGAGTCCCCTCTGGGGCTCCCTGCTCAACAAGGAGTCTACTGCTTCTCTCCCTCTGCCCGTCCCTGTGCTCATGCTGTCTCTCACTCTTTCTCTCTCAAATAAATAAAACCTAGAAAAGAAGGAAGGAAGGAAGGAAGGAAGGAAGGAAGGAAGGGAAGGAAAGGAAAAGGCAAAAAGCAAAAAGAAAAGAAAAGAAAAAAGAAAGGAGGAAGGAAGTATTATTTGGGGATTCTGTGTTTGAAAGACATAAGGGAAGAGCCAGGGCAGTCAGAGCGTGCACGAGAGTGCTGCCTAGGGTCTATAAAGGCAAGGTGGTAACAAGAAAAGGTAACAGGAAAAGAGCAAATACAAAGCGAGTGGAAACTCAGAAGGAAGCTAGGGGACTACGTGAAGAGGGTATGGGATGGGGCGGGTGCATTGAGGCACGCACGCCCACACACATTCATGTGCTCCTGTGTTGCGGAAGGTAAGTTTGGAGGGTTGGAAGGAGAGGGTTATCATGAATTATGACATTCCCGTGCACTCATTTTCTTTTCTAGTTACCACAATCGATCTGGATTTCATTCATCTTTCTTTTCTCTGGGCTTTCACCACTTTCTAGGTCATCGTTCTGCTATTTTGAGTAGAGAAATCCTTTACTCTCAGTCCAAGAAATGGAACCAGAAAGGGCCTACTTTCATAGCGGGGCCATCTATTTTCAGGGACTTGCAATCCTAAATGCTGGTGCCACAGAAAGAGGTAGGGGTGAGGAGGGGAAGGGGAGCAAACTCAGGGAAGCCTTCTGAAGTGAAATAAACTGAGAATTGAGACAATTTCCACTTGAAGTCACCTCTCCACTTATGAGTCATTAACTATCTGGACCCAACACAGTTAATTTAGCACCACGTTGGAAAGCTTATAATGTGAACCACATTCCAGGGCCTGGGCATCCAGGTTTTAATCCTTTGTAAACGCCTCTCTTTTGGAACACAGTTTGGTGTCAGGACATAGGAACTAAGAACTGTGCCAACTGGTGAGTCATCGCTCTCTGCTTTCTTCCAGAGCACTGTGGGAAAAGGATGGGCAGACTGGTTCAGATAAAACCCAGTCCCACCCAAACTCTCACTGAAGACTTGAAACAAATCCATTTTTAAAATGTTTTTAAAATCTAATTGAACTCAGAGAAACGATAATAAAGCCTCTGTTCTTTCCTTTCAACTTGGATCTGAAGGCTTGTTTTGTTTTTCTAAGTCTCTAGGCTATCACATTGAGTTATAACCCTTTAGTTCGTGCTTGCCTTTTAAAGGACATATAATAAATGATTGCACTGTGCTAGGTTTGGGGGGAAACAAAGATGTGGTCCTTGACTTTGAGGACCACACGGGCTAGAGCAGTGAGAGCATGCGTAAATAATGTGTATGTAAATACTGTGTAATAGATCCCTTCATAAAGGTACAGTGTGTGCAATCTTTTCTGGATCTCTGTCTGAACAGCGACCCATACTAAGGGTGAGGTTTTCTCATTGCACTGGACAGTGTTGCTCTTGGAACTTCCAGTGCTTCCTCTGCAAACTTGGAAGAACAAGCAATGTTTTCCTCTGCTTGAATTTAATTGACTCTGCTTATGATATAGTATCAGCATGAGCCTTGGGAGACCTCTAACAACCTCTCATTAATAAAGGTTGGATATTTTTGTTTCAGATGCCTTTCCACTTCCCTTTGATAAGCTGTCCAGGTGCTTAGAGCCTTTTGCGTAAACTTACATCTTCTGGGGTTCTAATGATAGCTAGGGGCTATGTGGATTATATTTTTGGCCTTAGCTGAAATGGTGCATGGTGAATCTCAAGACTGCTGTTGTATAGTTTTAAAGGTGAGCCCAGTTATTTGAAGCTTTTTTTCCTAGGCAGTTGACTACAGTGGGAGTAGACAAGAAGGGAGAGCATATTGAATAAGACTACTGTACTCCAGGATTCTATTACATTGGTGGCATTTTAGAGAATTGTTTAATTTGATTCCACCATTGTTTGTGGTGTGCCACCTGGCGTTATTTCCTTTCTTCTATTTACTTTGGCTTTCGTTTTCTCTTATTTGTCAGGTTTCTTAATGTAGAGGCTGAGGTCACAAGATTTTTTTTCCTTTCTATTATAAGCTTTTAGTGCTATAGATTTCTCTCTAACCCTGGCTTCAAATGCATCCCACATATTTTGATAGGTTGCTTTTATTTTCATTCAGTTCAAAGGACTTTCTAAGTTCCTTTTTTATTTCTTTTTCATCTCTGAGTTATTTGAAAGTATGTTATTAGGATCCAACGATTTGGATAGTTTTCAAGTATCTTTCTGTTCTTTATTTCTAGTTTAGTTTAATCTGGTCAGAAAATAGGGGCGCCTGGGTGACTCATCGTTAAGCATCTGCCTTCCTCTCAGGTCATGATCTGAGGTCCTGGGATCGAGTTCCGCATCCAGCTCCCTGCTCCGTAGGAAGCCTGCTTCTCCCTCTCCCACTCCCCCTGCTTGTGTTCCCTCTCTCGCTGTGTCTCTGTCAAAAAAATAAATAAAATCTTTTCCAAAAAATTGTGTTCAGAAAAATAAACTGTGTATGACTTGAATTCTTTTACATTGATTGAGACTTATTTTATGCCCCAGAATATGGTCTATCTTGAAAAAAACACCTATGCTGTGTGAGTCGAATGTTCTATAAACATCGGGTTAAGTTGTGTGATAGTGATGTTCAAGTGTTCTGTATTCCCACTGATTTTTGTCCACCTCTTCTTTGGATAAATAAAAGGGGAGTATTGAAACCTCCAACTGCAGTGATGGATTTGTCTATTTTCCTTTTAGTTCTGTCAGGTTTTGCTTGATATATTTTAAACATCTGTTATTAGGCGCATAAACATAGAAGTTTGCTAAATTCTCTTGATAAATTGACCTCTCTATAATTCTGAAATGTCCTTCTATGGTAGTTACTTTTATGTGTCAACTTGACTAAGCCATGAAGTACCCAGATATTTGGTCAACTTTATTCTGGGTGTGTCTGTGAGGGTGTTTTTGGATAAGATTAACATTTGAATTGGTAGATAGAGTAAAGTGCATTGCTCTCCCCATTGGGGTTGAGGGGTTCATCCAATCACCTGAAGGCCTAAATAGAACCAGAAACTGAGTAAGAAGAAATTTCTCCCACCTGAGTGCATTTGAGCTGGGAACATCAGTGTTTTTCCTGTCTTTGGACTTGAACTGAAACAACTGTTCTTCCTGGGTCTTGAGCCTGCTGGCCTTGGGACTGGAACGACACCATGAGCTCTCCTGGGGGTCTCCAGCTTGCCAACTGAAGATCTTGGGGTTTGTCAGCCTCCATACTCACAGGAGCCTATTTCTTATAATAAACTAGTTTCTTAAGGGGGGAGGGGCAAAGGAAGAGGGACAGAGAAAATCTTAAGCAGGCTCCACACCCAGCTCCGAGCACATCTCACAATCCTGAGATCCTGACCTGAGCCAATATCAAGAGTTGAACGCTTAACTGACTGAGTCACCCAGGAGCCCCTGAACTTCTCTCTCTCTATTTTTCTTTATATTATATATCTGTATGTATGTATTATGTATGTTTTTTATATATGTATATATGTGTGTATATATATGTATTTCCTATTGGTTCTATTAGTTTCCCTGGAGAACTCTAATACATTCTCTTTATTCCTACTAATATTCTTTGCTCTTAAATCTACTCCCAACTCCAGCTTTCTTTTGATTGGTTTAGCATGTTATATTTTTTTCATCTCTTACTTTTAACCTATGTGTGTCTTTACATTTAAAGTGGGTTTCTTTTTTGCTCATTTATCTAATGTAACAGTCTTTATCTTTTAATTGAGGTGTTTAAACCATTCACACTTAATGTAATTATTGATACAGTTAGGATTAATCTGCCCTTTTGCTGTTTTCTATGAGTCCCATCTATTGTTTGTTCCTCATTTCCATTTTTCTCCCTTTTTCAGACTGAATTTTTTAAATAATTCTATCATATTCCTTTTATTGGCATATGGGCTACAACGCTTTGTTGTTTAATTTCGGTGGTTGCTTTAGGCTTTACAATATACATTTTAAATTTATCACAGACTACCTTCAAGTGATTTTATACAGTTTCATATATAATGTAAATACCTTACAACAGTACCTCTCCCTGAAGCACTTTTTTAAATGTTTCTTGTGCAGGTGTGCTGGTGATGCATTCTCTCAGCTTTTGTGTATCTAAACAAGAATTTGTTGCATTTTCCTTTTTTTAACTTTTTTATTTTGAAATATTGTAGACTCCAGGAAGTTGCAAAAAAAAAGTGTTAGAGTCAGTCCCATGAACCTTTCATTGAACTTTCTCCAGTGGTAGCGTCTTATAACTGTAGTACAATAAAACCAGGAAATTGACATGAGTACAGTACTGTTAACTAGCCTGCTGGTTAACTAGTACTCATTTGTGTATTTTACCTTTCTATTTGAAAGTTATTTTCACTGGATATTGGACTTCTATGTTGCCAGTCTTTTCTTCCATTAAAAAATGTCTCACTGCTCTGGCTTGTGTTGTTTCTGATGAGAAGTCTTCTGACATTCTTATCTTTATTCTTCCCTATGTAATGTATCATTTCTGTGGCTGCTTTTAAGAATTTTCTCTTTATCACCAGTTTTAAGCAATTTGATCATGATGTGTCTTGTGTGGTTTTCTTATGTTTCTTGTGCTTGGGATTCTTGGATCTATGGGTTTATAAATTTCATCAAATTTGGAAATTTTTTTCAGCCATTATTCCCTCAAATATTTTTTGATCTCACATCACAATCCCTCTCTGCATTTAGGAGACTCCATATTAGGTTACTTGAAGTTTTTACCTACTCATGGGACTCTGTTTATTTTACTTTTAGTCTTTTTTTTCCCTGTGTGTTTTATTCTGGTAGTTTTTAATGCTATATTTCAAGTTCATTAATCTTTTTTTTACGATAGACATATAATCTTCTCTTAATCACATTTATTATATATTTTTTACATTTATTATATTTTTCATCTCAGATATTCTTTTTTCAACTCTAGAAGCTTGATTTGGGTCTTTAAAATATCTTCATGTAGTTCCACAGCAGTTAATCTTTTTATGACCTGACTTTGTTGAATATATGGAATATAGTTGTAATAACTCTTTTAATGTCCTTTTCTATGAAATCTACCATATTTGTCATTCCTGGGTCTGTTTCTACTGAGTGATTTTTCTCCTCAATATATATCATATTTTCTTACTCTGGCAATTTTTGATGGGATGTCAGGCATTGTGAATTTTATGTTCTTGGGTGCTAAATATATTTATATTCCTAAAATTATTCTTAGATTTTATTCTGGAACATAGTTAGGTTACTTGGAAACAAATGAATCCTTTCAAGTCTTGTTTTTAAGCTTTATTAGGGACCAGAGCAGCATTTAGTCTTAGCTGAATTTGCCCCCACTACTGAAGCTAAACCTTTCTGAGCACTTCAACTGCTGTCTCCTGACTTCAGAAGTTTTTCACTCTGGCTGGTGGAAACACAAACTATTTCCAGTTCTATGTGTGTTCCAAGAATTGTTCCGTCCACTCCTTTTAGATAATCCTTTCCCCAGCCTTGGATAGTTCCTCACCCAAATGCACCATTCATTCAGTACTTAGTTGATGACATGGAGGCTGTGCTTTTCAGATCCTTTCTATGCAGCTCTTCCCCATCCAGTACTCTGCCCTATTTTCTCTAGATACTTTGGCTTCTCTAGACACCTACCTCTGTCAGATCAACTCAGGGAGACAGCTGAACTCTGACAGGGTTCCCCTGCCTGTACTACAGCCTGGATATTCTTTTCAGGCAAAGAGCCGGGGTAATTGTAGGTCTCATCTCTTTTGCTTTCCCACTCTAAGCAGTCACTAGACTATATTGTTTGATGTCCTATGTCTATAAAATGTTTCCTATGTTTTGTCTGGTTTTACTGTTTGTTGTAGGTGGGAAAGTAACTACGGTTATTGTTTCTCCATTTTAGCAGAAAATGGAAGTCCTGCAACTGGAATTTTGCTGAAGAAACTTTATTGGCTCCCTAGGGCTGCTGTAACAATGTATCACAAACTAGATGACTTAGAACAGCAGAAATGTATTCCCTCACAGTTCTAGAGGCTCGGTGTCCAAACTCCAGGTGTCAGCAATGCCATGCTCCTTCCAAAGACTCTTCCTTGCCTCTCTTAGCTTTTGATGGTTGGCTGCAACCCTCAGTGTTCTTTGACTTTAGATGCATCATTCCAGTCTCTGTTTTCATCTACACGTGGTCTTTTCCCTGGTGTGCCTCTGTCTCTGTGTCCAAATTTCCTCTTCTTATAAAGGCGCAAGTCATTGGATAAGTGGTGCCTTTGGTCGATTGGTGGACCCTAATCACCCCAGTCCAGTATAATCTCTTCTTATATTGATTACATCTGTGTCTTAGTTTGGCGTGCTGTACCAGAATATCATAGACTGGGTAGCTTAAAAAACAAACATTTATTTCTCATAGTTCTGGAGGCTGGGAAGTCCAAGATCAAGGTCTCAAGAGAGCCAGTGTCTGGTGAGAGCACTATTCCTGGTTTGCAGATAACTGTCTTCACTATGTCCTCACAAGGAGAGCAGAAAGGTATTCATCTCTCTCTCATGTCTCTTATAAGAGCACTGATACCATTCATAAGGGCTCCACCCTCATGACATAATTACATCCCAGAGGCCCCATTTCCATATATCATCCACATTGACAATTTAGGCTTCAACATGAATTTGTGGGGATAGGGGACATAAACATTCAAACATTCAGTTCGTAGCACTCTGCAAACACCCTGCATCAAATAAGGTCACATTCACAGGTACCAGGAGTTAACATTTTAATATACCCTTTGGGGGGACACAGTTTAACTCATAACAGAAATATGTATTCTTTTTGTTTTTTTAATGTCACTCTTTTTTTTTTTAAGTAAGCTGTACACCCAATGTGGGGCTTGAACTCATGACCCCAAGATCAAGAGTTGCATGAGCCAGCCAGGTATCTCTTTCTTCATTTTTTAAAATGACTTTTTACATTCAATTAAGTTTTTACTTTAACTTCAGCATAGTTAACATACAGTGTTATATTAGTTTCAGGTGTACAAATATAGTGATTCAGTAATTTTATACATTGTTCAGTGCTCATCGTCTTTAGTCCCTGTCACTTCTTTCACCCATCCCCCACCCTATGCTTCTTGATTAAAGTATATTGTAAATAAAACAAAGGTGACTGATCTTTGTGGGGAAACTGTTAAAATACTCTATATTATTAGTTTATCTTTAGATATCCTCAAGTATTTATGATAGTTTCTTTTTTTCCTTTAAGAAGGAAGTCAGTTTTATTTTATTTTTTTTTTAGATTTTATTTATTTATTTATTTGACAGAGAGTGTGAGAAAGCACAAGCAGGCAGAGCAGCAGAGGGAGAAGGAGAAGCAGACTCCTCACTGAGCAGGGAGCCCAATGCAGGGCTCCATCCCAGGACCCCAGGATCATGACCTGAGCCAAAGGCAGGCGCCTAACCAAGTGAGCCACCCAGGCGCCCCTTATTTTATTTTTTTAATAAGATCTTCTTTATTATGAAAGTGATAGAAACCACATTACAGCCGATACAGAAAATAAAGGGTATAATCAGCTATAATTTTATGATGGTTTCTAAACAATTCCATATTTATCTTAATTATGATTTGTTAATACAATAAAATTATTGCTTTAAAACTTTTCATACTGCTTTTTCTTTTTTTAAATAAAGCTATTCTATATCTTTTGGTCTTCTGTTTCACCCTGAACCAAAGGGATTACTAGGAATTAAAAGGGTTCAAACTGGAAATTGTAGGAATCACTGCTGTGATGTTATCTTAAAAGTAGCTTCTTGCCTGAGGATTAAAATGTGTGGTCAATTAAATCTTCATTATTTAGAGGGATTAGAAGAAATGCTGCCAAATAAGCTGACCCTTGGTTCCATTTACAAATTCTTTTTAAAGGAAAGCCAGAAAGGAATCACTCACATACTCATCAAATCTCTAATAAAGTTTAATTCCATGAGCTAATATCATCAATGACAGAATCATGGTCAAAATTACAATAACATTCATAAAGGTCTACATTCTAAATGGACTTTCCTTAGGATGATAATAAATGTTTAATCATCCACGTGTCCACAGATCCACAAGCTTTCTGAAGTGGAAGGGAATTCTGATATTTCCATCATCATACTTACTATATTGTACTATTTTAATTGTCTGTTTATGTGACTTTCTCCCCCCAGAAAACAATGAGATGATAACTACCTAGGTACTTACTTAACACAGCGTAATGTACTAGGTTTTCAGTAAATATCTGTACAAGAGATGACAACAGGAAATGAGGAAGGAAGGAACAAACAAGTGCATGAATAAGGCCCAAAGAAGTTTACCATCATGTCTGTCGCCACACAGATAATGATAGAGTAGAACTAAAACTTGCTTTCCCAGTTCTCAAGTAGTTTTCTTTACAAAATCTCCTAAATTATTTATCTCTTTAGGGGAGCTTGGGTGGCTCAGTGGGTTAAAGCCTCTGCCTTCAGCTCAGGTCATGATCTCAGGGTCTTGGGTTCGAGCCTCTTATCTGGCTCTCTGCTCAGCGGGGAGCCTGCTTCCTCCTCTCTCTGTACCTGCCTTTCTGCCTACTTGTGATCTCTCTCTCTCTCTCTCTGCCAATATATATATATTTTTAAATCTTAGTCCTTTATCCACATTCTACTAATTTTCATGAGTAATAATAGCACTCTCACAGTACTTTCTGTCTTCCTGGTATTTTTTCTAAGTGCTTTCAATATATTAAGTCATTTGATCTTTATAACAACTCTGTAAGATAGGCACTATTTTCCCTACATCACAGGAAACTAAAGTACAGAGATATTCAGTAATATGCTCAAGGTCACATGTCTTATAATTGGTAAAGCCGAGATTTGAATCCAAGCAGTCAAACACTAGAGTCTATGTATAAACCATTGTGATACATTCCCTGAAATAGAGTCATTATCTTTTTGTTAAAGTTTTGTAAGGAAAAGTACAGTAATTCTTAACAAAACAAAATAGCATAATACAAATTTTATTGCACAAAGAACATGTATGTTTTAAAAATGTCAGTTGGTTTTATGTTCAAGATGCTCATTATTTTTTATTTTCCATTGAAAGATACAGAAGCAATAGAAAAAATAATGCTTGTAAACTAAAATTATTGAGAAGTAAATTAAAGATATTCCTTGGGTAGTTGTTTGACAGGGTTTTTATAAATAGTATTTGAAAAGTCAGAATTGATTCTTTGTTTCTCCAAGGGAGTTAAGACTTAATCTTTTTTAACCTTTCCTGTATAGTTCTAAAGTAAAGTCATTCTAGTGCTATTCATTTTTTTCAGTTGATTGCTGTAGGGTTTGAAATATACACTGTTAAACTTATCACAGTCTTTCTTCAAATACTATTACATGGTTTCATGTATAACATAAGAACTTTATAACAGTATAATTCCATTTCCCTGTCTGGTCCTTGTGCTATTGTATTATACATTTTACTTTTATCTATGTTTTAAGCTCCACAATCCCTGGTAATTCTTTTTGCTTCAGTCAACTGTCTTTTAAAGAAATTTTAAAATGAGAAGAAAAGTACTTCATCTTCACTCCCATATTTATCATTTCTGACACTTATTTTTCCTTTGTGTGGATCCTAATTTCCATCTGATAAGATGTTCATTTTGCTGGAGAAATTTCCTTGAACATAATTTTGTAGCTCAGGTATGGTCATGATAAATTCTCTCTTTTGTTTATCTGAGACAGTTTTTATTTTGTCTTAATTTTTGGAAAATATTCTGTTTCCCCATCCCCCTTTGGCACTTTAAAGCTTTTATTCCATTGGCTTTTTGGTTTGCATGTTTCTAAAAAGAAGTCAGCTGTCATTCTTTTTTGTTGCCTCTAGGTAATCAGTCTTTTCCTCTGACTTGTTTTAATATTTTCTCTTTATCATTGGTTTTCAACAATTTGGTAATCATGTGCCTTGGTGCTGTTTATTTTGTTTGTTTGTTTGTTTGTTTTTATCCTGCTTGAGATTCATAAAATTTCTTGGATCTGTGTGTTTATAGTTTTTGTCAAATTGGATAAATTTCTCACTATATAATGACTTAACATATTTTCTGTTCTTCTACTCCTCTCCTGGGACTTTAATTTCACAGCTATTAGACTGGTTGCTGTTATTCCAAAAGTCATGAAGATTCTGTTCATTTTTTTTTCTTTTTTGTAGTCTTTTTTTTCTCTGTGCCTAATTTTGGGTATAATCTAAATTGCTATGCCCTCAAATTCATTATTTTTTTTTCTTCTGCAGTGCCTTTTTTGTTGTTAACCTCATCAGTAAAATTTTAATTTCAGATAGTATATTTTTCATCCCTAGAAGTTCTGTTTGATTCTTTTAAAAAATATCTTCCATTTCTCATTATATTTATGTTTTCCTTTAAATACTTGTTCATAGCTATAATAGTTGTTATCTTCTAGTATCATTATCTCTGTCATCTTTAGGTCTGTTTCTGTTGATTAATTTCTCTCTGGATTCTGAATCACACTTTCCTGCTTCTTGCCATGTCTAGTAATTTGCTATTGGATGCTGAGTACTGTATATATTATGTTGTTGAGTTTCTCTATTTGTTGTCTTTCTTTGAATCGTGGGACTTTGTTTTGGCAAGTAGTTAAATTACATGCAGATTAGTTTGACCCATGTAAGGTCTTATACTTTTCTTTTTTTTTTTTTAAGATTTTATTTTTTTTTAAAGATTTTTTATTATTATTTATTTATTTCACAGAGGGAGAGAGATCACAAGGAGGCAGAGAGAGCAGGCAGAGAGAGAGAGGGGGAAGCAGGCTCCCCGCCGAGCAGGGAGCCTGATGCGGGCCTCGATCCCAGGACCCTGAGATCATGACCTGAGCCGAAAGCAGAGGCTTTAACCCACTGAGCCACCCAGGCGCCCTTTTTTTTAAGATTTTATTTATTTATTTGACAGTGAGAGACACAATGAGAGAGGAAACACAAGCAGGGGGAGTGGGAGAGGGAGAAGCAGACTTCCCGCTGAGCAGGGAGCCTGATGCATGGCTCTCAGGGCTGGATCCCAGGACCCTGGGATCATGACCTGAGCTGAAGGCTTAATGACTAAGCCACCCAGGCACCCCAGGCCTGATACTTTTCTATGGCAGGTGTAGGGTAGCCTTCTACTAAGATGTGACTCTCCTTTGTCTGTACTGAATGATCTAGAATGTCACTGAAGTCTCTACTAGTCAAAATTAAAAATCAGGGATGCAATTTAAAAGAAGTTGGTCAGGATTGCTTCATTGAGAAAGTGATGGTTTATACATAAATGCTTTTCTTTTGCTTTTCATTGCTGGAGCAGTGGGTGTGAATTATTCTGATAATGTTGATATATAATATCAAACTGCTTTGCAGGTCATAACATATTGTACTTTCACCAACAGTTTAGGAGTTGCCTGCTTCACAATATCCTTGCCAAGTGTTTCCATAGTGTAGTGGTTATCACATTTGCCTCACAATCTCCTTTCCAGCATTGAGTATTATGTTTAATGTATTATAATATAATCTCTTGGAAGGAATATTATGCAGTCATTAGGATTGTGTTTTTTTGAAAACTACTTAATGACTTAGGGGAAGAACTCTCAAACCAATGTCAACTGAACAAAAGTAAGATACAAAATTTTATATGCATCAAGCTCTCACTATCAAATAAAGATCATATATATTTGTGTTAATAGCATTTATCTATGGATAATGGGGTTATGAGAGATTTTTATATTTTCATTTTTTAGTATAACCTTGATACTAAAAACTTTAAAATGTGAGGTTTCTGATAAGTGGGTTACTCTGAACATGGAAATACTTGAGGGCAAGAAAGTCTACATACATAGAAACCGTGTGCCCCCAACAAACTATAATCAGCGTCACATCTTCCAGTCTCTGTATTCATCAGGAATCCTCTGGTAACGGCTGTCTGGGCTATCAAAAGGAATGTCCTGACAGCACCTCCCACCCATTGTGAATTTACAAGAGTTACATAATTGGTCAACATTCTGTCTTGGATTGGTTTTATTTGTTTTGACTAATTTGGTCTAAATGCAATTTCCTTGTCTCCCATTTGACACTTTAACACTGAATGTATTAGTTTGCTAGGACTGCTATAATGAAAGATCACAGATTAGTTGGTTTAAACAATAGAAATTTATTCTCTTACAGTTCTGGAGGCTGAAGTCCAAGATCAATATGCTGCTATGGTTTGTTTCTTCTGAGACATCCTCCCTTGGCTAGCAGAGGTCATCTCCCTGTGTCTTCATATGGTCTTTACTTTGTATGTGCCTGTGTCCAAATTTTTTCTTATAAGGACAACAGACATACTGGATTATGGCCCATCCTAATGACCTCATTTTACATTAATTACTTCTTTAATTCTTTATATTTCTAAATATAGTCACCTTATGAGTACCGGAGGTTAGGACAGCAGCAATTTTGAGGGGACAAACTTCAGCTAAACTAGTAAGTTTAACTCTTCAGACTGTTCATGGATATAGCAGAGGCAGAAAACCCATTTCTTTGCTCTCCAAACATAAGTTCTAGATCACAGAGTGCATGGTGTTGAATTTGGCTCTCTCACTTAAGAGCTGTTTGACATGAGACAAGATATCTAACCTCTTTACACTTAAGTATCCTCTTCTCTCAAATTGGGACAATACAAGCACATCCTTATAGGTTTATTGTAGCATTCCGTGATTTAATGTATGCAGATTTGAAGAACAGTGTTTGTCCCAAAGCTGTACACAAAGCTCAATAAAGTTTAGCTGTCGTTATATCAAATTATCTGATTAATATAGATGTCTAACACTGTATTTGACACAAGAAATATAGTGATGGACACAAAAAATACTCCGTCTTCACTGAGGGAGCTTTTTCCGTTGGATCTATGCGTAATTCTTATTTCCAGTGAGACAACTTTTGTTCTCCTTCTAAAAAGTCTATGTAGAAATACTTTTCTTTTTTTCTTTTTTTCTTTTTTTAAAGATTTTATTTATTCATTTGACACAGAGAGAGAGAGATTACAAGTAGGCAGAGAGGCAGGCAGAGAGAGAGGAGTTAGGAGGAAGCAGGCTTCCTGCTGAGCAGAGAGCCCGACGCAGGCCTCGATCCCAGGACCCTGGGATCATGACCTGAGCCGAAGGCAGCGGCCTCAACCCACTGAGCCACCCAGGCGCCCAGAAATACTTTTCAAAGGGAGCAGTCAGAGCATGCTTGATCTTTGTCCTTGCCTTATTGTGGGCATTGACTCATATACGGTTCATAGATTTTGGGAGAGGTAAAGTCTGAAAAAGAAACCTGTGGTGACAAATCCTATATTTTCTTTATGACTATCTCCTCTTTCTCTACTCCTTCAACAACAACAACAACAACAACAACAACACACACACACACACACACACATTTATAACCTGTTAGCTGTGCTGGACATACTTTCTAAACCCAGGTGCCCAGATTCTGTATCTAGATAATGCTATCTTGTAAGGTCGTGGTATCTACTCCACGAAGCAGCCCTTCTAGAATGCTTTGATGACTAAAAATATGGATGATTTATCTGTCCTTTGTATACCAGCTCTTCACCCTTCTGTGGGAACATGTGCTTTGGGTGCTTTTTCAAGCAAGGACTTGTGCTGATCTTCCTCATACATTAATTCTAGCTGTAGTAATACTTTGAGAAAGGAGTATGATCCCCAAAATAACCACAAGGAGAAGTGTGTCATGAAAGGTCATGGCAGTGGGGCAGAGGATATTGGACAGAAGAGTTCTAAAAATAGGGAGCAAGAGATCAAAGAACCAGCAGCAGTGAGGAACCTTTTTTGGCTTTGATTCACAGAAGGAGGAGGCAACCCTCCCCGGCCTGCTCGTGCCTTCTGCTCCACCTGCCACTCACACCCCACTTGTAGAACTGCAGGGGGTGGGAGGATGGTGAGCACATTTTTCTCCCCTGGGAACTGACTGCCTTTAAATCATCTTGATGAAAACTGTATTTAAGCAATACTTTAAAGCATGTCAGAATGGGTCATATTTTGGAGAATTTTCTGTTACTGCCATATTCCTAATATTACAAGGAAAGTCTAAGCATTCTGATGAAGAGGACTGAATTTCAGCTTTCTTTTGGACCAGATCTTTGGATTTTATAACTTAATGTAGATTTTTTTATTGTCTCTCTACATTGATGAGATGTATTAATTATGATGATTACTGATGATTATTAATTACTGATGATTAATTATTTGCAAAGCCAAACACCAAATTTTATGTATGTGCACTACACATGGGGTAAGTAGGATCAGCCCTATCAGATTCCATCAGCCACTGTGTGTGTTCTGTGAGAACGGGATATGGGAGTATCGGGCTACAGTTGAAGAAACTGATTTTAGATATGCTGTCCAATGCCCTCTCCTTGTATATATAATACCATACACACACACACACACACACACACACACACACACACCATTATTTGACAGTAATGAGGTGGGTGGGTTAAAACAGGTTAAAAAGACAGACCTGTTTGAATGAATTTTGACAGATGATTGTATTTGGGGTTGGGGCAGAGTTGTTTTCTAATTTCATAAACTAGAGAGATTCAGAAAGTTTGCAACAAGTCCCATAATCTCTCTAAAGGTCAATTTCCTCAATAGTAACTGTACAGTGCTGTACAAATATTCCTTTTAAACTGCATAGTTGTCAGAGAATCAGTCTGTGGTTTCAGGTGGAATCTACCCTTTCCTATTCAAAGAGGCTTCTTTTTATTCATTTCAAAACTATTTGCTTCACTCTAGTGTGGAAGGCACTGTGCCAGGCACCAAGATGCATTTAGAGATGAATCATACCCAGAGCCTGCCCTCAAGGGAACTTAGGGTACAAGGAGGCAGATAAAACATTGAAAAATGCACTGCTCGATTTTAAAAATTTAGCTTCAAGTGACTGCGTAATTGAGCACAATATCACATTTTAAAAGTGATTTAACAATCCCTCTTAAGTATTTAAATAGTAATGTACCTGTTAATCAGCATGCATCAGTCCGCTAACAGATTATTTAACATATATGCCGTTAGTTAAGAATATTGAGAAATGCGTGTGAAAACAAAGTGTCTTGACTCAAGACAGGCAATTTGGGCTACTGCAGTGGTTAGTGATGACTGACCATACACTAATGCCAGCTCCTGTTGAGAAATCAGTCTTCATTAGGCTCCCCGAACCAAAATTGACCCAAAAACAATTGATTCTGTCTGGTCCTAAAACCAATTTCTCCATTCGTTTTGATTTGAGGCTTTCTTAGCCTGAATCCATGAGTGAAAGAAAGGCCCTTTTGTTTAACATTTTAGTTGCAGTTAACAAATCCCTGACTTTATTTAAAAAAAAAGGGGGGGGGGGGAGTTGAGATTTCTCCAAGAGACTAGGATTCCTAATGTTTGTGCGAGGGAAATACACAGTTTTGATCTTGAAAATTATGTAATTTGTTGTTGATTTGATGAAAATAAGATATTTGGCTAATAAAATTTCCAGCTATCTGAAAATCACCACAAATTCTGACTTTTGTAGAAATCTAGCTTAAAACACATTGTCATTCAGAATTTTGACTTCAAAAACATTCCTTGAGTAAGATTACATGACTTCTGAAAATATAGGACATGATTCTGATTTCTTCTGGTGGAAGAAAGCTGCGGAAGAGATCAGAAATCTCACCCTTTCCTTTTCAGGATAACTATAAGGGCCTGTGCATTGGTCTGGAGAAGGCCTCTCCTTCAGGCATTAATAGGTTTAAATCAGTGTGAGAGATCTTAAATATGGTCTTTAGGAAAAAGAAGCTATTGTAAGCTCAGAAAAGAGGAATGTTTCATTTAGTGCTCAGAATAATGGTTGAAAAGTATTATGAACGGGGTGGGGGAGGGGGAAGGAACCTGTGGGTGTTAACACTTAGCTAATGAGTTCCACACTATGGTGGGAAGAGAAATAGAAGTACTCTGTGAGCAACAAGTGTAACGTTCAAGTGAAGATGCTCCCAGCAGGCACAGAGGCCAGGGTTTCATGATGAGGGCAAGACATACAACTCCCAGGGCACCTGGGTGGCTCAGTTGATCACGTGACTGCCTCCGGCTCAGGTCATGATCCCGGAGTACCCAGATAGAGTCCTGCATCGGGCTCCCACCTCCTTGGGGAGTCTGCTTCTCCCTCTGACCTTTTCCTCTCTCATGCTCTCTCTCAAATAAATAAATAAAATCTTAAAAAAAAAAAAAAAAAAAAACATACAACTCCCAGCCAGAATCCTTGGACAGTCCCTTCACAGATCATCCAGCAGGCTGGCCCCAGCTCTTCAACCTGTGAGCCTCTGACTCAAATGCCTCAAAAAGAGAGCCCAGATCGGTATCATATTTCCAATTACCGGTCACTGGGGAGACCTGTGATGCCTCAGTTGCCCATTGCCTCTTGGTAAACAGTCCCACCAGTATCGCTGCCAGCACCTGGATTCAGTCAATTCATACAATGGGTATTTATTGAGCATCTAGTCTCTACCACCTACCAAGCTCAAAGAATCATCTCATACCTCCACCCTCCAATTTATGTTTCAATGAAGTGCAGGGAGCTTCTGCAGACCTATGGTGGGATGCCTTCTACTGGTCAGATCAACAATACAGCCCTTTGCTGGTAGCCTCTGGGCCCCCAGTGTCTTCTGGCCTCACATTCACAGTTAGTACCTAAGTCACTCATGGATTCTCACCAAGCACCCTAAATGTTTCCAGTAGACTCGAAGCTTTCATCTTGAATTGGCCAGTGATTCTCACTCTTTCAGAAGACTAATCAGCTTTCAGAATAAAAGTAAGGGTCAAGATTTATTCCCTGGCTTTTCTGGTATTCACTACTATGTACCAAATGACTCTAACTCTTAGTAACTTAAGACAGTTCCCATTACACCTAAAACTAATACTACACTGTGTGTTAACTAACTGGAATTTAAATAAAAACTTAAAAACAAACAGAAAAACAGTATCTATTACATGACGTCTCATAGATTCTGTGAGTCAGTAATTTGGACAGGACTTAGCTGGGAGATTTTCCTGCTCCTTCTGAGATGGCTGAAGTTACTCGTTGGTACTTAGCTGGCAGATGTGCTGCTTGAGAGGGTCACCAAGAAGATTATATGATATGTCTGGCACCTTGGTGGAGAGGGCTGAAAGTATGGGCTCAGCTGGGACTCTACCGGAGCCATACACATGGTGTTTCCAGCACCAAAGTCTCAGGTTGGTTGGACATCTTCCATGGAGTTGAACAAGCATCTCAATAAAACCAGGAGGAAGCTGCGTGGGCTTTCCTGACCTAGCCTCAGAAGCATTACCTCTGCAGCAATCTACTGGTTGCAAGTGAGTCATAAGGCCATTTCAGATTCAAGGGGAGAGAAATCGGCTCCCTTTTTTGATGGAAGGTCACATTTTGGGAGAGCTCCGGAAATATTTTAGATGCCATCTTTGGAAAATGCAGTCTTCCACCTTTACCTCTGTGTCTCATTTATTGCTGAACTGCCTCTGAATACCTGACACTGGTCTGTATCTACTCAGAAGCCAAGCCTCCTCCCTCTCTTGTTTTCCTTCTCCCTACTTGAGATGCCCACTCCAAAGAAACTTCCCAAAGACTACCTAAAAGACAAGGCATAGTAAATAGGTGCTTAGTTGGATTTGGCAAGATGACATTGAAAGACCTGCGGATCCCCTTACCCAAGAATTTAACACTGCCACTGGATGCAAACAGCAAGAGGTTTATTTCCACGCAGGTACCGGCGGGTGGTCGGCAGCTCCAGCTAACCGAGCACACCGACCGGAGAGAAACAGGGTCTTATATAGGACGGCACAAACAAGTTTTGGGTGGGGCGCAACTGATTGGTTGACAATTTGAACTTTGAAAAAGGCATACTTGGAGTTTGCTGATTGGTTTTGAGTACCCGCGCGCGCGAAGTGAGAGGCGGGAAGGGGGAACAAGCTGATTGGTTCTGAGGGCCCGCTCGCGCAAGAGAGGGGAACAAGAAGGGGGAAGGTAGGAAAGCCATCATGGCGTCTCTATTATTTCTATAAGCCAAGCAGTGACAGTAAAGCAAAAGAGCAATTAATATGCGACTAATAACCCGATTAATAACCTAATTTATACCTAAAAGCCAGCGGTTTACAGAAAAGCAAAAAAAAGCGGTTAGTTATCCTATCTACCTTCTAGGGGAAGGGTCTTTCAACATGGGTCAAAGAGGAAGGAGTAATCATAATGAGAGGAATTAAAGGAGGCTTCATTGAGGAGCTGGCCATTATGCTGCACTTTGATAGACAAATAGAATTTTGACAGATTGAGGACAGGGGAGAGAGTCATGTCCTTCCCACCTGAGCAAAAGTGCAGAAGTGTAGAAAGGTCTGTTGTATGAGGAAAAGCTAGGACTGCTAAAGAATTTGAGCTTCAGATTCTATAATCACTGATAAGCCAAGTTTTTAGCTGTGTTTTAGGAAGGCGACTCTGGCAGTGGTGTGGAGAGGTGAGATTTGGAGGTGGGGGGAAAGATGGCCAGTGTGTGTAGAATATTATCCTACAGTGTATAGTATCCTTTTGAAAGGAAAGGAGATGGCACTCTTTCTCTCCTGATCCATGAGAGAAACAGTAACAGTGACTCTTTCACCAGAAATGATGGCCTAAACTGGTACAGTCAATCACTGTGCTTGGACTTTCTGTCAGCAAAGGCTTGTCTCGATGTGTTTGGATGGGCTACTTCATTGGACTAGTCATCCCCTTGGGATTTCTTCCCACTCACCCTCTACTGTCCCAGTGAATCTGTGCCTCAGCAGCCCTGCAGTCCTTCCTTCAATTTCCCATGATCACCTCATACCCTCATCCCAGTTAAGGTTATCAACTTTTCTGCTGTTTCTCCCCTCATTCCCTCAAACTCTTGGCTGCAACCCCATAGAAATTCTTATCATTCCCTGGCATCCTGTGGCCCATCTCACTGCCACATCTCTGTGTATGATTTTCTCTCTGCCTAAAGAATTCTTTCTATCACCCTTCTCCACCACGCAAATTCCTAGTCGTCAGTTCATACCCAACTGAAACGTCACCTCTGTGAAGCATGATGAACTAGACTGCTACCTTCTGGTCTCCATGATGCTCTGGCTTCTGTTATAACATCTGTCCCTTTAGAGTGTCATGTGCATTTCATGTATATTTTGTAGATTAGACTAAGGCCTTTGAGGGAACAGACCGTGTCTCGTCTTTGTATCAGTAGTGTCTCTCATAGGATTAGGTAGTCAATAAATATTACACAAAGGAGGGAAGGAAAGTGGGAACGTCATTCGACTCTTGTTGACATAAATGTAAATGTTGGTCTGTATTTCCGATCTAGAAATTCAAAGTCTGACCCTGAATGAGAAAGTAGTTGGTACCATTCTATGCAGAACAGCGGTGTCTAAGTTTGCTCATAAGAAGCTAGGTTTCTGTTGGCATAAGGTTACTGAAGTAATCTAGAAAATCATCCCCAGAAAGCCAGAAGATCCCAGAGTACTAGAGTTCTATTGACAAACCATGTTAATTTCTAACAAACAGTTTCCAGAGGGCTCCCGAACAGCCCAACTGCGGTATCTCTCATGCCCCAGGAACTACTAACACTCGTTTCAGAGCTTGGGGCAAACCCTCGCCTGGATTCATCAATAACATTCTTTTTGCTGAAAGGCTGACATTCACAGGTAGTTGAGGTCATTGTCAACTTCTGTGGTCTCCTTTTAAAACCTAAGGTCACACATTCATGAAATCCTTCCTGACATAGTGAGGATAATAGAGGGGAACTCAGCTTACACATATACTAAGCTCTAAAGAATGTGCCGTGGGCAGGGCTCAGCTTACCCGGGAGAATTTTGTTTGCACAGGGTTTCAGAGCCTGGGTAGTTTTCGAGCCAGGGTAGATGGGATGTTTTCCCTTTTACCAAGAACCCTGCCATGAAGGGCTTTTTATAAACCAAGGCAGCATTCACGAGTTGGTGGTGGTGGTGTTTTCACTCTAGCTAGCCGGGCTGCGTGTGCCTTCTTAAGCCTCAGATTAATGTAAACATATTCATGGAGAACTTTTACATTCTACCTTTTTTATTACATCCTTGGGGTGTTTGCTGGGCTTATTAAACGACAGTCTGTAAAGCTGTAGCATTTTGTATCCTTCTGACTACAACGTTTTGATTTCATTTTATCCATCGGTTAGCACCCACCCTCCCTCTCTCTCTTAATTTCCCTTTCAGGCGTTTTCACCTCTAAAGTGACCCCTGTGTGAAAATGATCATTTTAAGACATATGGATTATGGGTAATTCATCCCAACACTGACAAATTCTCCCCTATGGTTGTCCTTTTTTTTTTTTTAAGATTTTTAATTTATTTGATAGAGACACAGCGAGAGAGGGAACACAGCAGAGGGAGTGGGAGAGAGAGAGGCAGTCTTCCTGCCCTAGCAGGAGCCCTATGCGGGGCTTGATCCCAAGACCCTGGGATCATGCCCTGAGCCGAAGGCAGATGCTTAATTAATGACTGAGCCGCCCAGGTACCCCTGGTTGTCCTTTAAAGAAGGAGTTCCCCTAGTCCACCAAGGGATCACTAGGGATTTGAAGCAGGTGAAATTGGGGAGGTGCAACGAAGGGAGGAGAGGGGACTCTAGTTTGGTCTCCCTGGCCTGTGTCCGAATGTTGCCACTTATCCCGGTGACTGGTCCCTTTCTGGGATGCCTCGGCTGTTCTTGGGATCGATTCTTCGTCAGAGATTTGAAATAGATGAAATGAGGTAGCCCTTAGGAGATGCACAGTAAAGATTGGTGCCTGTCCTTTCTTCCTTCACAGGGCTGGAGAGGGCAAAAGAATCAGAAACTTAACACGGCAGTTAGGAAACAGTGTCAGTTGGGCTCATCTAAAATTAGAATATGTAAATATGTAAATAGGATCCAACTGACAGTAATTTGACTTGCAATTTTCGAGGAACACATCTATTATACCAGGCAGGGCCAATTTTGTGATTCAGTAGCTCTATTTATAATCACCATTATTTTAAAGGGCCCCTTGACTCTAAAGCTTCTTTGGCATCATAAAAATTTCTATTATAGAAATTAAGGGTCTAGAAATAAAGATCTGCAGGTGCCAGTGAATGGAGCCCCAGCCCAAGTGCCAGTAATGTAAAACTTGTCTATATTTACAAAACAGTAGTTACTCTTTCCTCCAAGGAGATAAGAAAAAGTTCACGCTACTGAAATTTAATCCATACAATTAAATGAGAAATAAGAGATTTAACTCTTAAATATGTTAATATCTTATTCTATTAAAGCTTGTTCAAAGACCCTCTCTATTTTCCTAACTCCTTTCTTCATCTTTGATTCCTGAAGCTTTTGAAATTTGCAAGTAGAAAATGTGAAGTACAAAGAAAATGCCATCGATATTTGGCTAAATATTCAAGAGTCAGACTTACAGAAGCAAGAGAAAAGATAACAGGTCTTGATGATGGAAGCAGAGACCAAACATCTTTCATGTTCTACTTCAAGGTCTAAATCTAACAGAAGAGGTCTAGATGAGTAGCATAGGCCCCAGACCAGCAATGTTGGCCCCTTCTAGGAACTTGTTAGTCCTGCTAATTCTTCAGCCTCATTCCAGATCTACCGAATGAGAAATTCTGAGGTGGACTCAGCAATCCTTCTTTTAACACACTCTCCAGGTGATTCTGATGATGATAAATTTGAAAACCATTAGACTAGAATAGAGTTTGAAGAATAGAGGAACATAATCTTCAGCGTATCATTATAAAAATTTTACTCCATGCTTGAAGAGAAACAAAAATTACTGAGCTGTATGGTGCTTAGAGGAAATAACTTTCTGGGACCCAACACCACTAAAAAATAACAGTTTGGGGAAGATTCAAAAGACTACCTTTTATAGCCTACCTCATTAATTCAGAAATGCTTTAACTGCCAAAGTTGGGTTATAACCTATCAGAGGTCTTGGAACTAATATTATGTACAGAGAAGATTAATGCCCAAATGTTTTAGGGTACTCTGGGTTACACAAAATGAAAAAAGTTTCCTTGTTGAGAAGTGCTACAAGAAGAGAACATGTTTAATTTTGTGCAATCCAGTGTTCTGCAGGACTTCTCAGAACTTTTAATATATGTAGGTATAATTGTGGGTTTCCAAAAGAAGATGCTCTCTTTTGTGTATAGATGGTTCTTTAGTTTATGGTGTCTCAAACTGTTGGACTGTGAAAACCTTTTTCTATGGAGTGTCCCTTGGGACCAGAGTTGTAGAGACTCTACTTTGGGAAATGCTGAGTTGAATTGTAGAATGATAGAATTTCTTGCTTGGAGCTGTCTCTAGTTATCAACTAGTAGAATCCCTTCGTTCTAAGCACCTGGTTTGCCTAAGTTCACAGAAACTAAATATTCTGGAGCCACTTTTAACTTCCAGGGTGAGTTACTTAAACTCTACAAGTCTGTTTCTTGTATAAAATGGTGATGACAATTGTACTTCCCTTCTGGGTGCTAATAAGAGGCAAACAACATAATTTCTATAATATGGTTAGCACTCTGCTTGCCACACTGTAAATGCTCAATAAATGTTAGTCACTGTTTCATTGATTGATTAAAAATATGTATAATGGACAGAAGTTACAACCAAATCCACAATGCGCTTAAAGAATTTGTATTTTATTAAACCAAAATGGACTGCACATACGTTTGGGGGGAATATTGTATAGGGGTGCAAGACATTACTTACCCTACAAAGTCTGATGTCCAAATCAATTTGCAGATTCTTTTTTTTTTTTTAATTATTTGCCTCAGGGGCAGATTCTTTTTTTTTAAGATTTATTTTTATATATTAGAGAGAGAGCTCTAAGCAGGGGGAGGCAGAGGACAGAGGGACAAGCAGACTCCCACTGAGCAGAGTCTGATCCCAAGACCCTGATATGACAACCTGAGCCGAAGTCAGAGGCTTAACCTGCTGAGCAACCCAGACACCCCAGAAGAGTCTTTGCAGTATCTCCACAGCATTTGAGGTTTACACATTAGGAACCAATGGCCTGTGTTAACCTATTTTTGTCTAAAAATAGACTATCTATTTTTAAAACATTTACATGAGGAGAGAACCCTCTGCCGTCTTTGTTCCATTATCCTGTGTTTAAATTCCCTTTCAGTTGATTTTTTATGTGTCTCTTCGGGCATGTTCAAAGTCCATTTCCTCCAATATAATCGTCTGCAGACCTAACAACTGGTCACTGTCTTCCTCACAATAACATTTTACAGAGAAAAACCTCTTTCTAAAGAAACCACTCTATCAATCAATTAATGATATTATGTGCCTGGCACTTGAGCACTTCACACACGTTTGGACAGTTGGAAGACATTTGAAACCTCTGCTGTCACTTTAAAGAACTTACGATGTGGTTGACAGAACAGATTTGTCATCTGAGGGTATTCAAGTGCTATCCTGATAGCACTTCTTGAAACTGCAGTTCATGTTCAGAAAAAGGCAAAATCAATGTGGGAGAATATTTGCAAAGCTCCACAGAAGCAGAAGCATGTTTAGTGTAAAAATGCTGAATTAGGAACCAGGATTTAGCCTCTAACCCAGGCTTTGGTTTTTTTTGTTTATCCTAAGTTTTTATTTATTTATTTGAGAGAGAGACCACAAGTGGGGTGAAGGACAGAGGGAGAAGCAGACTCCCTGCTGAGCAGGGAGCCCAATGCAGGACTATCCTGGGACTCCCCGATCATAACCAGAGCCAAAGGCAGACGCTTAACCAACTGAGCCACCCAGGTGCTGGCTGATCCAGGCTTTGATATGAACTCACTTTGTGACCTAGGGCTAGATCTTAACACCTCTAGATCTTCTTATGTGTAAAATGAATGATTGGAGTGGGCTCTGCGTGCTGCCACTTCGCGGTGGGAGACCTTTATCCCCAATGCACATTTTCACACTGAACGCTCACACAGCCCCTGAGATAGGTACTGTTAGTAATCCCATTTTGCAGATAAGGACACTGAGGCTCAGCAAGGTTATGTAACCTAAAACTGCTTATCGAGTAATGGGTTCCACTACTCTGGTTGCTTTTTTCTTAATCACAACGCCAAACTTTTTTGAGGGGAGGGGAAGGGGTTTAAGCTAAACCTTCTGAGATGGGTGAGAACACAGACTGTGTTCACTGTGGGGCCAACTCAGTCCCCAGAGTACATGGAAATTTGTAGTACAACTTCCTCCCTGCCCCCAGAAAATCTATAGAATAAGGTTATTTCTGTCCCCAAACACCAGTGTTATTATGTAGATTAGCTAATCATGAAGTTAGTTTGTTGTTTATTCATTAACCTTTTATTCTGTAGGCTTTTTTTTTTCTTTTTTGAATTCACCATTTTTAAATTGCTTTTTTCTAACTTCTTAATTTCTTATGTAAAACTCTTCCTACCATCATGTATATAGAAAAACCGTTTTCTCCCCACCTCTTACAAATCATTAGCCTGTGAATAATCACAAGTATAATATCACGTTCAGACTTTTAATAAATTTATTTATTTATTATTTATTTGAGAGAGAGAGAGCACAGATAAACAGAGGGAGAGGAAGAGGGAGAGGATCTCAGGCGGGCACTGCGTGGATCTGGGAACCTGAAGTGAGGCTCTCGGGGGGCTCACGTGGGGCTTGATCTCATACCCCTGAACCGAAATCAAGAGTTGGACACTTAATGGGCTGAGCCATGCAGGTGCCCCACGTTTAGACTTTTAATAAAAGAATGACTACGTTGACTTTCATCTGCTTTGCTCCATTAAGAGTTGAGAATTCTGTGACTTTTTCAATCTCTAATTAGTGTTGTTTGCCTTCTGCCTTTGCTTGAACCTGACCTTTTAGAGGTGGGAAAGCCAGGGATAGTGATCCTGAACTTCTACAGAGTGCTTCCTTTGTTTCAGCTACTGCTCAAAGTGTTTTATATTTGATCTGTACACAAACCCCAGAAGTTAGGAACCACTAATTGTTCCCATTTCACAAATAAGGAAACTGAGATGGAAGTAAATTGTGTTAAGTCATGTATTCATTGAGCATGTCAAGAGTCCAGCTCAGAGTTTGGGACCCAAACATAAGCCCTTCAACTTGAGATTACACTTCTGTCTCCTCCAAAGGAAAGACATGGGATACATGTGGGTGGATCAGTTACCTTTTCTTCTTCTTTAGGTTGAGCTGATTCAGATGAGGTTTACTTGAGCAATGTAGGAAGATTCATTATTGAGACTAGGAGAAAATTAGCAGCAAGGAAGGAAATTAAGAGAGGGAACATTTTGGATATACATTTATGTCTCACACATGCCTCTTTCCTGAAAGGAGAGTTGTTTCCTGACCAACTTTCCTAGTGAAAGAGGTCATTCACAGCTAGAAAAAGCAGGCCCCACGGCTGGCAGGATTTGACTGTCACTATGATCGCAGTTAGTAAGTAGTGAGTTGGAGAAATTAATAGCTTCTGTCATTTCTAACGTATTTCAATAATTGACAGTATGAAAATTGACCCTTACCTTTAGAAAAGCAAGAAGGGCTCCAGGAAATGACTCCCTCTACTTTATTACCTCTGCTTTGTCTTACTGTCCTGCTAAAATCACGTGTCTGATATTTTCTTTTCCCTTGTTAAGATAGAAGGATTTTAAATTATTCAAAGAAACGAATGTGAAGGTCTCTGCTTTGCTGCTTCTCTCCTCTGCCTTGAGACTTGGTCCACTTTTTGAGCTCCCCTCTCTGCCTTGGATAGTGCTCCTTTTCCATTGGGAGTCTAGCTTCAGGCCTGTGAATGTGAAGGACAGAGTCTGGGCTGCTGAATGAAGCAGAGGAATGTTTGAGTGGCAGGGGAAGGGGGTTGTTGACTTTACTTAAAATATGTTTTGAAAATATTTCATATAATGTTGGGTTTTGTAGCTCCCCTAGCTCTTCTCTGACCCCCCACTTTTAAATAAACGTGTAGAATTAGAATGTGTACAGAGGAAGTCAGAAAATGAACCCCACTGTTCCTATCTCCACAGGCATCTGTGCGGGTGTGCCTGGGTGAATGGGCCCTTTGGGAATTCTAAGGGGCATCCTCCAGAGCCAAATTCTTCAACAGGGCAAGCCTCCATCAGCTGTGTAAATAGTGTTGCAATGTGTGGGGGCCATAGGCAGTTCCTGATAGTCAGCTTCTGTGCCCATGTAGTTGAAAGGAGTCGTGTTCCATCCGGAGGCTGGCAGCATGTGAGGTGAGTCGTCTTGTAGGCTCTGTTGAGTGCATGGGTAGAAATGTCCTCTTTGTTTTATTCATAGCAAAGGAAGGCAGTCTGATGAAGATAGGTAGGGCTGGTTGCTACAACCACACATAACGGAAAGCTGCTGGGCATGTGACTGAAGAAGGAGCTGTTACTGCCCGCTGAGGACACCACACTGGCATTGTTCATCCCAGCTCCAGAAATTCCTGGGACCGGTCAGAGGACACGGTGCTCCGAGGACATGGTGCTCTGAGGTTGTTTATTTAGCCTCTCTTTAGAATGTGAACTTCAATGCAATTCATGTATCTAGTTTCTTTGCCCCACATCACCTGAAAGCAGGCAGCAACCCCAAAGGCTTTCCATCTGTCAAACGGTCCGGCCTGTGCTTGCCTGTGCCTCTGCTGGGGATTGGCCTGCAGATGTGTTCAGCTCGGGCTCTTCCCCAGCCAGAAATCTGCATGCTGGCCCCGGCTCCTGGATCTTGGGTCCTCTTCGTTCTGTTTGCATATTCTGCAGTCTTCATGACTCTGAAATCCAATTTATTTGTTTTGCTTAAATGAATGGGCATGAAGACAGAACGAGGTACAGATGGTCCTCTGTGTACATCCGTATCTAATGTGTTCCAGAAAATAGGTACAAATCTGCAAGACTCAAATAAGAGATTTGCCTATTGTAAGCAGCAATCCAGTACCAAAGAGCTCAAAATGCTATAAGATCCCTAAATACATCTTGGTTTTTAGACATAGTCTTTCATCATGTCTTTCTAGAATTTGGTGTGTGCTCCTGCATTCTCTCCTTTCACCACCGGACACCTGGAGTATTAGCTCAGGTCCAGCTGTCATCCAACAGGCCAAGGTTTTTCTGCTTTTGACTTGGCCGCTGTTTAACCATCTTCATCTTAATCGTGTTAACTTTATGAGAATTACCCTATTCATCAATAGTATTGGTATTTTTTTTTCCATTTTCAGCCCCACTTTTATGGATTTATGTGGTTACAACCCATCAAAATATTCAAATAATTACTTGAACAAGTATTCTGGGGCAAACATGGCATCACAGTGCCCAAACAGAACAACCGTACCCTCTGTCATCCGGTTTCACCATGACCAGTTGAAGTGCCAAGCCTTTCCTTTCTTTGGTGTCCTCTCAACTTGCCTAAACCATTCTGGGAATTACTAGAAAACGGGATTGCATGCTGTTGTGGGTATGTTTTCTTGAAGTGATCAACTTTTTGGCATTGGTGAGTTGCCCAGAACCACAGAAATTGATGGAAGACAGGCTTAGAGGCAGTTGCTTGTTTCCTACGTGCACAATGAGCAAGTCTGCCCCGTATCAATCTGGGAGAAGCCTGTCATGGAGCTAGCTCTTAGAATACCCTTCGGATATTGTTTTTTTTTTTTTTTTTTTCAAAATAATAGAATGTCTGAGCTGTTGTTGTTTTGTTGTTGTTAAGGTTTAGTGTGTTAGGCATGTGTACATGTTGCAACTGAGAATTTTTTATTTTTAAATATTTATTTATTTACTTTTCAGAGAGAGAGAGAGAGAGAGAGAGCATGAACAAGGGGCCGAGGGAGAAGGCTCCTCACTGAGCAGAGAGCACGATGCAGGACCTGATCCCACAATCCTGAGACCATGACCTGAGCTGAAGGCAGACACTCCAGCAACTGAGCCACCCAGGCACCCCAGTTATGACTAAGAATTTAAGAGCAATTCCAAAGAGGGGGTGCCTGGGTGGCTCAGTCATTAAGCGTCCACCTTTAGCTCAGGTCATGATCCCAGGGTCCTGGGATCGATTCCCACAGAGGGCTCCCTACTCAGCAGGGAGCCTACTTCTCCCTCTCCCTCTGCCTCTTCTCTCTCTCTCTCAAATAAATAAATAAAATCTTTTTAAAAAGAGTAATTCCAAGGAGAAGGAAGGAAATGGAAATGGGGGTATATAGAAGGGGCCTGGATTTTTCTGTGTCTTTTGTTACCATATTTACTGGCTTCTTGTGAAGACGATCTTGTGAAATATTATATTGGACTTTATCTCTATCTTAATATCACATAAAAATAGATCTGAGAAGCAGTGTAGTAGAATCATCTGAAGGAAGGAAGGAAGAAAGAGAGTTTAGATCCCAACTTCACCACTTTCTAGTTGTGTGATCTTGGGTGAGTTGTTTAACGTTGCTGAGCTTCAAAATATGCCCGTCTTTCAAGGTCATTATAAAGATTAAGCATATTTCATACATTTTTATGAAATTACCCAGTGTTAGTCAACAAATGTCAGTTTGTTTTGAAGATTTTCTTTGCGTGGTCTAAAAACCTGTGCTTCCGTATTTCATCCTTCACAATTATTAGCCAAGTAACAGTACTAATCATCGTAAAAGGGGAATGGAAGACAGCTGGGGGGTCATGCAAGTATTCTTTGGCCTTAGACAAGGTGGACCTGAGAATTGGTGCCATCATTTCCTCCCTGTTTGTGGGTGACTTTTCATAAATCAGTATGTTGGTTGAGGATAGGGATAGATGGAGAACTGTTTCCTTTAAAAAATTGGAAAACCATTGCTCGAGCCCTAGTATTATCACCATTTATCTAGACTTGTGATGTTGAAAGATCTTCATAAATTAAGCTACGAGGTGACACAAACTGCCTGTTTTTTTGTGACAAATTCCAAGCCAGATAGCTGTAAATAGGAGAACTTGAAGAAAAGATTTGAGAGGGTAGAAAAATCTGATTTCCTCAGAATCTAAGCAGATTTGGGTGGAGGTAACATTTTAAAATTACACAGATTCCTTCAGGTCACACAAACTTTTAGGATTATTCACTCTTGGGGTCTTTTCAAAGGTGAGGACGTACCAGCAGTTTGTCAGACTCTCCCATAAGTGGTCTCATGTTTAAAAACACCAGTTTTGGGGCACCTGGGTGACTCAGCTGGTTAAGTGTCTGCTTTTGGCTCAGGTCATGATCCCAGGGTCCTGGTATTGAGTCCCGCATCGGCATCCCTGCTCAGCAGAGAGCCTGCTTCTCCCTCTACCTCTGCCTGCCACTCCCCCTGCTTGTGCTCTCTCTCTCTGTCAAATAAATAAATAATATCTTTAAAAAAAGAAAAAAGAAAAACACGTTTCTCATCGGAGCTCCCTTATAGAATTGTGAACACTGTGCAGGCCCCAGGGTGAGGAGATCTGGATTCAACCCAGCCTCTGCCATTATTAGCTATATGACCTTGGGTGAAAGGATTCTTTAACAATTCCAAGTCTCAATTGACCCATTCCTAAAAGGTGTATATTAATACCTACATGAGGGATACCTGGGTGGCTCATTTGGGTGTTGGACTCTTGGTTTTGGCTTAGGTCATGATCTCATGGGTCATGGGGTAGCCCTGCATCTGGCCCTACACTCAGTATGGAGTCTGCTTGAGAGTCTCTGTCTCTGCCCCTCCCCCCTTGTGCACATTCAGTGCACACAGGCATGTGCACGATCTCTCTCTTTCTCTAAATAAATAAGTAAATAAATAAAAATTTTTAAAATACCTATATCAAGGAGTTGTTTTGGGAACTAAATAAGAAAATGTGTTTAAAACTTTTTGCAAGCTCTACCACCAAAATGAGGAGTTTTAGTAGTAGATGGTCATAGGAGTCTGCTATACCCTATAAAACATTAATAAACACAAATCTCTGCAAAATTATTTACCCATTTTTGAGACTATAACAATGAGGAATGTAAACATGTGCCTATGAAATGCTTTTTCTTTTTTCCTGTAACACTTTCCTGTGAAATGCCAAGGTAAGGGCCGAGAGCAAGAAATATTTAGGTTTCCCACAACAACTTCCCCTGCAGACAATGGCAAGAATAAAATAACAAAAAATTTCCACTTTAGCACACAGGGCATTTCTTCTATTTTTTGCTTTAGAAGATTATATATATATATATAAAATATATATATATAATATATATATATTATATATATAATATGCATATATATTATATATATATATTTTAAGATTTTACTTATTTATTAGAGAGAGAGAAAACAAGTGGGGGGAGAGGCAGAGGGAGAGGGACAAGCAGACTCCCTGCTAAGCAGGGAGCCCTACATGGGGCTCGATCCCAGGACCCTGAGATCATGACCTGAACCACTCCACTGGCTGAGCCACCCAGGCACCCCGAAAGATTTTAATATTAAAAAGAAGGTGGGATTAGGCTAAATTCTAAAGAGCCTCCTTCAAAAAAAAGTTTTTATCTTGGAGAAATAAAAAGGTTATCACTTAGAAAAAGTGCAGCTGTGTAGGCCTGTCAGGTTCTGACTTGATTATGGCAGGAGAATTAACTTTTCTTGAAGCACTACACTTCAATTCTTGGCTAAGCAGTGGCAAAATGTTTGGGGACCATACGTCTTCATTTGGTCATAATGAATGATTAAGAAAAATCACTAAATGTGCTTTGATGAGACATCCAAATATTTTCTAAGAGACTATCATATGCGAGAAGTTGCTGAATTTTATAGGGGGGAACAAGAGGATGGCTTTGAGGGTAATTGTCTATTTTATGCTTATTTATTTACTTATTTACTTATTTTTAAAGATTCTATTAGGGAGTGTGCACAAGCGGGGGAGGGGGTTGGGGGGAGGGACAAGCAGACTCTGTGCTGAGCACAGAGCTCAGTGCAGGGCTCAATCCCAAGACCCTGAAATTATGACCTGAGCTGAAATCGAGAGTCATAGGCTGAACTGATTGAGCCACCTGAGGGTACCCCTGAGGGTAATTGTTTAAAGATACTTGAATTATAGTCTGCATCTCAAAGACACTTATAATCTAGAGAGATAAAGTATAGGCAGCCTGATCACAAGGTGCAAAGAGTAGATTCATATGAGAGTGAAAAATGTATGATAGTTCAGAGGAATGAGAGGTCATTTTCATTTAGGGGATCAGAAAAGAGTTAATAAGGAGAGACTGTTTGAGCCAGAATGCTTGGACGTGTGAAGTTAAGAATGCAGTTCCTGGTACAGGAGAAATGAAGGTCAAGGTACAGGAGTGGATAAACATTAAGGAAAATCAAGAGAAAAGAGGGAAATCAGACGAAAAAGTTGAAGCCTAGGCCAAAGAAAAGGGGACCACAGTATACTGGAAAGAGCATTGGATAAGTACAAACTGGAATGTTATTTCCTTTTTGTCAAAGATTCACATCTTTTGGTCATTTTAATGTTTTTGAAATCAAGAAAAACCTTACAGTCCATATGTATATTTAGTGTAATATTTCTTTATCACCTAAAAAAGGTTATTGAATCAATAGTATATTCACAATTGATAGAAGTATTTTAGTAGTCCATAATTGTAATTCTCTATTTCAGAAACAAACATCCATTTTATACGCTTTCTAGAGAAATAAGAAAATGACACAAAGCATTGCTCACACAGTATGCTCAGTAAACTGACTATTTTTATAAAAGTAGAGTTGAACCAAGTTTGATAGGCAGTGGAGAAGTCCATAAGGATTTCAAAAAGGAGAGAGAGGATGAATCAAAACATAACATCAAATTCACCTTCCAGTAATTTCAAAAACCAGGTAGGGATGGAAGCTACTTGGGACGCTGTTCGAAGAGTCTAGACAAGAGTTAAGGAAAGGTCAATCTAGGAGTGAACCAGTGAGAGCGAATGTGACCCATGTCTTATCCGAGAGGTATGCTATCAAAAGGACTTGCTCACCAGTGGAGAGCATCAAAAGGAGAAGTGGTCATGACTGAGAGGATTGTACTATTGATGGAAATGAAAGATGTGGGAGGTGATAGTATACTTTGTAAGAAAATCTAAATTTGGTCATCTAAATAACCATATATATACTTTTTCTTCCCCCTATAGTTGGTTTGCAGGATTCCTGACTCACAGCTCTCCAAACCTTTGGGATTTCCTGTGTTGAGAGAGACATAGGTGTCTATTGTTATGTTAATGAAATGACTTTTGGGGGCACCTGGGTGGCTCAGTCATAAGCATCTGATTCTTGGTCTCCTCTCAGGTCACGATCTCAGGGTCATGAGATGGAGCCCTGCTTTAGGCCTCGTGCTTCACTGGGAGTGTGCTGGAGATTCTCTGCCTCCCACTGCACCCCCCCACCCCCCCACCCCGGCTCATGCACTCTCTGTCTCTCTCAGATAAAATCTTAAAAAGAAAGAGAAAAAGAAATGACTTTTTGGCGTCACCTAAGGAGGGGGGCTGGTTGCCAAGAGAATCAACCTTGTGATTAGAAGCCTAGAACTTTCAGTCCCACCCCCAACCTCTGGGGAGGGGGAAGCCCATAGGTTGAATAAGTCACCAATGGCCAGTGACTCAATCGTGACTATGTAGTGAAGGCTCCACAGAAAACCAAAGAGGGGGAGGGTGTGAAGAGCTTCTGGGCTGGGGAACACTTGGGCACCCAGAAGAGTGCACGCCAAGGAGAAGGCGTGGAAGCTCCTCCTCTTTACTCATACCTTGCTCTCCCCCTCTCTTCCATCTGGCTGTTCCTGTATTCTTTTAGAGTAAACCTACAATTTAGTAAATGAAATGTTTCTCTGAGTTTTGTAAGCAGCTCTAGCAAATTAATGGAACCCAAGGAGGAGGTTGTGGGAACCTCTGATTTAGAGCCAGTTGGCCAGAAGTACAGACAACAATCCGGACTTGCAGTTGTCATCTGAAGTCCAAGGTGGGGGTCAAGGGAACTTCCAATCCATAGCTGGTTGGTTAGAAGCACAGGTAACCTGGACTTGCAACTCACATCTGAAGTGGTGGGGGACGGAGGAAGGGCAGTTTTGTAGGGCTGAGCACTGAACCTCTGGGATCCGATGCTGTGTCTGGGTAGATAGTCTGAATCGAGTTGGATTGGAAGATGCCCAGCTGGAGTGCTACAAATTGCTTGGCCGTGGTGGGGATATGGCGGGGGAGGGGAGGAGAACCCTTTCACCCACACACATGCTGAAATCGGTGATCTGGAACGTTTTACAGGAGACATGGCAAGTGTGGAAACAAAGCTGGCATGTTTGATTTGAGATACGTTGAAACCGGCTCCAGGTGGAGACGTCCAGGAGGCATTTAGAAATTCATGATTTCACTTTGGGAACGAGAGGGGACGAAAGATTTCATTTTAGAGTCATGTTCATTCAGGTGACAGTTGAATACATGCATGCAGATAAGATTTTTAAACGAAGGGGCTATACAGGGAAAAGAAGAAAATTAGAGAGTGGCGACTCCAGAGAAAACCAGCAATTCACTGAAAAGCAAACAGGAACCAGAGAAAAAAGACTTTGAGCATTTGGAAAAGAACTAGAACAGGACCATGAATCCAAAGAGAAACAGGGTTAAGCATGAGCACACATTCCCAGACAAATTGGTACAAATGGATACCTCTTTTTCTTCTTTTTCCTTTTCTTTTTCTTTTTCCTTGTAATTGAGATATAATTGACATATAACATTCATTCCAGGTGTACAACATAATGATTCGATATTTGCATATATAATGTACAGCATGGTGACCATATTAATACTGTATTGTATATTTGAACATTGCTAAGCAAATATATTAAAAGCTTTCATCTCAAGAGATGCCTCTTTTGAACACCTAAACTGTCTTTGAGTATCTCTTGGCATCTGGCTGTCATCTTTTTGCCACTTTCACTTCTTTCCTTTGGCTTCAATTTCTGAGCCCTTTTACTTTTGACCTGCATTTCTGTGGTTGCTTTAGTAGCCTTGAGGAGTTTTATTATTTTTTTTTCCCTCTTGCCCATGTGCTTATGGGAAAATGCAGAGCACAGACTATCTTAGGCAGCCTCCTGCGGTAATCCAATACTGATGCTTAAGAATGTTGGAGAGGGAGCCTGGGGGTCAGTCGGTTGGGTGGCTGCTTTCAGCTCAGATCATGATCCCAGGATCCTGAGATCAAGTCCCACATCAGGCTCCCTGCTAGGCAGGGAGCCTGCTTCTCCCTCTGCCTGCCTCTCCCTACACTCCCCCTTGCCCTGCTCTTGCTCGTGTGCTCTCTCTCTCTCTCAAATAAATAAATACAATCTTAAAAACAAATGTTGGAGAAATGGAACTAAGCCCACCTGGGCAAATCACAGAGTCAGGCCCCCAATGTTGCCCTTCTATGGCAAGCCAACACTAATAATAATAATAATAATACCACCATATGGTTTGGGATCCAAGCACAGACCTACCCTGATTCACTTAACAATTTCCTGGAGAAGATACTCTTACCTGTCACATAGAACCTGCCAACTCCTGTTCAGCTCTTCCCATTATGTTGATAATTCTATTTCCATGTTGTTTTATATACAGTAATCAGTTCTTTCTTTACCTTGCCATTCAGGGTCCCTTAAATGAGCATATATCCACAGAACCCAGTTTAAATTTTGAGAAAGTTATTCTCTCTTACGCTGAATGCATTATATACTTGTAGATAGGGGTACTTTGTATTTGCCATAACAGCCACATTTCCATGTGATAAAGCATTCTATACATCAACAGCCTGTTGACAGGGCATTTAGTTCTAGTGTTGGAAACTTGTAGGCATAAATTTGGTTTGTTTTTGATTTTCTGGCTAATGGGGATTGTGATATCAACTTTCAGCAGCACCAAATATTTGACTCTGTTAATGTATCAGCTTTTTTTTTAAGATTTTGTTTGTTTGTTTATTTATTTATTTATTTATTTATTTATTTATTTATTTGACAGAAGGAGAGAGATCACAAGTAGACAGAGAGGCAGGCAGAGAGAGAGAGGAGGAAGCAGGCTCCCTGCTGAGCAGGAAGCCTGATGAGGGGCTCCATCCCAATACCCTGAGATCATGACCTGAGCTGAAGGCAGAGGCTTTAATCCACTGAGCCACCCAGGCGCCCCAAATGTATCAGTTTTAAGTGCAAAAGTAGAATTGGCTTTATCAAAAGGAAAGAGAACACAGTTATTTTTTTGTGATTTTTGTTCTTTTTTTTTCCTATTTTAATAATGGGCTTGATAACTTGAAAAAAAAGCTGTTGTTGACTAAGCCAAATTAAAACTTTTAAATGAGAACAACTGAAAGATGTCAGGCCCTAAAGATTATAATTTACTGAGTCTGGGCCAAGACTGGGGCATCTTATTTTTAAGAACCTTTCCTAGTTTTCTAAAGCATACCGAAGTTTGATGATCACTGTTTTTCTTAAAATAAGTTCTAGAATAAGTTACAGAAAACTAAGCATAAGAAGCGAACTATCTAGTAAAAAAATTTTTTTAATTAGCTAACTATACTAAAATCTGCAATTACTTATAGCTTATGTAGATATACACTAAAAATAATTGAGTAAAACCTCTAAAAGATGGACAGGTTTTTCTGAAAGTTTGTGCAGAATAGAGAACTTTCAGAAAACTGAAAAAGAGCCAAGATCATATCTAAATATTTTTGAAGGAATAGAAGAGATCCAGCCAACTGCAAGCTGTGTGTTTAATTTCCATTGCTGAAAAAATTACACAGCAGTGGGAATGTTCTCATAATTTTGGTTTGGTAAGTGAGCGACTGTTCTTCAACCCAACTTAGGCAGAGCAAAAGGAAGTGGACTGAAACCAGAACGTGAGGGATTTAGGTTAGAATGTAAGTTTTACGACTGGGAGGAATATTGGAACAACTTCCTAAGAAACATTGTGCAATCTCTTTCTCTAGAGGTCTTTAAAAATAGGATAGATTTTCATGTCTGGTTTAAATCTGGTGCTGCCCAAAGGTGAAGGAAAGCCAAAGTGTTTTATTTGATGCCTCATATATATTTTGAAGACCTTTTAAAGTCTATTTCCTCATTTCAAATATTGGAAACTAAGGATTTTGATATAATATGGCATCATTAATTTTTTAAAAAGATTTTATTTATTTATTTTGAGATAGAGAAAGAGATCATGAGTCGAGGGAGGGACAGAGGCAGAGACAGAGGCAGAGGGAGTAGCAGACTCCCCGCTGAGGAGGGAGCCTGATATGGACTCGATCCCAGGACCCTGAGATCATGACCTGAGCTGAAGGCAGAGGCTTAACCCACTGAGCCACCCAGGTGCCCCAACATCATTAATTTTTTAAAATATTCTTCCACCTTAAGTAATTTTTGCTTTACAGATGATACACACACACACACACGCACACATCATATATATATATATATATATATATATATATATATATATATTATGGCTTTCATCTCCTTTCCATGGGAGAAAAAATACTGTACATCTACCCCCATCCCACCTCCTTTTATTCTTTTGCTTTGGTACACTATGTTTTCGGTCACGTGTATACACAACGGAGTTCAGATGAGTAGTCCCAGGAACCTTTTCCGGCAGGCTTTGGCAAATTAAGTATATGCTATATAATGTATAATAATTATACGTGGAGAAAAGAGGCAGAGGGCCCAGAAGCTATTGGCAGCTGTGCTGTCTAGTTAGAAAAGGAAGCAAGTTACAGAGTTTGGACATTCAGTTCTGAGACGTTATTCCTGAGTCAACAGGATTTTAATTATGTATGTGGCTTAGAAGAGACATTTACGCAAGAGGAACATATTGTTGTCGAATGTGTTTGTGATTTCACTCCTGGTTCAGAATTGGAGAGAAGCCGAAAGTAATTTCTAAAGGTACATAACTGAATTGGGGGAAAACAGGATAATGATACGTTCCCTAGTGACAGGAAAATAACCCAAATCCTGGTCCTCCCTACCCACCCGCTCGCTCAGCACGCCCCCTTTTCTTTTATAGCTCTCCTTTTGCAAAACACAACAACAATGAAAATATATATATTTTCACATGACCTTCATCTGTTTCAGATCACACTATTGAGACGAATTAAGGGTGTGTTGAATATAACTTCATCTTTGACCATCTTTTTCTTCTGTCATGAGGTTGAGGTTGCTTGAGGGGTTTGTTTATAAGTTCACTGTGTCCCGGTGTATATTTTACTCTAGTTTTGGAAAAAGTTGAAAATTTACTGCACTGAAACTGAAATGCTGCCTGGGGAACAAGAAGACTATTCTGAATTAGGTGGATAACTTCTCTGATGGATAGAGTAGAGGGCAGCAAGGGGCCCTCAGAAGGCAAAGAATTTCGCTTTTCTGAAAGTAAGCTTTGCTTCCTGTGACTCTATTCGTTGATTCATTCACTGATTGACTGATTTGTTGGTTCCGTTTTTAGCGAGCACCTACAGTACATGGATTCTATCATTCAGGTTTACAGCGGTAGACCCATGATTATCCTTGTTTTGTTTTAACTTCTTAGCTTACCTTCTCCTCGCCTGTTCCTGGGTGCAGTAGTAATAATGACATTTTCTGCTTTTACCAGACATTGTCCTGAGGGCATTTTATAAATTATCTTATTTAATTTTCACAGCAAGCAGCCTTATGAGATAGGTCTTGTTAACGACCTCATTTAAATAGGAAGGAACTAAATACAGGGAGGAGAGAAGCCTTGCACAAGGTCACATACCTGATGAGTGAAACCCAGGCTGTTGGAATCTGAGCCTTTTTCTTAATCCCATGCGGTACTGCCCCCCAGGATCATTTGTTCTGTGATGTTTTTGATTTAGGGATTTTTCCTTAAGGGCGCTTTCTCCAGGCTGCCTCCATGCCTCACTGAATGACCGTTTCTGCCTTCTGTTTCTGTCTCTTTACCTCTTGAAAATCCCTCTGCAGTTGTTTTTTTAAATAATAATGAATGTATTACAATAATAAATTACATGAGTTCCTAGTTCTTTTAGATTTTTCAACACTTAATGCAGTCTCAATTCTCTCTAAAAGCCTTATAAAATAACCAAATCAAGGGGGTGTGTTTGTAAAGGTTAATATAAAATGAATTATTTTAAAATAGAAAGTGACTTTTTCCTCTAACGTCCATGTAGAGAAAGGCAATCCTTGTTTTGAGTGTTCCGAGTAGCTAAAAGTACTTAAACCCTGTGAGTTTCTTTGGGAAAGGGAAGAAAAATGCAGAATATATCTACGTCTGTACAGTATTGGTTTCCTCCAACTAAGTAAGGGATTACAAGACAGTCTTCAGCAAACCTAGAGACGACAAGTATGATTTTCTAAGCATGTGAACTCGAATCATGTTTCTTTAATGCCATATTATTCAGTTATACCTTCCAAAAACATTTCCTTTTAAGATGCGCCAGATCTGCCAAACCAACATATCATCTTGGAGCAATGAAAGGTTTTAGGGTTTCCCCTACTGGAATCCTATTTCCAGTTGACGGATTTTCAAGTTCCCCAGGGTTTTAGTAGATGTTATGTACCTTTTAATGTAGGGCTTGTGAAAAGCAAATGATCACTTTGTTAGAACCTGGGGGTTCCGACTTGGCTCTGCTCTGTGCACCCCCGAGTTAACGTCTAAAATGACTAGGGACATTTAAACAGTAGGTTCTCTATTTCATATCCTGGCTTCGCCACTTGCTAGATAGTTGTGTGATCTTGGGCTAGCTGCTTAAACTCCCCGTGCCTTGGGTTTTGCTTCTGTAGAATGAGAATAACGTCAGTATTTACCTTGTAAAGTTGTTGCAAAATAAGATAATCTATGGAAAGCGCATGACAGAGTCCCCGGCCCATAATAAATACCCAATAAACATTATATTTTATCCATCCCAGCAGTGGTGAAATTGAACGTGATGCGTTGAAATCAGCTCTTGTACACAACCTCCACAGAATTATTGGATATTCACACTAATTCATATCTTCGTAGCCCTAGACACCTTGAGGGTTTTAGTATTTTTAGTTGCTCAAAGCAGAAAAGATTGCTTTTCTCTGTATGGACTTTGGAGGTAAAATTCATTTCCCATTCTAAAATAATTAATTTTACATTAACCTTTACAAGTGTGGCTGTACTGCTTTGGTCATAGTACAAGGCTTTTAGAGAGACTCAAGAGTGTAGATGGACAGTTTTTCACATCCAGCCTCTGCAGCCAGGAGATTTGGTTAGTGCAGTGTGCAGACGGAGGCCCTGGAGTCTTTAAGAGGCGGGTAGAGCACAGTGGTGAAGGGCATGGAATCTGGATTGGGAGAGGCGAGAGGGCCTGGGTCAAGTGGAAGAAGGTGGACCCGTGATTCCCAAACTCTGTTTTCCCAAATTGTCAACAGTCATAACAGGTACAACTTACAAATGATTCCCTAGTCAAACGAGTATGGAAAGTCCTGGGTTAAATGCGCTTAAATGGCTTTCTTTACTGTTGAACCAATCAATAATCAGCCTCGGTCTGAATTCCAGGTCTCTTGCTTCCTGTGTGACGGAGGCAGGTTGGTTAACTTCTTCACCCTCTTTCCCCAGGTGTAAAATGGCGACTGTAACAGCACCTCCATTGGTTTATTATGAGTGAAATGAGTTAAAGCTTGGTGCCTGGCTCATAGTAGGCTCTATAGAAGTGTCGAGTCTTATTAATGTGGTGGAGGGAGCATAGGACTTAGTGTCATTAAATCATAGCTGAGGACATGACGCCACAAAATTTAACATCTTTGAGGCACTAGGGATTGTGTGTAAGATGAAGGAGCAAAAGTACCTACTTCCTCAGCTCATTGTGAGCAGGGTAATTAATTGTACATACAAGAGATATAAAAAATGTGAAGTATAGTACAGTGCAAATAATACATGGTAAGTATGTGATAAATGGCAGCATTATTATTCCCCAAGTCTCTATTAACATCATCCACTAAAATACATAAACGCTGGTTGATGCTATTGGAGACCGGCACAAATCAGCAGAAAGCAACTTGTGTATTGCCATGTAGGGTATCCTGAGCCTCTGCCTTTTCCCCATCGCTCAGAAATGTGAGAAGCTGAAATGGCTCTGTCTGTGCTGACTGTGTAGGGCATTCAGGCCTTAGGAGTCAGGGTTGGGAGAGGCCCCAGGTACCAGGATTATGGGGCAGACGTAGTCCGGCTAATCACACACTGTTCACTGGGATATAAGACGTTACATTCAAGTAAGTTTTCGCTAGTCAAAGAAATTTGGAATGTCCTGGGTGAATCACAGGTAAATCACTGTATTGTGGAACCATTCCAATACTTCGCTATGCTACTCTGATAGTTTAATACAAATTTGGAAATGTTAGGAAAGGAATACCGTTTAGCATTTCCTAAATCAATCCTTTTCCTCTTGCTGCACAAAGTGTCCTGTGGGGCTAAAGAGCCTTAGAATACACTTGGGAAGGACTGACCTGGGCAGTCCTGGGGCCTTCGTGTCTACTTCTGTCCTTAGTTGTCCCCGAAGTCTGCCGATGGCCTTTCGGGCTTCCTTCTTGTCAGCAGGATTCAGCCTTGACTTGTTTCTAGCAATGAGAGGGCACATTTCAACCTGTAATAGGTCGAACTATATGATGATGATATTTGCTTGTCTTTGACCTAACGAAATGACAGTTGCCTCTGGTGCAGACTCACAGGAGAGTGACTGTGAATGCCACTTGTATCCCCCTGGTTCAGGAACCCTTCCCAACAGTACCAGAAGGAGGACAGTTTAGTGTCTCGGGACTGGATCCTTTGGCTTTGTACCTTCATTGAATAAATCCTCGTGGAAAGCCATTTACAGTTGACCCTTGAACAACACGGGTTTGAAACGTGCAGGTCCACCTACGCACAGATTTTTTTCCGATAGATACAATGTACGACTATAAATGTATTTTCTCTTTCTTACGATTTTCTTAACATTTTCTTTTCTCTAGCTTACTTTATTGTAAGAATACAGCATGTAATACGTTTAACATACAAAATGTGTTTTTCTATGTTTTCCGAAAGGCCACAATAACAGTAGACTATTAGTAGTTAAGGTCCGGGGGGAGTCAAACATTACATGTGGATTTTCAACTGTGTGGATGGTCAGTGCCCCTAATCTCTTTGTGGTTCAAGGGTCAACTGTATATGCCTCAGACAACACTATCCGTAGCAACTTCTCTATGAAATATTAACTTCCTCCTTATTTTACCTTCAGGGGGCTGGACAGCCCCTGGACGTGAGCTGCCTCCTGGATTTGGAGATGGGGACTGCCCTGAAGAGGGCTTGGGACTTGCTTCACACGAAGCTGGGTGAATAGAGAAGGCTGACTCTTGAAAGGGGCTATAGGTTAAAGTGGATGATTAATTCAAAATTCCGTTATTCCTTTTTAGTGGGGGCCCAGTTCATTGTGTTAGTTTAGAGATGCAACAGTGAGTGGCTAGGATGACACCACTGTTTGCCTTCTGCACACGAGTCTAGAAGGAGGCAGAAGTCAATAGGCACTGGGGATGATCGGGTGTGGTGGGGGAGCCCGAAGAGGCCCTGTGAAGAAAGCCAGGGGGAGGGGAGGGTGGGAGCCGGGAGGGCCCGTTGAGAGTTCTGAAATCAAAATTCCCTGCTCTGGGTGGGGAAGAAGTTTGTGCCGTGTTTCCACCCCACCTGCCACTAACAAGGGGGTCTGGGTCAGTAAGGCAATTCTCCGACGGTGACTCTTATCAAAAGAGTCTGCCTGTCTTGATATCCAGGGAATCACATTGTGGTATTTGGGTTTTTTTTTTTTTTAATATTTTATTTATTTATTTATTTGGCAGAGTGAGAGATTACAAGTAGGCAGAGTGGCAGGCGGAGAGAGAGAAGGAAGCAGGCTCCCCGCTGAGCAGGGAGCCGGATGCGTGGCTCAATCCCAGGACCCTGAGATCATGACCTGAGCCAAAGGCAGAGGATTTAACCCACTGAGCCACCCAGGCGCCCAGTATTTGGGGTTTTAACATACCTCTCTCTCAACACCCATTTGCGAACTCTAGAGGCATCAACAAGAAAAAGTACAAGGAGGATCCATTTTAACTCACATTATGCAAAAATCCAAATGTATGACCAGATATGTTAAAGGGGATTATACAGTCTATTTCAAGTTTTAATGACAATTTTATTGACAAGTAGAAGATCATTACTCACACTTCAGAGTGCATCTCCATATTCACAGGTAGAGTCACCACAAAGTTTCTTTTAAGAATTATCCTTTTTTGGTAATTAATGTCTGATTTTATGTTCAAAAGCTGAATTTACAGTTCAATTCTAAGGAATCATAAAGTGCCCAGAGCCAGATTCTGCATTTATCCTCATACTGCATATGGCCTTTTTATTATTCTAACACGAGGGCACCTGGGTGGCTCAGTTGGTTAAGTGCCTGCCTTTGGCTCAGGTCATGATCACAGGGTCCTGGGATCAAGCCCCGCATGGGGTCCCTGCTCCCTGCTCAGTGAGGAGTCAGCTTCTCCCTCTCCCCCTACCCCTGTGCCCCTCCACCCCACTCATGCTCTCTTCCAAAGAAATAAAATATTTAAAAATATATATTTATAAAATTATTTAAATATACATATATGTATATATATATACATAATTCTAAAATCAGCTCATAGAAATCTGTCTGGTAAAACCTAGGCTTTTACTCTTAATTTTGTATTCTCTTAAATATCATTATCTTTTCTTTAAGAAAAAGGAGGGGGAATGGGGAGGGGTGGGAAGCCTAAAGAAAGGAGATTTTTAAGAAAGAAATTTTTAAGTTTGCAAGGTTGTAAAAAATCTTATTCAAAAAGAAGAAAGGAGTTATGTGACTATTCTCATTTTTAAAAAGGTAATATTATCCAGAATGTGATAATGTAATAATGATCATAACTAACTTAAGTCAAAGATACAGTCCTTTTATTAGCACTCACTTGTTTCCTTAAATCATTTCAAATAGATGCCTGTATTATTGCATTGTAACATTTTATTTTCTTTAATAGAATTATGAAATTACTTGAGAACAATGTTTCTCAAACTCCAGGTTATGACCCGTTAGTGGGTAGAGAAATTAATAAAATGCGTCATGACTGATATTTTATACAAACAAAGAAACAGAGTAGGACAGAAAATACCAGAAATATATCCTACTTTGTAAGGGCAGGTTTTGTTTCATGAAATTTTGGTGGGGTGTGTGTGTGTGTGTGTGTAGGCACACACACGCATATATATACACACATGTTTATGCATGCTTATATGTGTATATAAATAGCATATAGACACATACATACATGTGAGTGTACTGAATCAAAATTTTAAATGTATTTCTTACTGTGCAATGCAGACAAAAAGCTTAGGAGAAATCTTCTGGTGGAGACTATTCAAAATAAAAAGTGAAAAAATAAATGGCCATGGTACCCTAGACACTAAATATGATTTCAAATGTTAAATATCTTTTTTTTTTTTTTTAAAGATTTTATTTATTTATTTCACAGCGGGAGAGAGATCACAAGGAGGCAGAGAGGCAGGCAGAGAGAGAGGGGGAAGCAGGCTCCCTGCCAAGCAGAGAGCCCGATGCGGGCCTCGATCCCAGGACCCTGAGATCATGACCTGGGCCGAAAGCAGAGGCTTTAACCCACTGAGCCACCCAGGCGCCCTCAAATGTTAAATATCTTTAATAAAGCAATGCCTTCAGCCTTAGCAAGTTTACAGTTCTGAGAAACAAAAAAGGCATTCAGGCAAAATGTATTTTCATATATATATGTGTGTCTGTGTATACATTCATGCAGACACCTACCTATAAATGGAATCTTTAAACCTTTAAATATATTTAAAACCTTTAAAATATATTTAGAAAGAGGACTCCCTGATTCCATGAATAACAGTTGTTCCTAACATAAAATCAAAGGTGCAGTTATACTGATATTTTAACAAGTTTGTTCATTCATATACTAAGCTAAAGTTCAGTATGAAAAAACTGCAGATAGTTGCTATTTTTTTTTCACTGAAAATTGATAGCCTATTTAGCACCTACCCTCTCATTAGCCTGGAAGGATAGTAGGTGGTCTGTGTGGTGCAGCTGGAATCCAGAAAGAAATTCTGAAACTACATTTAGTGGTTGAGAAGAGACAGTCTTATCCTTCCTTTTAATGACACCTCCCCCCATCTGTCTCTGATCTGAATTCGTCTTGCTGAACCTGGTTAATACCGCTCTGCCCATTCTTCAGCGTGGACCATATAGGAACCCTCGGGACCAGAAACATTCCAGACATTCCTTAACACAACGTTCCTCAAAAGGCTGGTTTCTTAGGATCCTGCGCTGCCTGCGCAGTTCCCAGAGAGGGCTGCACAGCCCTTCAGAGCAGATGGGCCAGCCCCCGGCAGCTGCCTCTGCTCTGAAAGACTTGCTTTACTCAACTGGAGTCCATCAAACTCGCCTTTAGAGGGGTAAATGAGGACACTGGGATTCTCGGTAAAGAAGAATCATTTAGTGGGGCTGAGTTTCCAGCAACACAACGAAGCTACACATAGATTGTATATCTTGGTATGATGTGTGTTTTCTTTGGAAAGAGGAGTTTAAATGAAGTTTCCTATAGCAGAGTCTTGGCCCCTCAAATCCAAGAGTCTCAAAGTCACTTTTAATGAATTCAAGAACCCGAAACTCTACACTGGAACTCTTATTAGCTGCCTTTCTTGCACAAATAATTACAGGACACACCATTTCCCTCTTTTTCCCTATTAATAATTTCCAACTCTGCCTCTCTCTCCACCCTCCCTCCCCCTCTCCTGCTTAGGCTTCTCCTACACTTCATTGGAAGCGGTCTAATTCTCTTTTTAAACCAGAACAAATTGATATCAAATGTTCCAGGGCTGAAGTTTTTTAAGAATGAAAAGACAAAACCCCAAAAACGACTTTCACCTATGACGCAGGGTCCCTTCACATTCTTTCTGGCTGACGGGTGATTCACAACCAACATGGGGAGGGGGTTCCCATTTGCCTTCAGTTCTCCTTAACCCCTTTGCCCCAACTCAGCCCCTCCTCTGGGTTTCCCCATTCCTTCATAGATACAGCCAAACCCAGCATCTTTCTCAGAACACAAAACCCTAGTGCAACCTCTTACACAGAATTCTCCCTGAAATAGGAGTTCTTGAGTGTTACAGGCTGGGTTCACACACCTGGATCTGGGTAATCTGAGTGGAGTTTGTCCTCAGGCTCTATTCTTTCTCAGTGACCCATGAGATGCTGAACACATTAGAGGTGCTCTATATTCAGCCTGCGATTGACTGCCAATGAGATATGACTCAGAGCCCAGAGGTGCGGCACAGACCGGGATGATTAAGAAGCTGAGGGATCATTTCACATTCCGAATGTATAGTATGATAGCTGAAGGAAGTCATATTAGCCTAGGGCTAAGCATTTTTCTCTCTTCATCTCTTTCCTCCATGCAGCTGTGGGCTGAGGCTCCTGGAAAATGTTGCTAAGATGAGATGAAGGAGGGCAGTTCTTTTCCCTCTAGCATGTGGAAGACTCTTAGATTTCCATGTCCTTTGTTGCCACATTTGTTAATCACTTTCCTGGGTCATGAAGCAGAAGTTCTCCTGACTTTGGAATCTGTGCCAGAATTTTCTTTTCTTTTTTTTTTTTAAGATTTTATTTATTTATTGGACAGAAAGATAGAAATCCCAAGCAGGCAGAGCGGCAGGCAGCGGGAGAGGGAGATGCAGGCTCCCCGCGGAGCAAGGAGCCTGATTCAGGGCTCGATTCCAGAACCACCTAAGCCAAAGGCAGACACTCAACTGACTGAGCCACCCAGGCGCCCCTATGGCTTAGTTTTCAACACACCTAGACAAATCCTGTAAGATGTCATCATCTAAAAATACCCCTTAGTGGGTTTTTGGGAGCAGGAAATGAAGCAGAGATAGCAAGTTCACACTGACTTTTTAAAGTCACTATGGAGCGCTTACAAGGATCCCACAGATGACTAAAACTAGTTCATTCTGCACAGCATTATCCACTGCTGACTCAAGATGGTGATACAAGCAGGATTAAGCTGTGAGCTCACCAGGAAGCTCATTCCCTAAAATTATTTTCTGGCTGGGAAAGGCCCCTAGTTCACATCAATGGTTGGAAGATGGGGCATTAATAGCACCTTGCTTCACCACCACTCAGAAGCTGTGTGGTCCGCTTGCCTCCAGTTCTCTGTTTCTTGCTGATGGGTGTAAGAGCCCCCTGATCTGCCCATTGTCTCTGTGCTCAAGGGTATAGAGTGTGTGTGTGTGTGTGTGTGTGTGTGTGTGTGAGGCGGGGGGGAGAGAAACTATCATTCTTTTAGTTGTGTAGTACAATAATTAGAAAACATGGAGGCTGGGGTGCCTGGGTGGCTCAGTAGGTAAAGCGTCTGCCTTTGGCTCAGGTCATGTTCCCAGAGTCCTGAGATCTAGCCCCACATCAGGCTCCCTGTTCAGTGCGGATCTGCTATTCCCTCTTGCTCTGCTCCTCCCCACCCCCCTTGCTCATACTCTCACTCAAATAAATAAATAAATACATTTTGGAAGGAAGGAAGGAAGGAAGGAAGGAAGGAAGGAAGGAAGGAAGGAGGCAAGGAAGGAAGGAAGGAAAGAAAGGAGGGAGGGAGGGAAAGAGAGAAGGAGGAAGGGAGGGAGGAAGAGAAAGAGGAGGGAGGGAGGGAGGGAGGAAGGGAGGAAGGAAGGAAGGAAACAAGGAAACAAACACGGAAGGAAACATGGAGGCTAAGTGATCTGGTAAGGACCATCCAGCAATTCACCGACACTGAACGCTGAGTGTCTATAATTTCGCTCCTATAATTTCCAGAGACTTTTAAACCTACTGAGGCTTTGCCATTTCTCCTACAAGGAAAAATACAGACCCTATGAGTAGTGTAGGTGGTCAGCTGATTAGAAACACGCTCAGATAGATGTAGGCAGAAAATATGCAGACACATGTGCTGTTGCAGTGGTTTCTCTGTTGTGAGAATAGGTTTTCTGTTTAAGAGCAAATTTATTAGAATAAAGTTGCATCCACACTCTACTAAAAGTTACTGTTTTGGTTGACCCACTCAAGAAATCAGTTAAATTTTTTTTAAAAAGTCATACAAATCAACAATTTAACTCAATCAGCTAATCAATCTTATAAAAAAGTAGCTCCAGCATTTTTGTATCAGCCCATACCCTGTTATGTTCTCTCTTCATGACTGATTCTTTTCATGCAGATTTTTTATAATGTTCATTTCAGGACCCAAATAGATATTCTTTCATGTATGCAAGAGTCATTTGGGTTCTAAATCATTCTGTTTCTCCGTAGGTGCCCGTTCTCTGCCACTGATAACATTGCCCCATCTGTTTAATCTGTTTTTTGGTTTATTAAGTACTGGGATTATTTCTTTGGTGACAAAGCCCTCAAACTATGCATCACTGATTTTCTATTTTTGAAACCCTGGAATTTTCCTTGTTGGGACATTGAGTGCTTCATTTCTAATTAGTCTTTCCTTCTTACTCATATTTGGCTTTGCTTTATCAATAAATTACACAACCAATAATTGGGAACAGGATTTCAGAGTGTGCTGCAAACATGAGTCCCAGTGGTTTGTGGGAAAGAAGGAGTGTTCAGGGAGAAATGGCATTGGAACTACACTGCAGGCAAGAGGATGATTGGGCTTGATAATGTCATGGGAGGTGGTTAATTTTTGAAGCAACAGCTAGACTCTTGCTCAGGTTGGTAGTAGTTCTATCTTAGAGCCAGATGAAAGTTTTCAGTAGAAACTATCCCTTTGTGTTGGCTCTCTGCTTTAAAGTAACCTTTCTGGGCGCCTGGGTGGCTCAGTGGGTTAAAGCCTCTGCTTTTGGCTCAGGTCATGATCCCAGGGTCCTGGGATCGAGGCCCACATCGGGCTCTCTGCTCAGCGGGGAGCCTGCTTCCTCCTCTCTCCTCTCTCTCTGCCTGCCTCTCTGCCTACTTGTAATCTCTCTCTCTGTGTCAAATGAATAAATAAAATCTTTAAAAAAAAAAATAAAGTAACCTTTCTAGGGATGACTGCATAACTCAGTGGTTAAGGGTCTGCCTTCAGCTCAGGTCATGATCCCAGGATCCTGGGATTGAGCCCCACATCGGACTCCCTGCTCGCCAGGAAGCCTGCAGTTCCCTCTCCCACTCCTACTTGTGTTCCTTCTCTTGCTGTCTCTCTCTCTATATATATATATCAATTAAATAAATAACTAAAATCTTTAAAAACTAAATAAAATAAAATAGCCTTTCCACCAAGAAGCACCTTTAGAAAAAGCCATGGGACCTGTTCCATTATAAAACCTGGATTAAGCATAATGGTCCAGAAATACTTTCCAAGATCCTGTTCTAATGGTACCACCTCCATGAAGTTTTTCCCGATCCCCCAGCTCAGAACCACGATTCCATCCTCTCACCTCTCACCTCCCAGACACTCGGGGGTAACATATGGAGCACGGAGCCTGGAGAAACCATTGTGCGAGGGTTCATTATTATGACCTCCGCTTCTTTGTAGCATGTATCACCTTCCGAGGGAGAGCCCAGGTCATCATTTTATCCTAATCACCGGTGATCTGTACTTTCTGGACACTTGCTAGGCATGTATTGAATGAATAGTAGGGTTTCAGACCTGTTCAGGTATCTTTGTAGGCCCAGGCCTGACATTCAGTGGACACTCAGTAAGTGTGGGGGATAATGAACGTTCAATGAATGGTGATAAACAAAAAATTCCATTGCAACTTTTGAAAGGCAGCCAAAGGTCAGTCCTTGTGTTCACAGGGTTAACTTTTCTAATCTCCTTTAGTGCCAAAGACATTAAACAACAGCAGCGTCGCTTCTGAGCCCAGTCCTATAAATGACATGCTGGTTATTAAAATAACTGATGAACTGGCTTCATCGGCACTTCCCAGGTGTGGAGTAGAATAATTACGGCTAATACTTATTGGGCGTTTGTTTTGTGCCGAGCTCCATTCTGAGCACTTTACATACACTCACTCATGTCCTGCTGCAAATTTTTGTAAAGACGAGTCACCAAGGCACAGTGAGATGAAATCCCTTGCGCTGGGTCACCCTCTTGCCAAATACGGACTTAAAGCCAGAGCTGGGCCAGAGTTACAAAGTTATGGTTTGATGACTCCCTACTTTGTGCAAAATGCTAAAGTAAGTGCAAAGGCCAGAGGCAGTTCAGCCAAGATGCCGCTACACAGAGATTTAATATATTTGAACTCTCAAATATATTTGAACTCTCAGCTGTCCTCTTTCTGGTAGGTGCCCCAGGTGGAGAGGGAGAGGAGGGCCCCAGAAGCAGCTGCTTGTGTTGTGGGCACAGTACATTTTTAGCTAGAGTCTCAGACCCCATATCTTTGCAGATCCCTGCCCTCCCTATCAATGAACACTGTCCTGCCTCATCTTTTCCCACGTTCCCTTGTAATCTCGTCTCTCCCGGCTCTTCCCCAGGCTGTGAATTTTCCATTTCCCTGTCCACCTTCAACTGTCTGGGCCCCTCAGGTCATTTGAGATGCAGCTTACATGGCACTTCCAGCCCTCGCTGTCTATGCCAGCCAGTGCCCCTGTAACTCTGAGTACAGTGTCCTCCTCTCCCCCAGCCCCCCCCCCCAATGCTCTGACCCTGGCTTCTGGTTCTATATTGTAATTGTCAGGTTAATTATCTGCTATGACACTGTGAGTTCATCAAGGTTGGGGATTCTGTCTTGTTCACTTGTATGCGGAGAGCCCAGTGCAATTCTGGGCACACAGGTTGTCACATAAATGCTTGCTGAATGAACAAATAAATGAGTAAATAAAAGTGTTCCCTTGCATGTCCATTCCAATCTCAAGTATTCCATAAACCAGCTACGGGGACCATGCCTCTTCGCATTCAGATGCCCAAGACCGGCTGGAAGGACACAGCCAAGAATAACAAGTTAGAGATGCTATTTCTTTTTCCCTACATATCAGAGAGAAAAATATCCCACTGTTATCCAACCTAAGGCCATAGGAGTAAATAATCTCTGATGAGGGGGGAAAAAGATGCCTGAAAAATTTGTGGCTGGAAAAAAATTGCAAACAGCATTTTATTTTTCTCCACTGTGGGCTTATTGTATAAATTATGTGTGAAACAAATATGTGATAGAGAGATTCAGTGGTAATTGCTTGTTCTCAAATGTTTGGTTAACCACGCCTCTTAATCCTACATACAGTAGCTTAGCACAGAATTAAATTCTGCCCGTTAGGCAGGATTAGCATTTGGAATTTGTTTCTGTAGTTTAAATGTTTTTATCCCAATATTTGTACTTTTCCACTTAGAATAAATACACTGAGTGTGTGGGGGGAAATATAAATAGCATGGAATTCTTATGATTCAACTCATCATCCTTATTGGTTTGCGGTCGATTTTTATGGGTACTAATTTTTTTAAATTACTCATCTGTAATTAGTTACAGGAACAGAGAAAGAATTGCTTCTAATTAATCTAGTGTCCTCTCTTTGCCAATAATCAAGGCCTTTAATGTTATAAAGGATAAAAATTTCTTTCAGCCTATACTCTCAAAATGCAAAGAATCATGGGATAGTACTTTTGACATAATTAGGGAGAAAGGTTTTTCTCTGCTGCCACATATAGTAGGAATAGGGGTGGGGGGAATATTGATCTAATTAACTGGGGAAACTCTTTACCCCATATCAGTGGTGGTACTAATTTTTTCATTCAGCATTCATTACTATTCACTGTGTGCCTAAAATGTACTAGAAGCTGCTATTCACTGACTATGTAAAAAAGAACTAGGGGCGCTTGAGTGGCTTATTTGGTTGAGCATCCGACTCTTGGTTTTGGCTCAGGTCATGATCTCAGGGTCGTGAGATTGAGCCCCGAGTCAGGCTCTGTGCTCAGCGGGGAGTCTGCTTGAGATTCTTTCTCTCCCTCTGCCCCTCCCTCCGCTTGCACTCTTGAGCTCTCTCTCAAGTAAATAAATAAATCTTAAAAAAACAAAAAAACAAAACTGAGATGTGATCCCTGTCCTTAAGGAGCTTAATAAATAAGTGCAATCAACAAGGTAAGTCTTATATGGAAGTCTGCACAAAGCCCAGCAAGGCTTTAGGAGAAGGATGTGAGCCAGCTGAGGAAGTCAAGACTATGGAGTCACACAGGAGAAAGCACCTGAGTTGAGACCTGCAGAAACAGGAGTCTGCCAGGCAACAGAGGCAGTGACTGAGCAATGGGGGAAGGCATTCTAGACACAGGGCTAAGACAACTGCATCATTGGAATCTTTTGGACTTTATTATCAGTAATACGTGGGCTGTGACCCAACTCACAACTCACAGAGACATCAATGTGAGGCATCCCCACTGTGAGGCCAACTTTAAGCATGGCAGAAATTTGTTCAGGATGTCAGAGAGAGAGAAAGAAAGAGAGAGTCTTCACTCTGGCCACAGTATGGTGGGGAGACTCTGGGGAAGCTGTCCCAGTATTCGGGCAAACAGAAATGAGGCCACATCTGGAACAACAGTGGTGGGAGTCAGGATGTGAGCAGTGATGAGGAGGCAGGGCAGCAGGACCTGGTGGTTGACCAGATGGGCCACAGGGCGCCTTTTGTGCCAGAAGCCACAAATCTGGACTGGCTCAAATTTTCTGTTAGTGGTCGTAGCCATCTACAACCCCCCAACAGAAATTATGTTGAGCTTTTCACTCAAATCAATTTGAAGAATAAAGGTGAATTTAGCCCAACATTAGAATACTTGATAGCATTAAATGGGATATTTTCAAAATAGATTGTCCTTTCAGGGAGGGGGAGAGTATTTGTCCATGTTAATCTATTCAATAATTATATCTAACCCTGGAGAGATAATTCTAATTGGAGCTTTATTATCAGGGAGGCTAACTCATGGTCTCCATCAACATTCTCCTTTCCTTTTTCAAAGCAGTTCACAAATAATAAGCTTCACACTTTACATTTTTACCATGGCTTCACTGGAGCCACCAAATAGAGGGGAGACGGTGATTGTCACAATCAGTGTAAATCTGTGATGTCGAATCAGTTTTGCTGGTAGCCTACATCTTCTATTTAATTGTCTATTGACCTTTTTCTTATATGTTCATGCAAATACTGGTATCTGTTTTCATAACTCTTCACAACTTGGAGAAGGACATTCTGCTCCAGTCACCTTAATCTACTCCTCCTCCCTGCTGTCTGCTGACAAGGCCCCTTCTTTGTGACTCATCATAGTCCAGTTTCCTATTTGAATTGTTCTTTCTTAGAAAGCTCTGAGGGCACCTGGGTGGCTCAGGCAGTTAAGTGTCTGACTCTTGGTTTTGGCTCAGGTCATGATCTCAGAGTCGTGAGATTGAGCCCCATGCTGGCTCGTCCTGGGCAGAGAGCCTGCTTAAGATTCTCTCTTTCCCTCTCCCTTTGCCCCTCTCCCACCCCACTCTTGTGCACATGCACGTGTTCTCTCTGAAAGAGAGGAAGGAAGGAAGGGAGGAAGGAAGGAAGGGAGGGAGGAAAGAAGGAAAGGGATGGGAAGGGAAGGGAAGGGAACAGAAGGGAAGGAAGGGATTTCTGAACCTCAGAATCCTCTCTCAAGATTAAATTTCTCTACAAAACGTAATCACTATTCCAATTCTTTGTTTCTTGATAACATTTATATACTGTATTAAATTTATATACATGTTTTTGCTTAAGTCTTCTTAAATATTTTCATACATATTTTGGGCATTTTCAAACCATATCATCCTTAACCTATTACGAGTGTTCAATAGAGGTTAACTTTAACTGATGGACAGAAAATAGAAATACATTTTCATCTGTCTGCCCTAATTTTATGTTTACTTCAAAAACTTTAGATTTTTTTCTAAAACCCAAAATACATGTACCATCAGGACAGCATCCCTATTTTCTGACTTCTCCATGCAGTTCTTTAAAAAACTTTTAAACATTTTATATACACTGAAAAGTGCAGACTGTAACAAGCCAGAACCTTAAAAGACCAATATCCTGGGGTGCCTAGCTGGCTCAGTCAGTGGAGCGTGCAACTCCTGACCTTGAGGTTGTAAGTTCAAGCCCCACGCTGGGCACAGAGATTACTTAAAAAAAAAGGCAAATATCCTGTCATATATGTCTCAGATGTTTTATTTTTGTTGGAAAGGAGGTATTGCAGATATAGTTGGTATCCCTTTTGTAAACTTCTTTTGGTATCCATCCATTTTTCCCCTATACAAGTACAACCAACAAGTGTTTATCTTTTTTTCTTTCTTGTTCTTTAAAAGAATGGCTACATTGTACACACTTTTCTATAGCTGACTGTTCTCAAATATATCTTTTGAACATCTTTCTATATCAGTAATATGGTTCTGTCTCCTTTTTTTTTTAATGGCTACATAGCTGTGGTGGTGATAACTAACATTTGCTGAGTGATTACTATGTGCCAAGAGTCTGTCTCATCTATAGCTTACAAGAACCACAGGTGGAAGAAACTCCATTTTGGAAATGAGGAATCTGAGGCTTAGAGAGGTGTGATAGGTAAAATAATGGCCCCCAAAGATGTCTATATCTAAAGCCCTAGAACCTAGAATGTGTTACCTTACATGGCAAAATGGACTTTGCAGATGGAATTAAGGATAAGATCTTGAGATGGGAAGGTGCGTCTGGATTGTCTGGTGGGCCCCGTTAAACCACTTGAGTCCCTAAAAGTGAAACCTTTCTCAGTTGAGTTAGAGAGAGATGTGATGACGGAAGGAGTGGGGTTAGAGAGATGGCGGCATGAAGAGTCCATGCTCTGCTGCTGTTTTTGAGATGTAGGCGTCTATGTGCAAAGACCAGCGAGAAGACTTTAGGAGCTAAGGGCAGGCCTCAGCTAACAGCAAGCAAGGAAACAGACACCTCAGTCCTACAATGACATGGGTGGGACTGAATTTTGCCAATACCTGCACGAACAAGGAAAGGGATTCCCTCCTAGACTCTACAAAAGGACACCAGTACTGCCAACACATTGGTTTTAGCCCAGTGAGACCCATACCAGAACTCTGACCTATCCAACCGTAAGATGATCAAGTTGTGTTGTTTTACACCTCTAAAATTGTGACAGTTTACTATGGCAGCAATAGAAGATAAATACAAAAGACCACAACTAATAAGTTGTAGTGAAATAGGAACTCAACTCAAGTGGTCTAACTCCAGGGTGTACATATAGCCAAATCATTATTTAACCAGTCCATATTAATGGACATATAGATTGCTTTCAGTTTGGGCACCTGGGTGGCTCAGTGGGTTAAAGCCTCTGCCTTCGGCTCAGGTCATGATCCCAGGGTCCTGGGATTGAGGCCCGCATCGGGCTCTCTGCTCGGCAGAGAGCCTGCTTCCTCCTCTCTCCTCTCTCTCTGCCTGCCTCTCTGCCTACTTGTAATCCCTCTCTCTGTGTCAAATAAATAAATAAAATCTTTAAAAAAAAAAAAGATTGCTTTCAGTTCACAGTATGTTAGGCAATGGGATAGTAGATTTCCTCATATCGAAGTAAGCTCTACTCCTAATGTGGGACTTGAACTCATGACCCTGAGATCAAGAGTCACATGCTCTACTGACTAAGCCAGCTGGGCGCCCCAATTTTCTCATACCTATATTTTCAAATACTTTAGTTAGAATTTCTATAGGAAAATTTCCTAAATGTGAAATTATTGGGTCAAAAGATGATCATATTAAATATTTTTATAAATACTACCAAATTGCCTTGCAGAATATTCCCAGTGAAGCTCTGAAATAAGAACTGAAATTAGCAGGAAAAGAGTGAACAGAAAACACAAATAGAACTAGCTCATCAGTAACTATTTCAGCAAAGAACTGAAGTGACCACATAACTGCAAGTGCCTTTCCCCTTGATTTTAAGCAGAGAACCTGTAGACGTCTATTTCAGAAGAGTTCCTCTGGCTCTGTCTTCTTTATGTGCATTGTGGATAAATTCATTTTGTGCTTTTATTTCTGGGTCTTGCTTTGGCCTTTGAGGCAATACAGACTGACAAAAATAAATAGCCTTTTTAGTAGGTATCTCTTGGGCTACTGATCTATTTTTAAAATGTTCTATTACTTCGAGACGAGATTTTTCCCTTGTGCATAATTAGATACTTGAAAATAGTAATAGCGTTTCATTAATTTTTGACTGATAAGCTTCCCAGCAGAGTCCTGGAACCCAACTGTTGGGAAAAAAAATTACTGATTAAAGAAAATTAACATAGCAACCTGTTCAAGTATATGGGCTCTGGGATTAGCTGGTGTTTCATGGGAGTCACCACAGCAAGCCCCATCAGGATTTAAAGGTCAGTACCTCGTGTGACTCTACACGAAAACGAAGCTCTTCACATTGTTCACATTAAGAGATCCTGGGCTCTGAAAAACAAGAAGTCTTTCTTGCTGAAGATGACTTTTACCTTCTTTAGGCATCTTAATTCCATTCTTTGATCTGGAAAGTGGTCTCTGTCACTCTTGGCTTGTACCAATGCTTTCGTTGAGCTTATAGACGTGATAGCACCCTTTCTTTTTTTTCCTAGGCTCTTTCTTTTGTCTCAGAACTTCCTTGTCTTTTACTCTGCTGCCTTGGAGATTTTTGGTTTTCTCCTTAGGCTGTGATTTTTTTATCTTCAGAGTTGTGAAACTTGACTCAATTGTTGATGCTTGTTTATTTGCCCTGGTGCCCAACTGCTCGATCCCAAGGCATTGTAATAAACATCCTCTTGGCTGTGAAATGGAAACACGTCTAACAATGATATTCGTTTGTTTACTTATTTACGTTTGCTTCATTTTTTGCCTAGGAAACCAGAATGGAAATTTTGAATTCTGAAAAATGTTAGGGAATTCTAATGAATAATAGCATCTCTTATTAACACTTAGCACATGCCTAACACTACTGATTTTTTGGTAAATGGGTTCAAGTCCTCAGGGCCATTCTGTAAGGTAGGTACTATTATTATCCCCATTCCACTGTTGAGGAAATTGAGGCTTTAAGCAGCTAGACAACCTGCTCAAGGCTATAGAGTGATGAATGATAAAGCTGAGATTCAAACACAGGCTTGTTTGACCAGTCTAGATTCTTAACTACTATCCAGAATGTTCTTTGGCATCTCAAGTCATTCATAAACAATACTTCCAAGAATGTCTTAAAACAGAAAAAATTAAACCAGAGCTAAAGAGCTACTTACTTTGTGGTGAAGTAGAAAGAACACTGGGATAGGAGTCAAAATGCTGTGTCCTTACTAGCTGAGCAGGTCTCTGGGCAAGTCAAGTCATTCACCAGCTCCTCCTCTGACCTTTGTTTTTCCTATCTGTAAAAGTGCCAATCTTCCAGCATCCTTAAGAAACCAACACACACACACACACACACACACACACACACACACACACACACGCACCTCAAACCTTGACTTCTTCTTTAATTTTCCCTATTCTGAGATAGATGAAACCTGCCTCTCCCATATCATTTGTGACAGTTAAGGCTGATGAGTCAGTTGGCACAGAGCTACTTGTCCTGAAAGAGAAGGAAAAATCAATGATTAAATGCCACCCCCCACCCTGGCAGAGAGCGAAGCTAAGCTTAATGACTCAAGTTCAAAGCCTAGAAAATCTTGGTGGAAACAGGGTGGATATATTCTTCTGTCTCCAATTTTCTCTGTATATTCATCATTGACCATAGACATGTGGATAAATGTGTGGTTCATCATGTAATCATCATCTCAAACTTGCTCACGCTGTTGTGGAGTAATAATGCTACCAAACTGTCTTTGGCCAGTCGGAAATGAGACCTAGCCGCAGAGAAGAATTGCTAACTTTCTCAAGCATGAATCTTTATTCTAGCACATAGTTTTTTCTGTCCTATGTGTTCTGGGCTGAATCGTGTCCTCTTAAAATTAATATTTTGATATTTTGATGCCCTAACCCCAGCACCTCGGAATGTGACTATAAGGGAGGTAAAGACTTTAAAGAGGTAACTAAGGTAAAATGAGGTCATGTGGGCTCTATTCCAATGTGACCAGTGTCCTTAAGAGATTAGGACACACAATCACAGATGAAAGAATGAACAACCATGTGGGGGTACAGGGAGAAAGTGGCCATCAGCAAGCCAAGAAGAGAGAATTCAGAACCTGTTAACACATTGCTCTTGGACTACTATCCTCCAGACTGTGAGAAAATAAATTTTGTTGTTTAAGCACCCAATCTCAATCTCTGGTATTTTGTAATGGCAGCCCAGCAAACTAATACAGCATATTTTAAATCTAAGGTTGTTTTAAGGTTTCTCCTTCTCAGAATTTCTTTACCTTTTTGTTTTTATTTTTTTTTCTCTGCTTGAGTTTGTTTTTCTTGCCCTAATAAGTCGTACTTGGGTATCAAACTTCATCCATGACCTGAAGTGCAGAGATTTCGCAGATGTTTGAAGAATACCCAATGTTAGATTAATATTGACTGATACTTTGGGTTTTTTTTCTGTTTTGTTTTGTTTTTTAAAGATTTTATTTATTTATTTGACACACATAGAGAGAGATCAGATCACAAGTAGGCAGAGAGGCAGGCAGAGAGAGAGGAGGAAGCAGGCTCCCTGCTGAGCAGAGAGCCCGATGCGGGGGCTCCATCCCAGGACCCTGAGACCATGACCTGAGCTGAAGGCAGAGGCTTTAACCCACTGAGCGACCCAGGTGTCCAATACTTTGTTTTTTTTAAAAGATATATTTATTTGAGGGGGGGGCACTCAATTGGGAGAGGGGCAGAGGGAGAGGAGAGAGAGAATCCCAAGCAGACTCTGTACTGAGCGAGGATCCCAACATGGGGCTTGATCCCACAACCCATGAGATCACGACCTGAGCTGAAACAAAGAGCAGATCCTCAACACTTAACTGACTGAGCCACCCAGGTGCCCCTTGACCTATACTTTGAATATAGCTTACATTTCTACACCTATGTAAAAGCCTTGTCACTGACTTACCTGTGTGTGTCAGTTCTTAAGTAATTATTTAATTTTATAACTAATACAACAAAACACTGAACTATATACAACTGATTTCTCATCCCTCACCCATACCCCAGGAATTTTTCTATTTTTTCCTTAATTCCTATCTTGATAATATGGCAGCAGCAGTGCCAGCCATCCAGACTCAGATTCTCAGTCTATGAACTTAGGGAGTCCTTCTTGTCCTTTCTTTCTTTTGCCTCACATATCCAACTCCTTATCCACTTCTGTTCATTTGTACTTTGTAAAACATCTAATAGGAAAATGCTATAAACTATATTATAGCTTAATGCTTGAATTTAAAATATCAATATGGACTTGTGAATTAAAAATATGTATGTATGTGTATCTACCTAGCCATCCTAGCTCTGTCTACTAAAAGAATATAGAAGCAGTGATATCCCTTGGGCAATAAGTACATCTAGAATCCACGTTTTGGTTTCTACTCATCATTACCTACTAAAAAGAATAATGATCTTTGGAGAAATAGCTGATTCTAATTGTTGAGCAGGGAAAGGTGGAGCCTAGGATATCTTGTTATGCCTAAAACCAAGGAAGTGCTCAGTGATTTATGGGGGCATGTTAAAAGGACCCAAGAGCTAGTTTTAAAGGATTTTCACTAGACATATTTGAACAATTTGAAGCAAATTGATTGCAAAACGTTGAATATTTTAAAATCCACAAGTCTATAGGGATACCGAAAAAAGTAATGAAAAGAAGAAAAAAAATCATTTGCATCATTAGAAGTAACAAATCTTTACTCTGAAATTGATAGTAGAAGGAAAAGAACTAAATCTTTACTTCTTAAATCCTTTTTAGGAGGAATTGTATATCATCCTAGTTGATGAGGGAAAACTTATTTTTAGAAAACAATGCTAAAGAAGGAGTGATAATATTTGAAAGTCACTATTTTGTCACCCCTGGTGAAATAATTGATTCAAGCAAGAATCATCACTGGTGAAAGAGTACTGCAGAACAGGATATTCACACAGCGACAGTGTCATCACACAGGCAAAGGAGCAATCTGGTAGTCACTAATTTGACTATATCAATTGTATGGGATAACCTTGAATTATGTTCCTTCTGACATGACACAGATGAAATTCACAAAATCATTTATGAACTATTCTTGCCAAAAGTGTTCAACTGAATCTATTTAAACCTTTAGACCTAACTTCAAATATATAGGAATTACAGGGAATTACAGAACAACGAAATTACAAGGAAACCTACGGAGGAATCCCTAATATGAGATATTCTGTAAGACAACTTTTTTGGATTCTTCCAAAAGTCATTATCATCACAGGAAAAAGAGTAGGAAGAACTATTCTAGATTGAAAGAGACTAAGGAGACACAACAACCAAATACAACATATGAACCTTGATTGATCCTTGGCTTGATAAAAACAGCTAAATATTTTGAGGACAATTGGAGAAAATTTCTGTATGAGCTATATGTGAAAGGACATATTATGTTGTAATAAGAAACTAATATTTTCTTAGATGTGATCATGATATGTTGTATTGAGAAACTAGTATCTTCTTAGATGTGATAATGACATTGTGGTGATGTTTAAGAAAATTCTTATTTTTAGGAGTTGTATATTTGAGTGTGAATATTTAGGTGTGAAGTGTCATGATAGCCACAACTTTCTTTCAAAATACACACACATGTACATATGAATATGTCGGAATGATAACTGTTGTTGAGTTGAGATTGTAGAGGTTGGTATTTATTGTACTATTCTTTCAACTTTTGTAGATGTTTAAACATTTTTATTTAAACAATGCGAGGAGCACCTGGGTGGCTCAGTCAGTTTAGCATCTGACTCTTGGTTTCAGCTCAGGTCATGATCTCAGGGTGTTGAGATCAAGCCGGCTGTCAGACTCCACATAGAGCATGGAACCTGCTTAGGATTCTCTCTCTCGCTCTCCCTCTACCCCTCCCCCCCACAACTATAGAGCTCACTCTCTATCTCTCTCTCCCTCTCAAAAAAAAAAAAAAAACAATTTGGGAACTTTTTACGTCTTTGCTCCTTTTATACCTCTGCCCCTTGCCTCCATCCCCATCACTACTCTCCTGCTATGAGTCCTTACCATCTCTTTCCTGAACTATTGTGGTGACTTCCTGAGTAGTTTACATATTCAGTCTAAAGGCCCTCTCACTCATCTGTCAAAGACCACCTCCTAAAAATCAGGTCTTAACATTTTCCTACTCTGCTTCACCCTCCCCCTCACCCACATGGTAAAATCTGAAAACACTTGGCAAGCAAGGCTCCAAATTTGTCACACCACATTCTCATTCAAGGCTTTCTCCTGCCACCCCATAGCCTGTTCTCTGCCAGGGGTCACAACCACAAATGCCCATGGGCAGGGCTGGGAATAAAACAATAGAGGGTGTGGGGTCTGGGGTGGGCTGGGGAGGAGGATCTCCCTCTAAAGGGGGTAGCTATTACTCAAGATCAGTTGCATGTGGGTTGTTAAATATTTGCATTTCTTTTTTATTTTTTTTAAGAATTTATTTACTTGAGAGAGAGAGAACGAGTGGGAGGAGTGACAGAGAAGCAGAGAAAAGCGGACTCCCCACTGGGCAGGGAACGCAATGTGGGACTCCCTCCCAGGATCCTGAGATCATGACCTGAGCTGAAGGCAGACCCTTAACCAACTGAGCCACCCACATGCTCCTATATCTTTGCATTTCCAGTAAGTCAAAAATAAAGGTTTGTATACGAATCCTCCCCATTTTAAATACTGACAAGTAATTAAAAAAAAAACACTCTTCAGACTGAAAAAAAAAATTCGTGGGCTTCAGTGTATAACTCCTCCATGCCTGAATGCTCGCTTTTTCATACTGACCTCTGCATCATTCTTCCAGTATTCCAGAACTTTCTCCATCCTTTTCTCTCGAAATCCTGTGAATCTTCCAAAACTGAGCAAGCAAGTTCCTTCACCTTCCCTCACTGCCCCCAGTCAGAGCCAGTGCTCCCTCCCTCTGTAGAGTGCCTGACCATTTGTACAAACCTCCATTCTAGGCCTCGTAATGGAATTACATATTTGGTCATCTGTCTTCTCCCACTGGGTTCTCAACTCTCATGATAAAAAGCCATGTTTTACTTATTGTCTCCCCATTGCTGCTCATGGAGTCCAATATATTTCAGCATTTGATGAGCATCTGTTGATTGAGCGACCACCTATTAAAAGTAATGCTATAGAAGAATTTAGGACATGGCATCTATGGTACCCAGTTGGAATTGTACTTAAGAATGTCTATGAATCAGTGTGCCCGGGTCTCTCAGTCGGTCAAGTATCTGCCTTCAGCTCAGGTTATGAACCCAGGGTCCTGGGATTGAATCTCACATCGGGCTTTCTGCTCAGCAGAGAGTCTGCTTCTCCCTCTACCTCTGCCCCTCCCCTTTGCTTGTGCTCTCTCTCTCTGTCAAATAAATAAATAAAGTCTTTAAAAAAAAAGACTGTGAATCAATAAGAGAAAAATTATTTTTATATTCCAAGTAAGGTTGTCTTCTGGGATCATTTGTCTATTGTAGGAAATCAAGTAAATATGTTTAGTTTTTTAAAAATTATTCTGAAAAACAGGATTCTTTCTGACCTTTTAACCCAACAGAATGATAACACGGCTTTGTTTCAAAGATTGACTTTCTAGGGCAACATTGGCCAAGATCAGATCAATGATCTAGGCAGCTTTGGTAATCTACAAATACTCTAAACCTGCTTGAATTCTTGTAAACAGAACTGAGTGGCAGGGTGTGTGCCGAATCAAGTCAGCTCCTCTCCTTGGGACATCAATTTTTATCAGTGCCCTACACACCCAATTCTCTCCTTTTTGCCTGTTTCATGCCTTTCTTTCCTGCAATGCTTGCTTTCTTTTATTTAGCATTCCTTTCAAAATCTAGCCCAAAACTTACTTCTTTCAAGGAGTCTCTGATAAATGCCACTGGTCTTGATTCTTCCTTTATTTTTATATTGTCCATTTATTCTTTATGTTGGGTATGGCCTATTCCAGGGTAGGCTATATATTAGAATAATTATAATAATAAGAATAAGATAATAAGAGTCATTTGAAAGCCATTGTTAAAAATAACAGCTTCCCATGGGCGCCTGGGTGGCTCAGTGAGTTAAAGCCTCTGCTTTCGGCTCAGGTCATGATCTCAGGGTCCTGGGATCGAGGCCCACATCGGGCTCCCTGCTCAGCGGGGAGCCTGCTTCCCCCTCTCTCTCTCTGCCTGCCTCTCTGCCTCCTTGTGATATCTCTCCCTCTGTGAAATAAATAAAATCTTAAAAATAAATAAATAAATAAATAAATAAATAAATAAATAAATAACAGCTTCCCAGACAGCTCCCTAGAGATTCTGATTTGGTGGACTGGCATGAAGGGGGAGATTGGTGTAGGTATTTGTATCTCTAACAACAGCCACAGCTAATTCCTAATATCAGGCAACTTTGGGAAACATTGGCCTCATCTTTATAAGCTTGATCTGGGGTCAGACTGATCAGGATTTTAGGCAGGGCTCTAATTCTTGTAGCTCTGTGTAATATTAGACAAGTTACCGTGTTCAACAGCCATGTTTTTTTAATCCAGAAAATGGAGATGAGAATCACTATATAATCCTATTCTGGGGGAATCAAATGATTCATGTAGACATTAGCACAGTACCTGGAACATTCTAAGTGCTCAGTAAATGTTGACAATTATGGTTATATTTGCTTGTAATTTGCTTGATTGTGTAAGTATGATTTGAGATTTGGATGATGGTTTCTTTGGTTCTTCTGTAGCGTTGTGGTGATTTAGGGTAGGGTGACCCAGAAGGTTTTACTCTAGCCAGAGACTGTTGTCAAGAGCCTGCTAACCTCTGCCAATTTTTTATTGCCCCAACAAGGTATCATGCTTTGTTCTCTTTAATTTTACCTGTCAGCTCCATTAAATTATAGAAAGGTCTTTGAGGCCATTGACCTTGTTATCTACTTTGGTCACATAGTAGATCCAGTATCCTGCATGAGGGGCTATCAGCAGAGAGCACTATCTAATAGAATACACATTTGTTTCATGGAATTATAGAACCGTCATTTCTTACCTAGGTTACAATAAGTCCTAGAGTTTCTTGGGGTCTTCTACTCCTGTTCCCTACCAATCAGTCCTCACACAGCACCAAAGTGATCTTTTCACAATGTGATCACAGAATGTCATTCCCTTTTGAAATTTCCCAGTCTTTCCCACTGTATTTAGAATAAAATCCAAACTCCTAGCCATAGCTTTGAAAGTGCTACCTGACCTGGGCTGGGTTGATTATCTGACCTCTTTTCCCATCATTCACTACATAGGTCATTACATTCCTATAAATTTGCTGTTCCCTGCCTGGACTGTCTTTTCTCTAGATCCTTATGGCATTCAGCCCAGATGTCACTTTCTCAGAGACCTTCCTTCACCTCCCTATCCAATATGTTTCCTCTCATTAGTTTCATCTTATTATCCTGATTTATTTTCTTCAGATTACTTACCACTATCTGATATTGTACTTACTAGTAACTGGTATTATTTGTTTATTCTAAACTCCATGAGATCAGTTATCTAATATTCTCAGCACTGGGACTAGAACCTAGTACATTTCATGTTCTCGGTATATATTTGTCAAATTGATTGATGAAATTTACAGACAGACTAAAGAACATCTATAGAGTCCAGTAGATTTCAACTTTTTAAAAGAGAGGAGTCTCATAAAACATAATATTTGGCCTTAAATTGTTAATTTGTGTGTTTGTTTAGTTCTTTTCATTTCTCTTGACAAGCAATAGGCTTCTATACACATAACAAGTTCTTAGCAAATACTTGGCAATTTAATGAATCTTTGTTCAACAAGAGCTACCACCAGGGGGAAATCCATCCTCTGACCAGTAGCTGTAGATGGTGAGAAAATCTGGCTGGAGGAGAAAGAGACAGGAGCTCAGGGGACAAGGGCAGGCAGGAGGCAGCTCCTCCGGGGCTTCCTCAGAGCTCAGCAGAGAGGGGCAGGAGGAAGCAGGATAGGCAGGGCCATCATTTGGAGCACACAGAGGAGAAGCAGCAAGACAGGCTCTTTCATGCCAGCCTGAGCTGCAGTGGAAAGCTGCCTGGCCTGGAGCAGCCCTGGGCCAGCGGCTGCAGCACTGAAAACAAGATGGCAGTGGGGGTGGCAGGAGCAATGCCGGTACCCAAGGAACAATATCTCAGAGAGGTCCGGATGTCTAAAGCCACCTCCCACCAGGACTAAGCCATGAGGGATCCGGAAGGAGGCAGCGAACGAGTGCAGGGACAAGCAAGTGGCAGTGAAGAGGGCATTTGATTCCTTACTGTCTCCCAGGTGACAGGAGGGGATTCAGAGACTTGGAATTCCAGCAGTTGGGCATGTGTGATCTTAACAGAAATAGTGGTTTTGCTGTTATATCGGTTTTATTTATCTTTCAGTATCATCTTCAGGGATTAAACATATCCAGAGATGACAGAGATGTTGGAATTAATAAGCAAGAACTTTAATACAGTTCTTAAAAGTGTGTTTGAGGATTTACAAGAAAATAAGGACTCAAATGAGGAGAGGGAAGTTCTCACTAGAGGACTGGAAACAATGAAAGAAGCCCAACTAGAAAGTCTAGAACTGAAAAATAAAATATCTGAAACAAACAAAAATCACTAGATGGGCTTAACAGTAAATTGCATTCTAGAGAAGAAAAAAATAGTGACCACGAAGACAGGGTCATGGAAAATATGCAAACTGAAGCACACACAGAAAAAAGGCTAGAAAGAAATGGACAGTCTCATTGACTTGGAGGGTAGCATGAGGTGGCCGACATTTGTGAACTGGAGTCCCAGAAGAAGAGGAAAGGGTGACTGGGATAAAAAAAATATGTATTTCAGGAAAATAGGTGGAAAAAATCCAAATTTGATGAAAAATATTAACTCTTGAGTTTTATAAACTCAATGAACTACAAGCAGGATAAAAATGAAGAAGGCCACTTTCAGGAGCATCATAGTCAAGTATCCGGAAACAAAGGACCCAAGAGAAACATCTTAATAGCAGCCAGAGGGGAAAAAAAATCATTCTGCACAAAACCTTAAGGGAGCAATCATCTGACTTCTCTGCAAGCCAGAAGACAATGGAATAACATCTTTAAAGTGCGGAAAGAAATAAAACCTGTTAACCTGGAATTAGAAACCTAGTGAAAAGATCCTTCAAAGTTGAAGGCCATAAGAATAGTGAGAGCAAGGGCAAGGACGAAAGAAGGGAGAGGGGAAGAAAGAGAGAAAGAATGAAAAAGAAAAACATTGCCAAATAAATAAAGCTGAGAGAATTTTTAATAGTAGACATGTACTTTAAGACATTAAGACTTTAAGTCTTTAGGGTGAAGGAAGTGATACCAGATGGAAGCTCACTCAGATCAACACGAAAAATAAAGAGTACTGGAAATGGTAGATCTGTGGATCAATAGAAATTTGTTTTTCCTTGCTTATCATTGAATAAGTGTCACTGTTAATTATAGAGCTAAGTTCTCGGGAGACATTACAGTTTTCTGGGAATCAGGAAATCTGGGGCCTGGTCCATTTCTATGACGTTAAATAAGTGTCTTTAATCTCTTACCTTGGTTAGATCATGAGCCAAGTAGAATTCTAATACTTGATATTTTTCTCTTTTTGGTAAGCATTCAATAAATGTTTCCTTTTATCACTGCCAAACGCCTCACAAGGGCTATCTACCCATTGCATCTCAAATTTAGTGTGCTTCGTATGAATCACGTGGGAAGTATGTGAAGTCCTTTTCAGCTCCTACCTGCTGGGTTGGGTGACGCAATCCTTCAGGAAAGTCACCTTTGCTGTCCCAGTGGCTATTCCTTGTAATTTCTTCAAAATTCACACTAGAAAAAGGAGAGCAGGATGCTTCAAGGGGAGGGTGAATACTGGCCAGGGCATGAAGAGGGTAAAACCCCTTAAAGTCTGTATGTTAAAATCTCATTAAGTTTCACTTTTTATGAGGTATAATTTGAAGAGATAGATTTCTCTTTAGAAAGCAAGTTATCAGGCACTTGGGGGTTAGTTCACCCAGGGGGATGTTGAAAATTATATTTGAATTGTCAGCAATTGCAGAAAGCAAAATGCAAATACTAAAGAGCGAGTCTGTAATTGAAATCCCTAGGCAAAGAAAGACCTTTGCTTCCTCCCAAGGTCGTCTGGTATGGGAGTGAGGGGCTTTGAAGAAAACGTGTCATTGATGATTTAATAATATTTGACATGAGAGATTCCATTTTAATAATTTTAATTTTTTTACATAGAAAACAGAAACTACCTTGAGTCTACTGGTGACACAGTTAAAATTGCTGTGAATAGCATTCCATACACTTCCTAATCCCCTCCACGTTTGCAATGACATATGTATCCCCGTTAAAATATATGTTTGCATTGTACTTTAAATTTATATTTCCTTTGGACATTCTCGTGTTTTGTAAGAATAGAAAGCTAGTCAGAGGCTTCTCTATGATGGGACTAGAAACCCTGCTAATATCTGAATCACGCTGAGCATAAAAAAGAAAATTGGGGCCATCTTCACACTCGGTACCCTTTCCTGGCATAGAATGACAGAGTATTGATATAAAAAGGACTGCTTTTTTTTTTTTTAATATTCAGAGTGTTCCTAAGTACTGTAGTCCTTCATCTCTGAAAATATTGTGGCTTTCAGGGTCACTGACTGTGTGTCATATTCCTGTAGAGAGCACAATTCATCGACTGTGGATATTCTTTGCATTCTCGGTGTTGTTCATGGCTGTTTTACCTCATCAGCTGTGTGACATCTTTCATTTTAAAAAGGCTCTCATGTTTGTGAGGACGGTGTGTCAAGTTATTGGGTCTGTAGCTGCCTTACAGCCGTCCACTGGCTTGAGCTCACGTGAAAGTGGACACAGTTGTCATGATGCAGCTACAACGAAATTTAAAAACCGGTGGTATCCAAAAAACGTCTGGTATAAGGATTGTTTTGTTTTGTTTTGTTTTGAATTAATGAGGCAGACATGCATGCTATGAAAAACGACTGTGAATAGCTTTGGTTTTTCTGTGAGGAATTTCCTCAATGTTAGCACCTGCAGGAGGATAGCATGTGTCACATTCATTTTTTAATATTAGCATTTGGAAGTATAAGGAAGGTTTTCTTCCTTACTGGTTATTATTAGTTGGTGATCCTCCTGTGAGGGCTTATGATATTAGGTAAAACCATGTGAAATTGCTGTTTATGTAGGCAATTTTATATGGCTCTAGGAAGCAAGAAATATTTTAATTAGTTTTCTCTACATCATTGTGAGTCTGCCACAAATATTTTAAATTAATGCATATATTTAAAAATTGAAACTCGAAAGGCAAGATTTGTTTGTTCTCAGTCTTGCTGTGTTTTTACTCTTTGTCTTTGCCTTCTTGCTCTCAAGGAAATGAAAATTCTATATACAGAAAATCTGACATTTGTCATTCTGTAGTCCCTTGAGACGTAAACAAGTAAAAAATAAGAATATTACTTACTCAGTCGTGGGTTAAAGTCATTTTTAGATCCGTCTAACAGTAATTTAAACTTGCAGCAGTTCCTTTATGAATTTTTATGAATGCTTTTTTCTATAGAGAAGACAATTTCATCATGGGAATATATTACAAGTATTGAAATGTCTTTCCCCTCCCCCTGCTTCCATATTTCTCCATTTGCAGTTTCATCTGTACAAAAAAGGAGCTCTGGTAGCTTCTGCTGAGACTTTTCAGTAGAAAATCCTTCAAAAAAGAAAGGAAAAGAAAGAAGCAGCTGTTTTGAAGACCAACTTTCTAAAATTATATTTAGGTAAGTTAAAACTTAGATGTCCATCCCTTAGAGCTGAAAGTAAACACATTTGATTTAATCATGTTAATCAAAATGTATTTGCATTCAACTATTCTTATATATCAGTACTTCCGGAGGGATTTAAATTATATTGACAGAAAACATCCATTTCCTCACATTTTTAAATACCAGGCAGGTTTTAGAACCTGGTCTACAGCATGGTTGTTTTTGGGGGGAAAAAATGTAATTCAGCCAAGGCTGATCTTGTTTTTCCTTTATTCTTTAAGCCAGAAGCAATTACTTTTCATTTCAGGATTAAGCGGCTGTAACATTGCCATTCGTCGCCGAGGCTCTTGGTTTCAGCATGTCTGCTTGGTTCCCAGCCAGTCCTGGGTGTTCAGGTAGCAGCTGGAGCTGGGAGTGCCTCTCCAGTCCACATTCTTTGGCTATGAATTTTGCAGCCCTGTTTATCTGATGAAGACCTCCCCACAGCAAGTTGCTCATGACACTGTCACACAGACCTTAATGAATGATATGGAAAGATACTGAATATTTTTCCTGCAGGAATGCCAACCCGTCCTGCATGCCAACCAGTCCCCTCACTTTGGCTGATCACCGCGAAAAGCCTGGTGCTGAGATCCGATGAGACCTGTCCCACATAAACCAAATTCTAACAGGATGCCAGCAAGTCCTCTCTGTGAGGCTGTCACCCAAACCTGTTCAGGGAATTCTCAACAATTGCATTTGTACAGACATTGATTCTGACTTCTCTGCACTAATTATTTACTTTGGTTTATACCTTCCATCTATATATGTTATCACCAGCTTCAGCACACAAAAACCTGTCTTCCTTCTCTTGAAGTCATGACTTTACTTGAGTTAGCTTGGGATGGCTTTAGAGCATGGCTTTCTCACTATGCCATATGTCTTCATTTTGCCTTCCCAAACCACACCGTAAATTCCTTAAGAGAAGTGAAAACTGGTAATACCTTATATAGATAGATAGACAGCAGTAACAACAAAAACAACCACAAAAGGGCCGTTGTTGCTCTTAGTAATTGAGAAAATTTACCTTAACATGTTCAGAAGACTCTGGATCATTTGCTCTGACATGTTTCTTCTTTCCCCGGCCTGCCCTCTGCTGGAACTGCTAATGAGCAGTAAGAGGGCCAAAGCAGGACATGGTGTGGAAAACATTGGGAAAATAGGGGCTTGTCTGATTGAAAAGCAAGCTGAATAACTGTGATTTGTGAGTTCACAACCTAGATCTTTGAAGCTCCTCACTATTTGCCTTTGGGTAACTAGTAGTCTCATTACAAGACCCCTTATCACTTCAGCTGTGCTTGGGGATGTGATTCCGCCCACTAGCATGGGATGGACCGAATGAACTTGTGTGTCTTCCACTCTTCTGTGCTTCTTTCATCTCTCTCTCTCTCTTGCAACCTTTTAAAAGATGGCAGATAGCTGAGCCAGGTAGTGCCCTGTCCCCAAAATAAATTCCCTCCTGTTTACCAATCCCTCAAAACCTTAACCACCTTCGTATATAACAGGCATTTTCAAGGATCTGGCAAGACTGCCGGTTTGGTAATGCCAGGCAGAAGGTAAGTGTGAAACTCTAGACTGGTTTCCTGTTTCGAAGGGGAGCAGGATATGACCAGCCGCTGAGGCAGCCTATTTGCGCTTGGAGAGAAGAAGCCAGAGTGTCTGATCACTAGATGACCTCTCCCGTTTGCTGGCTCAGGGATGGTGTCAGTAGTCCCACTCCCCCTCCTGCTCTTGGTCAGATGGCCACATGTTATGAAAATGAGGAAGAGCATATTTTTTGCTTTTGTTTTTATTAAAAGAGGCACTCTCCGGAGAGGCAGAATCCATTAGCTGAATCTATTTCAGTATCTATGGTTAATTAATTTAGACAGCTTTAATGCACTTTTATTATGTAGCCTTTAAGAGCAATTCTGGTAAACGTCCATCCCATAAATACTAGCACCACTTTATATGTATGATATCCTTTTTGGAAGGGTGAGTCTGAATTATCATACAGATATTAATTTGCACACCACACTGACCAGACAATGCAAAAATGCTTCCTCATAGTTTGGACATTGTTCGATACATTTTGAAGTGGGAAAAACTCTCGGATATGACACGCCGTGTTTTAAGTCAGTGAATAAGTCAGTCTGATTGCCTCCCAAAGCATAACTTTGAGAAGCAGTTTTGTCATACTATGAACTGAATAATTGATTTCCCCCATTTCATTCTGTAAATTAAACACTAGACTTTGAGTTACTATAAGAAACAACACAGTTAGCCAATAAACCTTTCTTATAAAATGACAGCATTTTAATTTATTGTATGCATTAGCACATATTCATGGCTAAGATTTCATCAATCAATTTCCCATTTAAAAAAGATGTCTCTGAAATCAACAGTGGAGAGATGCTGAGTTCCAAAAGCAATGCTGTGGAAGATAGCAGCAGGGCTAGCATTTGGGGCATGCGTTTAACTCAACTGTTATAGTCAGTAATCAGATGACTCCAAGTACAAACCCACATTTTTTAAGTATCTACCTTATGAACTGACGTTCTTGGAATGTTAGAGTTTACAAAAGAAAATATTTAAATTTCATTATTTAAGAGGTGTGCTGCATTTGTTCAAAATTATAACAATGATGTTATTTTAAAATATTTATTTTGCTACCTTGATGGGCTTCTACACTGCTTTGGGTTTTCAGTTTTGTTTACAGTACTACATTTCAATAGTTGGCTTCAGATTAAATGAGTATTAGTACATTTTGATATTCTTATTAATTACTTGCTTTTTGAAAATGTTTTAAACTGAAAATTACTCCAAAATAGAAGCTTTAAGGGGTGCCTGGGCGGCTCAGTCATTAAGCATCTGACTTCGGCTCAGGTCATGATCCCAGGGTCCTGGGATCGAGCCCCGCATCAGGCTCCCTGCTCGGTGGGAAGCCTGCTTCTCCCTCTCCCTCTCCCACTGCTTGTGTTCCCTCTCTCGCTGTCTCTGTCTCTGTCAAATAAATTAATAAAAATCTTAAAAAACTAAGAATATAGTTATAGCTTGAGGAACACAAATGTTTTACTACAAAAGGCCATTTAACATGTAGACCTGGTCTTAACCTTCTTTCAGTTAAACTTCTACAAAAATAGGATTTGGGGCGCCTGGGTGGCTCAGTGGGTTAAAGCCTCTGCCTTCGGCTCAGGTCATGATCTCAGGGTCCTGGGATCGAGGCCCGCATCGGGCTCCCTGCTCAGTGGGGAGCCTGCTTCCTCCTCTCTCTCTGCCTGCCTCTCTGCCTACTTGTGATCTGATCTCTCTCTGTGTCAAATAAATTAAAAAAAAATCTTTATAAAAATAGGATTTGCATGTACTTTAATGGTACATAGACAACATGACTATATATTTGTTCATTTTAAATACCACTGATACTGGCATCCAGATCTGTATGTGAAAGTGTTCATATTTTATAAGGAACTTCATGAACAGCCACAAAGGAAATGCCACGGCCTCCGTATTGATGGTTCAATGAGGAAAACTAAAAATGTCTCTCTAGCTTAGCAATGCTTACTTACTTATGTCTTTTGGAATTTTATTGAGGCTTCAGAAATGGAACAGAATCTTGGCTGTACTTTCTCTTTTCATAAAATTTCTCGTTTATATGAGATTCATCATTTATTTTTCAGTTACTGTTTCTAATGCCATAATTGGGGTAGTCAGAATGTTCTAAACCTAAATCTTCCTCGTTAATACTTGGGCCCAATTCCACATTTTTTATTGTCAATTGGAGAATGATTTTTGATCTTTTTTTATTTTTAGAGCAATTGTACCTGCATTATCTTATTATACACACAAAAGCTTTTTGAATAAGTAGGGCATCATAGGACATTGGAAGGAGCACAGGCTCAGGCAAACCTGGATGTGAATCAGAATTCTGTCACTCAAGCTGTATGACCTCAGTCAATTCATCTAAGCTCATGGCATCTCAGCTTCCCCATCTATAAAATGAGGATCATTATGCATATGTTACAAAGTTGCTGTGGGAACTAGAATAATGCATACTAAGCATTAGGCCAGTACTTGGATTAAAGTAGGTGCTAAATAACTAGCTGCTATTATTATTTGCCATATTTTCCAGATTAGGAAACTGAAACACAGACATTTTAAATGGCCTTGGCCAACTTCGAGGGACTGGGGCTCCCAGTTATTACCAGAAATTTGCAGTCTTACCTTTGATCAAGCCTCACTTAGAGTGAGGTTGTAGGACACAAAAAAAGTGCAGAAGCAAAAGGTATAGAAAAAATCAGTAATACTGAAGCAACCAGATAATCAGTATCTATTTACTGAACACCTTGTAAGTGTAAGGTATTCTGTGCACAAGTTGGGGTTGCAAATGGCAAAAATTCCAACTTGCCCACACAAAAAGGAGAATTTATGGGCTGGTGTAACCCAAACACAGGTATAGGGAACTGGTACTGAAGATGTCTGGATTCAGCATCTGAAACACTTTTAGGGCTTATACTCTCTATTTCTGACCCGTGTTTCTGGTTCTCTTTGCAGATAGATTTCTCCTTGCCATGGGGAACATGGCTCCTAGTAGCTTTGGTCTCTCATCGCAGCCTAGCAGTCCTTCTACCAGCAGAGAAAGAAGATTTCTTCCCCTTTGGCTGCAGCCTGTAAACAGTCTCAGGAATGACTTACACTGGATCAACAGAGGTTGCATACTCCTTCCCAAACCAAACACCAAGCCAGGAAGATGGGGTAATATCCCAATGTATTAGCTCATAGAGTACAAGCTTAAATTGATTTCTTAACATGCATGCCTTTTAGTGGAGAGAGTTATAAACACTTGGGTACTTACAAAAAGCAGAACTCTCTAAAGAGGGTGACTGGAGGCTGACACAGACCGACATCCTGTTGTATGAGAAAGTCCTGGGGGAATGCACTATTCTAACAGCTTGCTTGAGGCTTTTGCTTCCTGTGGAGGGGGCTGGGGGTGCGAATCCAAAGCAGACTTATAAATTGAGTTCTGCAGTGGAGGAACTTCTCTTAAAATCTCTGCTGGAGTTACTTAAGGCATTGAACTGTCGGGGTGCCTGGGTGACTCAGTCATTTAAGCATCTGACCCTTGATTTTGGCTCAGGTCATGATCTCATGGTCCTGGGATTGAGCCCCACATTGGGCTTCACACTCAGCGGGGAGTCTGCTTGAAGGTTCTTCCCCTCTGCCCCTCCCTTGCCTCTCCCTCAAATAAAAAAATAAATCTCAAAAAAAAAAAGACATTGAACTGTTTGCTCTTGGCCCTAGTACCTCAGTGTCCACTCACTGTTACATTCATGGGAGGACATGGTATTATATTAGAGTTCTGGAGAGCTCGTGACTGGGTGCAGATCCAGTGTTTTGACTTTTTGTGCCAACAGCAGCATTTCCGCCACTTGTTTCACATTTCTTCTGGCGATTGGGCCCTCAATGCAAGGTTACCTTGATTATTTTTAGGTCTTTTTAGTCATGAATCTTAACTATTTTTACCTCAAAATATTTTGGAATATATAGGTGAGGTTCGGTGGGGTCTGGACCCCATGGCCAAGAAAGAATTCTTGAGATGCCTTCAGTGCAAAATGGTGGTTTTATGAAAGTACAGGGATAGGACCTGTGTGCAGAAAGAGCTGCTACTCCCCTGCCACTCCCTGCTCCCCACTGCTGCCCGGGGATTATGAAAAGCAACTGATTATATACCTTGGGGTTGGGGGAATTAAAGATAAAGGAAGTTCCAAAAGGATTTTCATGCGCTAAAGAAGACACAGGATACAGGAGGACTTGCTATTGTCAAGTTAAGGTGGTTTTTCCCTCTAGCAAGGCATTAACATTAAGACATTATACTCTGCCTGCCTCAAGTATTTTTCAATGGGCTGCAGGTTATACGGACATTTAATTTTATCTGTATTTCCTTCTGCGTTTGTTTCCCACATCATTACCCACTACTCTTTTACTAACTTTTTTACTAACACCATACAATACTTCAACTTCTATTTACATCTTCAATTACCCCTCTCTGCTGCATCTTTCTTGACACCTCTACCTGCAGGACTATCCCCTGATGATAACCATCAAAAGAGAGAATACATGTGGAAGTACTCTATGATTTTAAAGTGGAATAAAAATATGGAATAACATTGTCATCCTATCTTCACAATCATCTGAAAAAATTATCAACGTAATGCATTTTTTTGAGTTTATTTTCNTTTAGGAAGATATTTCCTATCTTCACAATCATCTGAAAAAATTATCAACGTAATGCATTTTTTTGAGTTTATTTTCTCAGTATTCAACTCATTACTTAATGTCTTTAAATCTGATGTCTCCTAACATATTTGGGGGGGTCCATATCTTTGCTCACCCTTCTTCCAACCAACACATGACACATTTGACTTTGCTCTCTTCTTTTGGTGTCTGCAGCTCACTGCCTTGGTTCATCTCTTTCTCTGACTCCTCTTCTCTCTCCTTTAATGCCCATCTGTTTCCTTCTACCTCTGAAGGTGAGTGGTCTCCATCATTGTGTCCTGGCTCCTTCTTGCCCCGCCCCTTCTCTCTTGTTCTCATAAGTACTTCTTGAAACAAATCCCAGAGCTCTCTCTTCCCTTCAATCTGTTAAATGTCCACTGATAATGATATCTCATTAGCCTACAAACATAAGGTATATAAAACAAACTCACCCCATCCTAAATATATTCCACCCTACCTCAGCCAGTAGTGTTACTTTTCTACCCAGTCACCTAGGCTGGAAACTTTGGTTCCCTCTTTGATTCCTTGTTCTTTTATCCCTGATTCCAATTTAAGCTATATTTTTAAGAACACATTGTTCTTTTCACCTACCTTCTGTTCACTGGTCTCTCCCTTCTGCCTTCTCTTTCTTCAGGCAGGGATAGTTCAGGCTGCTGGAATAGCATACAGTCTATTATTTTGATTTTGGTAAGGTTGTCCAGAAGTATTTTGTGGCCATAGTTTTTTTTTCTCCCTTCCTCATTCTTGGTTCTTTCTCTCTTCTGAACTGAATAACCATTTGAACTTTATTCATAAAGATCACTAAATCTTCTACACGAATACCTTTCTCAAAACCTAAATATACACGAACATGTTTAGAATGGCTGGTATCACATATCTATTTAGGTAACAGTAAGATGTAGGCTGACTGTTGTCTATAAGCATTGACATGAAAAAATACATTTCATAGCTATGTGTTTCATTAATATAATTTGCATCTTCAAGTTAGTAACTTCATATGAGGATAACATTTCAACATATTTGATTTAGAAAGCTCAATTTTGAGGATCTAACTATGGGCTAACGAATGTACATTAAGCATACTACTTAAGTTTTGATACATTTCCAGCAATCATCAGCATATAATTCCAGTTTGGGTGTGAACTCATCAGAAACATCACCCCAATTTCTAGGGCTCATGTCATCTTACTGTATTTCTGCAGATCCTTTTAGTAAAGAATGATTTAGGACAGCTTTATTTTTCCCAGTTTCAATATTAAAGATGTATGTTGTAACAGTAGCATACTGTGCAGCCATAAAAAAAATGAACTAGAGAAGTTCTTTATATGTTTATATGGAAGGATCTCTGTTATAAACTGAATGTTTGTGTCCCCACATGCAAATTCATATGTTGAAGCCTTAACCCTCAATGTCATGGTATCTATTAGGAGTAATTAGGGTTAGATGAGGTCGTGAAGGTGGGATCACGTCATGGTGGGATCACTGCTCTTATAATAAGAGACACTGGAAGACCTGCTGTCTCTTTCTGCCTAGTGAGGACACTGTGAGCAGGTGGCCATCAGCAAGCCAGGAAGAGAGCTCTCACCAGAACCCAACCATGGATGGCACCCTGAACTCAGATTTCCAGTTTCCAGAAATGTGAGAAAATAAATTTCTGTTGTTTAAGCCACCTAATCTATGGGGTTTTGTTATGGCAGCTCAAGCTGATTAATACAATCTCTAAGATTTACTTTTGGGTAGGGAAAAAAGGGTGCCAAAATAGTGTACTGCTGGGGTGGGAAAAAAAGGAAAAGTAGCTATCCTTATACTAGCTTGTATATACATTCTAAAACTCCTGGGACTAAATGAGAAACTAATAACCTTGGTTACATGTTTTGGGGGTATAGGAACTTGACAAACAGAGGGCAGGAGTAGAAAGGAGACATTGCTATATATATATCTTTGTATATTTCTTGATGCTTGAACTATATGAATGTACCATCACTTCAAAAATTAAATAAGTAAAACTTATTAAAAAATAAGAAATCCATTTGGAAAAACAAGATTATATTGAAATAAGGAAAATATTGATTATAGTGAAAGAAAATTGCTGATTTGCTGAATAATTATGACAGAAGTTGATATTTGAGGATGAAGGACAATGAGCAGTTATATTAAATTGCTTTCATGTCAGTTATTTCATGATTGCTGTGATATGTGGACAGTTCTGATTGTCTACTGCCCTTTCCTGGGATCTGCACTGGTTACTGACAGCAGAGCTTGAAGTCCCCTATGTACCATGCATTTGATTGAAGGATTATGGCCACAGGTTCTCAAGTACTCTCTCATTAATGTGCAGATGGGCTGTCTGAGAGTGAAGGCTTCTTCACCTTCCCTCAGTTGGTAGTGCTAGATTCAAGGACAACAACTGCTGAGAAAAGGACCAAGCCATTCATTTGAGAGAAGTCAGCATCTTTTCTGTAGACAAAAATGTAACTTCTCTCACAACTTACCTTGGCCAATTAAATGTCCAGTTGTTTTAGGAACGTTATATCAAACTACCCTGGAGTGTTGTCCTTAAATGTGATTCTGATCATTTCTTCGCTTTTACCTTCCATCAAGGATTTCTTCTCCATTGGTCACCTGGCCTATCTCTTTATCCCCATTGACTCTTTTTTCTTTTTCAAGTAAGCTATATGCCCAATGTGGGACTTGAACTCATGACCCTTATATCAAGAGTCACATGCTATATCGATTGAATCAGCCAGGCATCCCCTCCCATCCGACTCATTTTGAACTGTTTTACTATGACTCCAATGTGCCTTTGTTTCTGTCCCCAAACCTTCATAAATGTCATTCCCATTCCCTGCACTACCCTTCTATTTGTTCCTTTTGATGAAGCTCCCCTAAAGGGACATGAGTGTCTTTCCTGACATCGCTCTAAATTTTTGAATACCATTGATATTCTCGATGCGCTTTTTACTTCTTGTCAGATTCAAGAAGTTCAGGAGCCACATAGTATATTCATTTTACATCCCCAGTGCTGGAATCCAGTAGGCACTTGATGGTTGAATGAACGAATAAATATACACTCCGGCTGAAATGTTAAAGACAAAAATATCATTGTAGCCTATAATAAAACCCTAACCAATGCTTAGGGAAAATGCTTCACAGGATGATTCTAACTCTCTGCATTGAAATTATATTATTCAAATTCTCATTGACTTATAAGAGCTGAGTTCTGTCAGGACACTTCTCCATGAGCCTCTTGATTTGGCAGGGGGAAGCTTTCAATTTTGTAGATGTTTTGTGTGTGTGTTTTGAAAACTCTGCTGGGCATCCCCATACTAAGGCATCTCTTTGAAGATCTCCTTGGTTTAAGAGCATTTTATTTCTAACATCTTAAAATACAGATGATAGCTCTCAATCCTATGGGGTTTCATCCTTATCTCCAGAAAACCCACATTTTTTATGCTTTGTAGTAAAGTAAATTGTATATCTATAGAAGTCACCCTGTATAAGTGAGCCTTTGGCTAGAACCTCAGATCCACATTGGTTTGCAGAAAGCAAGAGTGATAGCAGGGTGGTTTCTTCACTGTTGAAGACACCTTTCTTATGCATCTTTCTCAAAGATGTTCTTTCAGTATATTGTGAAATTTGCATTCAAAGCCCTGTTTCCTTGTTGATCTGCTTAGATGATTGGTCCATTGCTATGAGTGGGGTGTTGAAGTCCCCTACAATTATTGTATTATTATTAATGTGTTTCTTTAATTTGGCTGTTAATTGGTTTATATAATTGGCTGCTCCCAAGTTAGTAGCGTAAATAATTACAATTGTTAAATCTTCTTGTTGGATAGACCCTTTAAGTATGATATAGTGTCCTTCATTCCTTACTACAGTCTGTGGTTTAAATCTAATTTGTCTAATAAGAGGATTGCTACCCCAGCTTTCTTTTGATGTCCATTAGCATAATAAATGGTTCTTCATCCTCTCACTTTCAATCTGGAGATGTCTTTAAGTCTAAAATGAATCTCTTGTAGACAGCATATGGATGGGTCTTGCTTTTTTATCTAATCCAATATCCTGTGTCTTTTGATTGAAGCGATTAGCCAATTTACATTTAGAGTAACTATTGAAAGATATGAATTTAGTGCTATTGTATTTCCTGTAAAGTCCCTGTTTCTGTAGATTGTCTCTGTTTCTTTCTGGTCTGTGTTACTTTTGGGCTCTCTCTTCACTTACAAGATCCCCTTTAATATTTCTTACAGGACTGGTTTAGTGATCACAAATTCTTTTAGTTTCTCTTGTGCTAGAAGCTCTATATCTCTTCTTCTATTCTGATTGACAGCCTTGCTGTATAAAGTATTCTTGGCTGCATGTTTTTCTCATTTAGTACCCTGAATATGTCATTCCTGCCCTTTCTGGCCTGCCTGGTCTCTGTAGATAGGTCTGCTGCCAGTCTAATGTTCCTACCCCTGTAGGTTAAGGAGTTCTTATCTTGAGCTGCTTTCAGGATTTTCTCTTTATCTCTGAAATTTTCAAGCTTCACTATTATATATCAGGGTGTTGATCTATTTTTAATAATTTTGAGGGGGCTCTCTCTACCCTTCTGGACTTGAATGCCTGTTTCCTTCCCCAGATTAGGGAAGTTCTCAGCTATGATTTGATTTCAAATATACCTTCTGTCCCTCTCTTTCTTCTTCCTCTGTGACTCCAATAATTCTAATATTGTTTTGTTTTATGGTATCACTGATTTCTCATAACCTCCCCTCATGGTCCATTAGTTGTTTTTCTCTCTTTTTCTCAGCTTCCTTCCTTTCCATCACCTTGTCTTCTTTGTCACTGACTCTCTATTCTGCCTCATTTACCCAAAATGTTAGAACACCCATTTTAGACTGCATCTCAGTTAAAGCATTTTTAATTTTACCTGATTAGATTTTATTTCTGCACTAAGAGATTCTTTAATGTCTTTTATGCTTTTTTCAAGCCTAGCTAGTAATTTTATAATCATTACCCTGAATTTCAGCTCTGACATTTTACTTATATCCATATCGATTAGATCCGTGGCAGAGAGAATTACCTCTGGTTCTTCGTTTTGTTGTGAATTTCTACTTGTATTCATTTTGCCCAGAGATGAATGGATGAATGAGAGAGAAAAATCAAAAATATCAGCTACAACCCAAGTGAAATACACACTAGACAAATCTGAAGAGGTCAGAAACCAAAAAAGAAAAAAAATGGAAAAGGAGAGAACACAATCTCCCAGGTGGACAAAACAGCATAATCTCCTTGGTCCTAGGTGTATTTTGGTCTGTTTGTTAGAAGACACTAGATCCCAAAATTGTAAAGAAAGCAAAACTTTATACACACACACACACACACACACACACACACACACACACACACACACATATATATAATTGAATACAGTGAAAGGAAGGTAAAAGTGAAGAATACATCTATAAAATGTAAATGTAAAAAAAAGTTTAAAAAAAGACTTAACAAAGAATTGATAAAATAAACTAGTTGAAAAGGAAGGAAAATTTAAACTGAAAGGTAAACGAATTATGAGAAAAAAACCTCGAGTTCTATATACTATTTTCCCCTAGCAGTGAAGTTTTGCCGTTCTGTGTCCTCTGTAAAGTTGGTATTTGCCTGATGTTCCAACTGGTCTTCTGGGGAGAAGGGCCTGCTGTACTGATTCACAGGTGTCTTTGCCTGGGTGGCGTTGTACCGCCCCTTGCCAGGGGGAGGGGCTCACTGTAAACTGCTTCTGGTTGCTCCATGTGGCTTTTGTTTCCTGAAGGCTTTTCCCACCGCTTTAGAGGAGGAAAATAAAAATAGCAGTGCCCCAGTCTCCTGCCCTGGCGCTGAAAGATCGCAGCTTCCTCTTCAGTAAACCCTCAGGGAAAAGCAGTCTCCACTTTTGTGTGCTCCAGACTCTGCAGACTCCTGCTGTCTGCACTGATCCTCGTGGAGGGGAGAGGGGGGCCACGTAGGGTCACCCTGTTTCTGCCCTTTGCAGGGCTCCTGCACAGAGAGCAGTCGCCAGATCCTGCTGCAGTTCACGGTTTATGGCAAACTGAGAGCCACTCCCCGCTCACTGACCCTCACTAGGTTCCCCACTCCAATACTTGGGAACCCTGCTGGCTCAGGCACCCCTGTTCTTTCTGTGACCCCGGGGATCCTGAGACCACTGTCCCACCTAGGATTCTGCCTGCTTTGCTACCTGAGCACTTTTCAGGCAGGGACATCTCTCACTGGCGTAGACTTCTAAAAATTCTGATTTTGTGCTTTGGGGCTATATCACTTTCTGGTAGCCAGCTTAAAGAGGCTCCCCCCCACCCCCCGCCATTTATCTTCTGGTATAGCCCCTCAGATTCACTTCTCTGCACCTCCTACCTTGCAAAAATTGGTTGTTTTTCTATTGGTAGAATTCCAATTCTTTTCTTGGTTGAATTCATCTTAGGTTGAATTCATAGGTGTTAAGAATGATTTGATAGATTATCTAGCTAAATTCAAGGGACCAGATGAAACAGGGTATCCTACTTTTCTATCTTGCCTCCCTCTAGCATTTATTGTCTATAGTATCTTGAGACCTAATGTACAGCATGATGAGTGTAGCTAATAAAACTGTATTACATACTGAAAATTTGCCAATAGAGTAGATTCTTGCCACACACACACAAAAAGGAATGTGTTTGGAGATGGATATGTTGTTAATCAGCTAGACTGTAATAATAATAATTTCACTATGTATATGTGTATCAAACATGTTATGCTCTTTAAATATATGCAATCATTATTAAAAAAAAGATTTGCAATATTGAAAGCAGAAGATACGAGAATCCAGCTGTCCTCCATTTTGCAAAAATGTGAAATAATGCCACTCAGTACATATTTTTGTTTTGGAGATTATGGGGTTTTTTTTCATAAAAAATATATTATTTGTCTTCACCTAAAAGATCCAAAACATTTCCTATATAATGAGCACCATCAAAGCCAGAGTTCGATATACATTTGAGCATAATCCTTATACTTTTCTCAGTATAAATAGCACATCTGTTCTTAGTGACTGAAGGCAAAACTTAAATCCAACAGAATTTGCTGGACCTTAGCTCTGATGCCATTTCTTGCAAGGTTTGAATATAAAAATGACAGGAATCTTGGAATATTTCTCCCACTCCAGAATTTTAGTTATTTTGCAGTCACGAAATCTGCAAAGTCTCCAGATTTTTCCCTCCTCCAGGAAAGAGTGTCTAAATTAAATAATTAATTAGGCCCTTTAAAAAAGCCAGCGGTTCCCTATGCTTTTATAATTGCCTCTACACTCACCAATTAAAGGTCTACCTAACTTAACTGTTTGACTTGTTCTCAACATATTATTTTACCTACCTAATCCATGCGATTGTTTATTCTATAGCTCATGTGTCTCTCTCTGTTGTCATCATCTGTTCAAAATCATAAGATAAGAACTGACTATCCCTAATTATTTCCTGTGGGCAATGCTATATGATATTAAACAGATAATTATTTTTAGTGTAATGATGATGAAGACAGGAATCTAAAGTAGGCTGATAAAATGTGAATTTCACATGAAAACAGAAACTTATTGAAGCTCTAGTGCTATTTATAGCACACAGTAGTCTATCAGCTGCTGAAAACAGTGATGAAAATGTTCGAAATAGCCAACTCCCAATAATTCATAGGTTACATGTCCCTTAAGTTGCCCTATGGCCATGTTTCTGTTTTCGTGACTCCAGCCATGCAGGAGATCAAATAAATGAGTTTTCTAAATATTGATATTTCTGATAACGTTACTCAGAGAGAATGTGGTAACGATTGCTAAATCATTATTTTGAGGCATTATTGTAGAATTTAGATCTTGATGGTCAACTTGCATTAATAAATCAACATTCATTGAGTGCATGGTTGGTAGAAACCTGGAGAAATTCCTTCTTCTATCAGATGCTCTGTGTGGCAAGTCTGACTGTGGAAAATCTTGCATCCACAGGAGAAAATCAAGCACCTCATCTTGACGAACTAGCAGAGCTTGGAGGAGCAGCCTTAAAGACAAAGCAGTTTCCTAGAACTGAAGAATTTAACCTTTGTTCTAGTCCTCCCTTTTGTCAGCAAGAAAACTGTTAAGGTTGATTTCAAATGGATCATCCTTGGCATTTTTTTCACCCTAAAACTGCTTATCTGTCACTTCATAGAAATTGCTACTTGTCCTCAATTGTATGCAGTACTAGCTCAGACATTGCACACAATTCATTATACCACAGAAGTTGAAAAAAAACCCCCACATTATTTACATATAGATATATTAAATATATTAAATAATAAAATTTCACATGAACGGCTATGTATCAATAAGCTCAGCAGTTTTAGAGTTAAGGTCTGAAACCACAGTCATTTTGTCACTTAGCCGGCAGTGTTCTTCCAAGAGAGATTAGGAAATGTTTGTCTTAGAAACAACCTTTAAAAAAATACCAAAAAATGCTTTTTGCCAGCTCTACCAATATTACTTCTACTTAGAAAATCACATTTCTTCACATTTTTTAAATATTTGTAAAGCGTGCTTATGATAACATTTCTTTCACCTTTCAAGCAACCCCAGGCCCCTTAAGCACATGTGTCTTCAAGACACACTTAGAGCCTTGTCACTCCTGGAGCACATGCATATAAATCAAATACGACCACATGCTCTAATGTGAATCAAAATCAGTTTGATGACTCCTACAGTTAGAACAAGTGTTGGGCTTAATGAACCAGGAGCTCAGAAGCAGATAAGGAACACCACCCTGCACAGGCTTAAGGGCTGAGTCCCCGCATTGCCCATCCAGGTCCACAGACTACAATGCAGAAATCCAAATGGCTCTGCAAAGCAGGACTTTTTAGTAACAGATTTGGTGGTCTACACTGACGAGAAGCTTTATAGTCCTTATTCTATAGTCCCATCTTACTACATGGGAATATTAATATGTTAGATTATGGGGCACTGGCCCAGGCATTCTGTAAATACATACTCACCATATTATCTTTCTAAAACCACCCCCAAAGCCAAAAAGGTCTAAGTTTTGAAATACATCTGGCACTAAAGATTTGTATAAGGAATTGCTTGTGCAAAAGATTTTAACACAGAATCATTGTGGACAGTAACTGTTAAATCTTCCATCACCTAGGTATATGGATGGTTAGTTGTTCTCATAACACCTTACATAAAACTGTAACACTTATCATAACATACTGTTTTCTATCTAGTATCTTCTGGACTAGACCAACAACTCTTCCAGAAAGGAACTGCCTTCAAAAAATAATGTTTATTGTTGATTTTCTCATTATAACACAAGTACATGCTCCTGGAAGAAAATTTGGGAAGTACATAAAAATGTGCAGAAAATAAAAATGACATATAATTCCACATATTAAAGACAACCAGAGTTCCTATGCCAAAAAAAAAAAACAACCAAAAAACTGGTATTATACTAAAGCATTATTTTCTTTTTTCCTCTGGTTTCATTGATATAATGGACATTCGACACTGCATAGGTTTAAGTCGTATGGTATAATGATGTATGTACAGATCATGAAGTGATTACTGCAGTATGTTAGGTTAAAATCCACAATGGATGGGATCATTATTTTCAAAAGCTTTATTTCCAATGGCTACAGGGTATCCCACAAATATGGAGTACCATGATTTATTTAACTACTACCTTATTGTAGAGCTTTCTGGTTGTTCCCAATTTTTTAAATGAACAGTTTCCTAAGCCGATTGTTAGCCACAGTACCTAGCACTTAGTCACTCAATAAAAAAGTATTGAATTCAAGTTATTTTCATCTACTAAGATCCTAGCACAAATAGGTGTATTAGGTTTAATTAGACAGGAGGAATTTGAAAGAATGAACTGCAGAGCAAATACATCTTGATTATGAAGGAGGCAGTTTAAGGTAGGCTGAGAGAGGCAGTGGGGATGGACTTGCTGACGGTGTGTGGGGTGGGAAGGGGAAGCTTTGAAGAACTTTTAAGATGAATTTTGACTATGTCACAGTTTGACCTACTGAGGGAAGCATTGAAAAATCTGCGACGGTTTCTTTCTCCCATGCTTCTGAAGAAGTAGCTGTTTTGTCATGATCCTGTTTTCTCTTTTTGCAGTCCTTCCTTTGAAAACAGGCATGTGCTCTTTGGATTTACTTGAATGTATGATTTGGACTAATGTGACAAGGAAATGTCATATTCTTAGATCCCAGAATGTGTTAAGATGGGTATAGTCATTTCTGGAAATTCCAAAATCAGATCTGTGTGAACTCTCCCAGGAAATGTGACTGGGCCAGCACAACAAGACTCTCCCCGAAGCAGAGACAAGCAGATGGAAGCTGGAAGCCCCATTTTCACCCTAACGGGATAAGGACAAGGCCCGGCACACTGAACTAGCAATATTTAATTGTCTGGTGTTTTGATGATATTCACATGGGCTCCTTTGGAATGCCTGTTCCCAGACCATGTAGAACTAACACTGCCTGTTTTGACTTAGGGCCAAACCTACTCTACTTTCAGACTCTCTGAAAATTGTCATAATACTCAAATAAGCAATTAATGCTAGTCGTGGTAATATTAGAGTTCAGCATATTTGTTTAATTTAATTAAGCATTTAATTTCCTTCTGGTGTTTTTTATAAAAGAAAAACAAGAGGGAGGAAAAATAATCTCAGTTATTAACTACTTTCAGCTTTTCAGTTACTACCTCTTAGGCTAGAGCAAGCCGTGAGTCTTTCAAAAGTAAAACACAATTTAAAGTCAAATAAAAATTACATTTAAACTTTCAGAAGACAATGGAAATTTAATTCATGTTAAAGGGTATATTACTTTCACCATATTCCTTAGAATAAATATAAAGTAATATAAAATTATATAGAATACAATATTACAGAGTAATATATAAATTCTGAAGACTATTCCCCAAAATATCAGCCATTCTTCATCAGTTAATACTCATCAGTGTTTCCTGACAATACCCAGCCTCTTCCCCTGATCTCCTCCTTACCAGCTAATGACGATTTCTGATGATCACCAGGATGTTACAACAAGGCAGACAATATTGCAAAGCTCAAGAAATATTAACAAGTTGAAAGGAAGGATAGGACTGAAAGGATAATCCCTAAAATTAATTAGGATGTCAGAAAGAGTTCTTGGCAAAAAGTAAATTAGAGTTGAAACATCTTTCTTTTCTTCTTAAAAATGCATGAAAATATGATTCTGATTTTTCTACATAATATTCTTATCCCTTTCTCCCTAAAATGTTGTAGCTATCACAGAATGCCCACCGGGTGGAAAAAAGACTTTCGAGGGTAATCTTCCTGTTTTTGTTTTTCTTTGTGTATTTTTGAAAAAAAAATCTTTCTTTTAAAGGCCTTTCTAATTTTTTCTGCCTATGAGTTGGCAGATGACATAATTAATTAATTTTTTCTCAGTTATAATAAATACATTAAAAGTAATTTAAGAATTGAATAGACAAATGAAGCCCATATGTTAGGATATAAAAGCATAAAATATTCTAGGCTAGTAAATTATTGATAATCTGTACAGCATTTTATACTGAAGCATATTTTGATTTGCTGGGATATTTAAATAAATTAGGAAAATTTAATAAGTAGCTATGTGTATGACCTGTATGAACACAAATTTCTATTTTTCTCTAGCTTTCACAAAGAAGTTAAATAAATATATCCATATATTTATTTATATACACATAATGGAAATAGTAATGTGAATCATAAATCACATTTAAAGAGTTAGATAATCTTGGCATGAGTTAGTTTGATTTACATTTAAACTGTACTCATATCTGTGATAACACCAAGAAGTATTATATTTTCTGCAGATAATGTTTTTTTAGGGTAGTTTTTCATGTTGAGTTCTCTGAGTCTAGGTACCTCTCAGGTAGGACATCATTCGGTTTATAGGGGATGCTTTTCTAGTTGTAAAAAGCTACAGAAGAGGCCTGCAGGCAGGTGGCAGATCATTGGCAAACTCCCCATTTTGGGGGAAACACATTTGGTGGAGCCCTTACCTTGTATGAGGCTCTCAGCTGGGCACTGACATTCAGTTTCCTCACTTTTAAAATGAGTTAACAGTATCACCCACATTCCAGCTCTAGTACATGGATTTCTTTCCTTTCTTCAACCATGTTAAGCACCCTCCTACTTTTTGTCTTTGCTAATATGCTCCCTTAGTTTGGAATGTTCTCTCCAATCTTAGTTAATACTTACCCATCCTTAAAGTCTCAGCTCAAAAGTCACCTCCTCAGGGAAGTGCTCCTTGATCCCCCAAACGTATGGGATTTCTATCATTATATGTTCAGGATACCCAGTCCTCCTCCTGTATAGCACTTAGTTTATAAGTACTTAATTATATGATTGATTAATAGCTGTCCTCCCTGCTAGACAGTAGTAGTGCTCAGCACTAGTCAGTAAATAGTGCTAGTTGTATAAATAAATGTATATGTATGGACCCTGATTTTAATTCAGGAAGCTAGCAAAACTTTAAGAAATTGAAGGCAGATTCAGCGAAAAAGTTATATAAATACTTCACTGGGATAACAGAGCTTGGAGAACAAAAGCATGGCTGATTAATGATGGCTACTCCTTCCATGAAGAGCTAGTGCCTATGTATGCTCTCTTTGATCTGGACAGGCCTGTGACAGCTTTGACCAGTACATGTTGACAGAAATGAGGCCATTGCTAGTTGCACGTGTAGCCCTTAAATGACTGAGCAGTCTCCACTTTTCACCTGTAGGAAACCAACCATCAGTTAAGAAGTGAGACTACTCTAAGACCACCGTTCTGTGAAAAGCCCAGGCCACAGGGAGAGGCCCTGGAGGAAGAGACTCAGAGAAGAGAGAGGCCAAGGAACACTGAAGTACTGAAGGTATGAATGAGGAAGACATCTTGGTGAAGTACGTCCTCCAGCTCCAACTGCCTCAACCGATTACACATGGATCAGACATGAACCACCTAGACAAGCCCTTCCCGAATTCCTGATCTGCAAATAATTGGCAAAATAAAATGATTGTTTTAAACCACTAATTTTCGGGGTAGTTTTTCATGCAGCAATAGATAAGTGGAACAAAGAGTAAGAAAAGTAAATTCATGATGATAAGAAGCTGAGGAAAGATGATTCAGAGGAGAAAATACGGAAAGGGTGAAGTAAGAAAATGTGTAACAAGCACCTCAGAGTTAAGAACTCAGGTAATAGAGATGGTGAGGCTTTCTCCATAGAAACCACTAGAAGTTTGCAAGCTACCCATTCATGCATTATGCAGGTCCCAATTTAAAGGACCATCTACTATAATTTTATAATGGTGCTGGCAAGGAAAAAGTGTGGGGAATTAATATGACACCATTTTTTACAGGACTTTATAAGAGTAGTCCCTGTACATCGCCAAGCATTTAGAATATAAATAACCTAATTTATTTAAAATGCAGTTGATTTTCACCCAATATTCAGTACAAGAAGGTTCCCATTTGTCAGGGGGAAGTTGGGCGACAATTTTGTTGTAATGAGATTTGGCCTAGAATGCGTCTGTAAAGCTTTACCCAACAATGAAGGGAATGTGAAAAGGAAAAAAGAGTAACTTTCATTGAAAGCCTATTATTGTCAGGTTTTGCCTATTTTCTTCTTCTCCTTCTCCTTCTCCTTCCCCTCCTTGTTCTTCTTCATCATCAACATCACAGAAGCTGGTAACATTTGTTGAGTGCTTGCTTTCACTATATGCTATAAAGCTTTATTTACATGGATCATCTCAGTCTTTGTAACACCATAAGGTAGATGTCATATTCATTTTACAAATGCAAAGCTCAAAGCTCTGTGTATTAAGTTGATTGATCAGGATTGTATAGAAGCCAGAATTTGAACAAAAGGCTATCTGAATACTGACTAAACCAGTGAGAGGATAGGGCACGCATGTGTCAGATTTGTTTAATATAATTTTATTTAACCCTTTTGATACCCATCCTTAGGTGGGCATTACTCTCCCTGCTTCGCATACAAGGGTCTTAGGGTCAGAAAGGTTAGGCAGATTGCACAAGATCACATACCTGTGACAGATTCAGGATTCAAATGACCATGAACTCTACTGCTGCACAGCATTTAACAGGCATTTGGAGCAATAGAATCATAGCCTCTCGGCTTGCTATAATCCTCTTATTTTATAAGAACTGAAACCCATTCTTATGAAGGTGGGGTGATGAGAGTACAGAAAGGTTCATGCTAATCATTGCTTTAATTAAGTCATTCTCTAAACGCCTGAATTAAGAATTCAGCAATAAAAAGATATGTTTGTGTGCCAAGATCTCCTCAACTAGCAAGTAATACAGCACTGTGATGGGAGTGAAAATGGATACAGGTGGACCACATCCAACTTAGAGGGCTTGGGGAAGTCTTCTTAGAAGGGGTGAAGCCTTCACTGAGTCTTAAAGGAGGCCTAGGAGTTACCCAAGCAGGGATGGGATCGAGCACATTCCAGGTGATAGAACACCATATGCAAAGGTCCATGTAAGACAAACAGTGGGGAGGTGACTAGAATGATGTGAAGGAGTGGCTTGCAGGCCATAAGACATTTGGACTGCATTCTGAGCATAGGAGAAGCCACTGGGGGATTTAAGCAAGAGAGTGTCATGGTCAGATTTGTAGTTTAGAAATACCACTCTGGATAGGAGGGGTGTTGCAATAATTCAGGAGACCAGTAATTATATTCTGGACTAGGTGGTGGCAGAGTAGTTGGAGAGACATGGATGGATTTGAGCCATTTTAGGAAGATTATTTGTCATAACATGATGATTGATTAAATGCGGAAGCAAAGGAGAAAGCTAAGCTAAAGATAATGTTCAGATTACTGGTTAGAGCAGCTCTCAATGGAATGGAAGGAGAGAAGGATCCTGGGAGTGAATGCAAGGGGAGAAAGATCCTGGGAGAAACATGATGTGTTCCTGTGGGCATGTCGACTTTGGAGTTTCTGTGGAATAGCCAAACAGGGGTGTCTTCTAGGCAGTTCTGATGCACTGGAGAGACTGTGGGACCAGAAATGAAAGTCTGGGCATTGAGAATGTATTTGAGTTATGGTCCTAGATTAGTTCACCCACAGGAGGGAACATGTAAAGTTGGAGGAAAAGAGAATGAGGCTAAATAACTCCAGAAAACACTAACATTTAAAAGCAATGGGACAAGGGGCACCTGAGTGGCTGTCAGTTAAGCATCCGCCTTCAGCTCAGGTTATGATCTCAGGGTCTTGGGATCTAGCCCCACATCGGGCTCCCTGCTCAGCGGGGAGCCTGTTCCTCCCTCTCCCTCTGCCCCCTCCCCTGCTACTGCACTCTTTCGCTCTCTCTCTCAAACAAATAAAATCTATAAAAGCAGTGGGATGGAGGGAGGGAAGGGGGAGGAAGAGTGGAAGAGGAGGAGGAGAAGGGGAAGAAGAAGGAGAAGCAGCAGCAGCTGCCAGGAGAGAGCAGTACCACTGACGAAAAGGAGGAAGCAGGAAGGAGGATTCCTAGGACATGTGTGTTCTGATGCTATGCTAAAACAATTGTGGATTGCTCCACAAGATTAAACACAACAATTCCCTGGAATTACAACACTGGTAGTTCATTGTTCTTCATAAGGAAATGAAGCAACTTCATTTCATAAAGAAATGAAGGGGGCTTATCAAAACCCAGAAGCATGTACACACACACACACACACACACACACACACACACACACACACACACACACCAGTTTCAACTACAGAGAAATGTTTTTCTTTTCTTCATCATTTATATTTCCTAAAATTTGAAAAGGTTTTTCCCAAAATCTATTTCTGCCCCACAAAAATACATTTAAGTAAGAAAAAACCACACAAAATAGTTCAGGAAAGACAATGTTGCTAAAAGTTCTAAAGAACTGAAAATAACAAGAATTCTAAAATGTCAGGGCCACAGTAACCTTTGCAGATCATCATGGAACATCACAACTTGTTCAGACTTGATACATTTATGTAGTATTCTGACTGTTCAGGAAACTGACTATCTCATTAGCCGCTAATGTGGTTGTAATGAAGTAGATGACTCTGGCATCAATGGGTTATTTCACTGCTAAGAGAAAATAATAAGCAGCAGAATAATAAGAGAGGAATAGAAAGGGGAACAGAGGTCTAGAAAGGGGAAATGTTCCTTGTGTGGGTGGGGTTAGGGAGAAGAAAAATCTGAGCTTTGAAGAGCCAAGAGCACTTATCGAATGTTTATGGCATCCCCATTATTGAAGTAAGCACTTTATATATATATATCTCATTTGAAGGACTTGGGTTTGTCGAATGGTAGAAATGGACATTTTACACAAAGGCAGATGGAAACTTTGGTATTCATTATACAAGAAGAGCACAACACTATTTATATAGGGGTTATCATTAATCGAAGACTTTCTGGTGCCAGGCACAGTAAGAACATTTGTCCGTGCTGTCACATTTCGTCCTCAAAACAACCCATAGATTAAGGTATTATAACTCCCACCTTACATATAGCTCTCATTTACATATAAATTTAAGTGAGTCACCCAAGTAACCTACCTGGTGAAAAAACAAATGGCATGCTCAGCTAAGAATTTTGAAGAGAATGCTTTTAGAAGTATAGACAGGGTAAAGACAATGAACAAGGGGTGTGAGGGTACCCAGAGACTAGCAAAAACAGGAAGCCATTGCCACCCCCAGATGTAGATAATTCGAGGAACACCATTAAGCAGCTCAGCTGACCTGCAGCAAATCAGCCACTTCTTTCCAGAACATGAGGGTTCGGAATTCCAACTTTGCCGCTTTCATTGACATCTTTACAATAAACACACCTGTGATGGTTATAATGTGAATGTGTCAGTACCTTCTACAGTGACTCTGATCAATATTCCAATGCCAGGAAACACTTTGAGAAACTGGAGAAAGTAGATGGCCCTAAACACAGCCTCTTTATACATTGAATACTGCCAAATACTCTTCCTGAAAATGCTGAATGGACCTTTTTTGGGCATCTTCTTTTTTTAAAAAGCAGTCAATGTCATGTGCTTGAAAGTGGGTTTTGGAATGTGTGCTGTTTATTACTTCCATGTAAGTAGTTATCAGAATGCAGCCAGGAGCTGGAATCACCCCAAAGGGGTCACCAGAGAGAAGCTATGCTTAGAGAAGGGTGTGGATGTTGTCGAACCATGAAAAAGTAGGAAAGGAGTGAGAGGAATAAATATGTTGACCTCCTTCTCCCCTCTTGCCCTCGAGACTCTGGTAATTGCCTCGCATTGGCCAAAGTCAGTAATAATGGGATCCCAGGTGGTGCAGTCCATGAAGATCAGCCCCCCAGGACATACAGCAAGACAGAAAATGGTGAAGCATGTGTCTAGGGCACACCAAGGTTACACAACTAGAATGCAGGAAGGCCGGGAGCCAAAATCAGGTTTATCATGCCTTAGTTACTGCTTATATATTCCTCAACCATATACATTGTAGGTGCTTGGTAAATATTTGCTTAGTCAATGAATTCCAGATGAAAGTTGAAGAAACTGAAGTTAGGAGGCTACACATCTTGATTTTAGAAACCAGAGCCCTGAGTATCCTGAAACCATCTTCTGGTCTATAACCTATTGCCTGCCCATTCAACCAAACATCATTCACTCCTTGGATGTCAAGGAAACTCTGTAACATTGGGTGCCCGCCACTGTAAACCTTTTTTGCATCAAATTTAATGACTGTTATGTAGAAATACTCAGGGCTTATTGCCAGAATGCATACTTATAGTATTTACTTGATCCAGTAATTTTAGCACTGAGATGGCTGAGGACACCCTTGACCCCTCCTTCTCTTTTAGGAGTCCCACCCCTATCCCCAAACACCTGTTCCCCAGCGAAAGTAAATCTCGAATCTTCTAAATAATAGACTAAGAAAGACTAAGGCAGGAATGTCTATTTTAATCCTGAAATAATTGCTATCTAACGTCGACTCCAAATGTAAGTACCAGCAATATTATCAATCAAAAAGAAAAGTTGCCTTTGTATCAGTGTCCACCCAGGAGAATAGAAACAGCTCTAGGTATTTCAAATGGAGGAAATTTAAACAGGAGATTCGTTATAAAGATCTTAAAATGTGTGGAAAAGCAAAAAGAGCAATTTGACCATAATAAACCCTACATCATTGGGGCACCTGGGTGGGTCAGTTGATTAAGCATCCAACTCTTGATTTTGGCTCAGCTCGTGATCTCTAGGTCATGAGATCAAGTCCTACATTGGCCTCCCCGCTGAGCATGGAGCTTCCTTGGGATTCTTCTCCCTCTCTTCCTCTCTCTCTCAGCCCCTCCCCCATGCGTGTGTGCTCTAAATAAATAAATAAATAAATAAACCCTACATTGTCATTCATGATTTCATCTCCAATGCCTAGCACAGTGTGTAGCATGTAGCAAGGGTTTAACAAATATGTATTGAATCTATGATTACACCTCTGGGTGAGATTTGGTCTGTGAGTCTAGGAAAGCCATAGGTTCTGTTGGAAAGCATTAAGACACCTGTATGATTCTGATAATTAAATGAATGTGGATATGTGGTTTGACCTTTGGTAGAAATCACATTCAGAGCCTTCTGTTCACAATCTGTCAATGGATGATATTTATTGAACTAGGTGCTAGGTACTATTCTGGGCACTTTTCTAAGCACCTGTATTACTAACTTAACCTTCCACAACCCTGTGATAATGGATTCATCATTTCCCATTTTAAAGATGAGGATGAAACTGAGGCAAAGAGCTTTTAAGAAACAGGTCTAAGATCAGACAAGAAAATGACACAGCCATTCTTCCACCCACAGAGTTTGGCTCTAGAGCCTACACTCGTCTCCACACCATTTGTCTCTTCATTGCTCAAGTAAGGGAAGCTTAACCTACCTTTATACCTTTATTTCCCACTCTCCCTTTGTTCTCTAGGGCAGAACCTTGTTGGTTGTTTGACTTGTTACTTTTTTCTGGGCCCACAGAAGACTGTGTTTCCCAGCTCTTCCCGGGGATTATTGTAGCTGTGTGACCGAGTTCCAGCCAGAGGAATGTGAGCTGGGATGATCTGCATCACTTTCTGGCCTCACCCATTAAGCCTCTCACACATGGTGCTGTATGTTCTTTCCCTTTCTTTCAGCTTTAAGAAGGTGAGCATGGTGAGCTTGGGTGCCATATTTTGAAGTATTGGAGTCACAAAATGGAAGAAGGCTGGATCCCTGCATGTTTTTGGGAGAAGAGTCAGGAACCAATCAGGACCATCCGTGTTAGACTTTAAGTGAACAAGAGATAAACTTATACCAATTTAATGTTACTGTATTTGTTGAGGTTGGTTGTTGTTGCATCTAGTTATCTTAACCGATCATATGTGTGCATTGAATTGATTATCCCTGGAACATACGTCTGGCTTTGCACATACTTTTTCTTAAAATTCTCATGCTCTCCTTCCAATTATTCACATCCTAAAGATTATTTAAGACCTAAAACAAGTCCATCCACCTCCAAGCAGCTCTCTTCCACACCCATCGGCCACAATGATATCTCTTTCCCTCAATTCCTATAGCAATTTGTTGTCTATGCCTTTCATGTGCCCTTGTCATAACTTCAATTTTGGATGTCTCAATTTCCCAGGGAGCTTGTAAGCTCTTCAAGGTCAAGGATCATGTTTTTATGCTTCTTATATGTCTCTGAAGTATGTAATATGGTGATGTGCCCTGGGAATTTTCAATAAATATTTGTGGGGAAAATGAATTTATAAATGTATTAGGCTCAATAAAATCTATTTTCCTAAAAATAGTCCTTCATTACTTAAGCAGGAAGGCATGTAAACTATAATTTACTGGAGTTGGTGTTCTTATTATTCTTTTCACTGACATATACATTCTAACACTTTTTGACAACTGCTTAGAGGAGACAGAAGGCATCCTTATCAAATTTCAGATGACACAAAACTAGAGGTAATAAATAATGCACAAGATGACAGAATCAAAACTAGGCAAGTGGGAATGAAGCAGATAGCATTTAATAAGGATAACTACAAGATTAAATTTTTAAGAACCAGTGGCCCAATTTCAGTATAGAAAGACATGGCTAACAGAAAAAACTTTCTAGTTTTAATTGGCTGCGGGGCTGACATGAGCCCAGAGTGGTACACAGGACCCCACTCAAAGTTAGGCTCAGGGCACTGAGTGGCAGGCAAAGTATTTAGGCTCTAAAAGGGCACTGGCATGAATTAAGGTCGCTAGGTAGAGGCCAATTGGAAGTGGATGGAGCCTCAATTTTGCATCGGGGGCAGGGAGGAACAAAGTCCCATATTTTAGTCAGGTCAAGATCAGCACATGGGTTGGCTTTCAGCTGTAGCATTAGCAGGAATTCCTGCCTGAGGCCACCGTTAAGTGATTTCTGACACTAAGTTAGTACTGATAGGGCAGCGTGAGTCCCCTGAGAGTTTTGCCTCGGCAGTAGAACAAAGTAGGTCTTAAAGGTTTGCTATTTTAATTTTGGCCCCTCTCCTATGTCAGGGTAAGAGCTGTCCTTCACTTAAGGCCCCTCACTTTTGAAGCTGAGAAATGCCATGTCTTCTGGCATTTACATTCAAGTCACCTTTGAGACAGAGGAGAGAAGGCAGATCACACCTTCTCTGGGCTCAGTTGGGACAATCATTCCAGGATCCTCAGACAGATCTGCTCCTAGAAACCCACGCTTCCTAAAAACTGGAATCAGAATTCTGGCAAGAAGCCTGAGGCCTAGCCTTGGCACTAGATCATCAAAAAAGTGAATACAATCTTAGGCGGTGTGAATAGAAGCTTAGCATCTGGAACAAGGGTCCTGCTGTCATCTGTGCTGGTCACAACACAGGAAGAATTGTTTCTATTCCGGATAGCATGATTTAAAGGGATACAGGCAAACGTGTGTGTCAAAAGGAAGATGATCAGAATGTTGGAAACCAAATCACTAGTTACTTTTTGATGGTTCAGGCTCAAGGCCAAGATGGTGGGTGGGAGGGTGGTGTCAAGCAACATAGATAAGAGAACTGTCTTCAGATAACATAAAGGCAATCTTGTGAAAGAATATGAGCTTGTTAGGTAATGCTAGAAGACAGAATTTGGACCAGTGGGTTTAAGCCCAAAATGAAGATTATAACTATTACAGCTTTTCAAAAGTAGAATATGCTTTTTAAGTAAGAGAGGTTTAAAATGTTCAAGTAAAGATCTTATGACTGTCATATATGTTTTAGCTGGAATTCAGGACCTTTGGATGGGAAGTTAGAGCATTTCTAAGGTCTCATTCAAATCTAATGTTTCACGATCTAATCAATCTTTAACTTAGAAATGTGCTACAGAATCTGAGAAAAGAAGATTATTACCTGAGAGTATTTTGGAGTTATGCTTTGGTTTTTCAAGTGGGTCTTCTCCTCAAAAGAAACAGAACCCATGGATTATTTAATCTGCGATATGTAAGGGGAGGGAAAATAGTGCCATTAAGAAGGGAAAAGCACTCCCTGAGGTGTATGGAAAAAGAAACATTCAACGAACACCACGGGACTTGCACCGAGTCTGTACTGGCGTGAAGGGAATGCCAGGGAGAAGGTTGGAAACTTTCTTTAGAAGTTGTGATGCTATGTTTGTCTGACACTGCGCAAGGGGAGCGCTTGTCTATAGTGGGGGAAACATGCTTGGTCTTTGCTTTCCTACATCTGCAGGCCCTGGAGACAAACACACCAGAATCACATGGTCCATGACAACTAATTGTCCTTGAAATACTGTGTTTCTATACCACTATTCTTCTCTCAAGATGTGTTTTTGGACTCTTCCTCTTTCTAACGGACTGGAAGAAGCACATTCTTTTTATTTTTTATTTGTCCGAGAGAGAGAGAGAGAGAGAGAGAGAGAGAGAGAGAGAGAGAGAGAGAT
>LNAC01000042.1:5570775-5794668 GCA_002007465.1 Ailurus styani
GCCGCCGCCGCCGCCGCCGCCGCCCCGCCGCCTCCCGGAGCCATGGCAGCGCTCGGCCACCCCGCCGCCTTCGGCCGGGCCACCCATGCCGTGGTGCGGGCGCTGCCCGAGTCCCTCTGCCAAAACGCGCTGAGGCGCGCCAAGGGCGACGAGGTGGATTTCGCCCGTGCCGAGCGGCAGCACCAGCTCTACGTCGGCGTGCTGGGCAGTAAGCTGGGGCTGCAGGTGGTCAAGCTGCCGGCCGACGAGAGCCTCCCCGACTGCGTGTTCGTGGAGGACGTGGCCGTGGTGTGCGAGGAAACGGCCCTCATCACCCGACCCGGGGCGCCGAGCCGGAGGAAGGAGGTAACTGTCCGCCCGGCGACGCGAGGGGCGCGGCCGGGGACGCGCACCGGGCCCTCCCCCGCCGCCCGCGCCGGACTTGCCGGCGGAATCGCGGAATTGGCCGCCGGCTAGTTCAAAACTTCTCATTTTGGGGGAGAGGGGGTGTGCGAGAGACAGAGTCAGAGAGCAAAAAAGAGAGAAGTTCATTGTTCACGCCTCCTGGCTGCCGGCACAGCTTGGGTGCCTCCAAGACGACCCGACAGAGTGGTTGTGCGGACGGACTCCGGCAGGTGGGTGGGGTGGGGAAGCCGTCTCACAGGCCTTTTTATTTGTAAAGATCCAACAGTGGTAGAGGCAGTGCAACTCTGAGCGTTTCCCAGGGAGGGTTGCTGCTCCTGGCCGGGCGAGGAGTCTTGGGGAGGGGGGGGAGCAGCGCTGGTTGGTGACACCGAAGCCCCCCAGTCCTGCGTAGGGCAAGGAGCAGCGTGGGCCGGTGTCCGTGGCCGCAGACCTAGGGCGTCCCGAGTTACTTTATAGTGGTGGCTAGTGAGTCCGGCAGGAAAAAACGACGACTGTCAGGGGAGTGGTTTCTGGGTGAGCTGTGAATAGTGTTCATGAATAGGCTAGGTGTGAAAAGCTGTCCTCGCTGTAGGGTGTTGGGTGTGTGTGTCTGGGCGTTTAATTAAAAATGGTGGTTTCAGAAATTCCATGATTTTTACTATGTTTTTAAACTTACAGCAATTAGAGCGTTGTGTGTTCTCAAGGCAAAGTGACTACTTTAAAATATTGCAGCTTGTGAAAATGGCTGTGATGGCTTTAAACCCAGGGTAGGTTGGTGGGGAGAAGGAGAGTGAGAATGGATTTTAAAATGCCCTCTGGCCTGGGTTCCCCTTATCACCAGGCTAAAAGCCCAGCCTCAAGACTCTCTGTGTTGGCATCAAGTGGCATGGCAAGCCAGTGGTTTCTTTCATATCTGGACGGTTAGGGATTCCCCCCCTCATTTTGTCTTTATTCAGTGAACATTAGAAATGCCCCCATAGAGCTTATATTTAAAATATGCTTATCCTAGCATGCTTCACTATTTAGTTGATAGAACCATACATGGGTTGAGAGAATAAGCATATTGCATTTATTTCTTAGACAATTCACTGTTGTTCACCCTTAACAGAAAACAAAAAGAGTAACAGGTCTCATTCTCTTTACCTTTTATTTCCTTTGCCACACCTTTGAGTCACTGAGATGGCCCACTCTTTTAAACTGATAAGCATATAACCCCATTTGAATACTTTCTGGTATGTCCTAGACCATGTGGCACAACTGTGGTTTGTGCTTTAAAGAGTAAAAGAGATTTCAAAAACCCTTTCAGGGCGCCTGGGTGGCTCGGTGGGTTAAAGCCTCTGCCTTCGGCTCAGGTCATGATCTCAGGGTCCTGGGATCAAGGCCCGCATTGGGCTCTCTGCTCAGCAGGGAGTCGGCTTCCTCCTCTCTCTCTGCCTGCCTCTATGCCTACTTGTGATCTGATCTCTCTCTGTGTGTCAAATAAATAAATAAAATCTTTTTAAAAAAAGATTTTGAAGCATGTACTTTATTTTTTTTTAAGATTTCATTTATTTGAGAGAGGGAGAGATCACAAGGAGGCAGAGAGGCAGGCAGAGAGAGAGGAGGAAGCAGACTCCTCGCTGAGCAGGGAACCGGATGTGGGCCTCTATCCCAGGACCCTGAGATCATGACCTGAGCCGAAGGCAGAGGCTTAACCCACTGAGCCACCCAGGTGCCCCCGAGGCATACATTTTAAATTGGCTTCACTCTTATATCAGTCTGGTGGCCCTCTGCCGGAGACCACATAGTGTGGTAGATAGGAACACCAGACGGCCTCTACTTCTGTGACCTTGGGAAATGTCTCTGTCTCATCTTTCTCACCTGAAAAGTAGACATAATACCTATTTCATAAAGTTGTCCTAAATTTGTTAATCCATCTGAAATTTATAGGATAGGACATTTCATGAATCATGGTTGTTATTATTTACTTAACAGTGGGTCATGGAAGATTTACTTCCTTTTGAGCAGTAAGAAGTCTGCTATATACTAGGTAGTTACAGTGACATTTCCCCTCCCCACGGCAAAGGGAAGTCATCCTCACACCTTTTTTTTTTTTAAGATTTTATTTATTTATTTGACACAGAGAGAGATTAGATCACAAGTAGGCAGAGAGGCAGGCAGAGAGAGAGAGGAGGAAGCAGGCTCCCCGCTGAGCAGAGAGTCCGATGCGGGCCTCCATCCGAGGACCCTGAGATCACGACCTGAGCCGAAGGCAGAGGCTTTAACCCACTGAGCCACCCAGGCGCCCTCATCCTCACACCCTACGATCCATCCTAATCTGCTATGTAGCACTTCCTCCCAGCGTGAGTTTCCTACAGGTGCATGTTGTCTCCCAAAAATGCCTTTGCCATTGCAAAGGCATGATCTGAATCAGCAAAGTAACAGATCTTGCAGTCAGAGAGAGAAGTACGGGCAGTTGTGTTGGGCGAGGTACTTCTGGAAGGCAGGGCTATGCAGGGTAACTAACACTCTTTGAAATCTCTCACCAGTTCACTGCCTAAGTTGTTGAGTGAATAAATGAATGAAATGCTAATTAACTAGTATTAACAAGCTGATAATAATTACTTCAAGGCCCTCTTTGGACTGTTGCATATGTTTTTCATGAGACACCTGCCTCCCTAACTGAAATTCCACAACAGCGAAGGCTTTATTTTAATATTATCGCCACTGATCTCCTCACCTTCTGTCTCCTTACTCTCCATTCCCTTCTCCATGCTGTAGAATCCAAGTCTCTAAGCTGGTCTTTCTAAAACTCAAATCCGGATCCTGTCTCTGCTCTGGCGAAACTTCTTGAAGAACCTCCATTAAGCTTGATAAACCATTTGAGTTGGACTCTGCTTGCCTTTCCAGCTTCATTTGCAACTCTGACCCTACTCCAGGTGCCTCCCAACCCTTCGGCTCAAGCCAGGTTCTTTCACTAAAGCTCACCATGCTCTTCTTTTCTTGTCTCCATTTTACCTAGCTATTCTATTCATGCATCACTTCTCAGTTTACTGTTATCATTAATTTTATTAGCTAATCTCTATTGGGTGCTTGCCATTGCAAAACAGTGTCAGATTTATGACTTGGATTTCATTGAATGCCCACATCAACCCTTTGAGTTCAGTACTATCATTATTCTTACTTTAAAGTTGATGGAACTGAGACAGAGAGATTAAATACCTTGGCCAAGGTTATAAAGTGGAACCAGTGAAACTAGGACTTGAACTTGGATTTGTAGAACTCTAAAGCTCTAGTCCCAACCACTGTGATACTAAACAACCAAGCATAGGATTGGCACTCCTTTTATGAGCACTTGTAACTCTCTGTACTTCCTTCTGTGGTATCTTTCATACCACATGATAACGGTCTGTTTTACCTTTCTGTATCCCTCCACTATTATGAAAACTCTCAGGACAGGGATCACATCTGCATTCCTTAATATTTTATTCCCAGGACCTTGCACACAAGAGTCATGCAGCAAATGTTTTGTTGAACACGTGTGTCTATGACTTTAGATCAACCTTAGGTTTCCCTGCTTATGACGTATTTGGTGTTTTGCAGGCATTCTCAGTAGAGTCCCAAAAGTTTCGTTGCAAGTGCAGGTGATTTAAAACTGTTTCGTTTTTCTCTTCCTCTCCATGTACTTGTCTCTGTCTCTTTTTATTTTGCTTGTTTTTATAATAATTCTGGAAAATTACTTTATCAAAACATTATGTTCTATTTAATGACTTTTCTTCCTTGGAAGAAAGGACTGAGAACTGAACTCAAGAAAGTAACCCTTCTGTGAAAGCCACAATGGGGCCTCCCATTGGGGGAAGATTAATAAAATGCAGGTGCTATCTTCAGGAAGCTTAAGTTTTAGCGAAGAAAACTGCATGTAGAGAGTCCACAAATAATGTGAATTGTCTCATAACTCTGCGTCTTCACGAATAGGAATATTTTAATGTTTAAAGACAAATTAGCTTTGAGAACCAGTCATAATGATGTACTATATGGTGACTAACATAATTTAAAAAAAGAGAGAACCAGTCATATTTTAAGGGAATTCAGCATAATTTTACAAGAAGAAAGTCCATTTACAAATGTCAATATCCTATAAACAAATATCCAAGAGCTAAAGTAAGACAAATGACAGTGTAAGGATTGGGTTTTAAAAAATTAAAATTTTTGGATCAGTTATACATTTCTGCAGTATCAAATCAAAAGGTACAAGTGGGTGGATAGGCAGTGAAAGTAAGTCTCCCTGCTCTTGTACTTGACTTACCCTGTTCCCTTCCTTAGAGGCAACTACTAATACCATTTTCCTGATTTTCCTTACAGAAGGTTTTTAGTACATAATAAATGATTAACTGGTGACGGTTACTCAAGCAAAGTTGTAAAGTATATCCTGTGCCTTTTGCACCTCTCTCAGAGTCATTTTACCCTTTCCCATTAGTATGTGGGATATTCTGTCTAGGAGTAAAAACATACAAACTCATTCTCACAAGGTGATAATGGCCTTAATTATCCTTTCCTGGACTATTTGCATTTTTAGGGACCTCTTGAGGAAGAAGGCAATGGACAGCACAAGGTAACAAGTATGAAAAGTGGAATTGGACATTGGGTCGGGACATGGAGGCATAAATGGAAGGCATAAGTAATACGTATTTAGATAGAAATCCCCTTTTGTTAGGCCACTTAACTATTTGGACCTACATATTTTGGCCCTGGGTTTATTCTTTGGTCAGGCTAAAAGTGTAACCCTGTTGATCTCAGAGACAAGGTGAGCATCAAGACCATGTCTAATGACTAGCTAACATGTACCAAGTTATATGCGTGTGTGTGTGTGTGTGTGTGTGAGAATTGCAAAAGATGGTATTATTATCAGTTCTATTTAAAAGAAGGAATCTGAGGCTCAGGTAACCAGAGTTAAGTAAATTGTCCAAAAACACACAGCTAATAAGTGACAGAACTGAGGTTTTCATGAAAATGTGAAGGTCATTTTTCCATGAAGTGCTTGTAGCCAGTTGTGGTTAATCATAACAGAACATTAAATCAATAGAAAATAATCACCCGAATCCCTTTTTATGCAGCTGGCAATATGCACATATCAGTTGGATATTAACAAAGTGAATGTTTTACTTCCCTCCTTTCATAAATGAGAGTAGATTATTTTCATTTTAGTTAAATAATAATAATATGATCATTTACATGAAACCCCAGAATTGCATAGACACAATTTGTGCAGAATTGTATCTTTTTTACCAGCAGACTGGACAATTGCTTTTTAAAGTACATACATTTCCTCAAATTTCTTTTTAACATCAGGTGAGAAAACTGACCTAAGCCATAATTAGAACTTACTCTCAGCAAGATGGAAATTAAATGAGCTGGAGGCTTTTCACATGGCAGCGGATTAACGGCTCTTGATAAATGGTCACCTCCAACTCGTTAGAACAATTGTTCCCTTTCAGGATGTTTCTTTTTGATTCTACGTGGCCTTGGCAAAAAAAAAAAAAAAGTTTGGAAATTGATGTGTCTTGGAAACTGGAGTACATCTATTATATAATGCAATCTATTCCCATGCAGTTGATCTTGAAAGCCTTGAAAATAAAGAACATAATGATGAGTAAGGAGTGACTTCTATTAGATATTAGCTGAAAATGAGCTTTCTGCAGAGATTCCTAGGATCATTAGAGAATCATTATAAGACTAAGAAGGCAGAGATAGATCCTTATAATTCAGATATGCTGGAAAATAGCTTTTGCATGTATTTAAATTCTTGTTGAGCTCAGATTTCTTCAAAATTGGTTTTATTATAGTAATGGTAGGTATCCATCCATTAATATAAGCCACAACACAGAAAAGTCTACTTAAGACTTCTGAACAAACAGATTTACCTTCTATTGCTTTTGAATCATACATAAATTATTCATGGCCTCTTATGAATCTCAGTATGAATTTGGAGATGCATGTTTAAAAAATGAGTGCTGGTTATTGTTTATTCCATGGGCATTTGCTATTAAAATCTGTAATCACTTGAGAAAGCCTCATTTTCTACCTGGAGACTTGGACACATTGTAGAGTTCATTCCCCTACTCAAGGCGTATCATGATTAAAGGTAAAATAAATGAAATTTTAATGAAAAAAAGTTTCATTCATATCTTATACAGAACACAGTGTGTTTTAGATCCCAGCTAGTCAATAAATATTTATTTATTTATAAGCTAAGTCCCTGATGTTCCATCAAAATGCTCCTCTGACCTTTGAAGTTAGCTTGTATTGTTTTCCCTAAACTGATATTAGGTATTAAATCTGTTAGTGTCCTCAGGGTCATTTCATAAGCAGGCACTTTTCATCCAAATGGACAAGCAGGAATAATCTCAAACAACAAATCCCATTTAAAAATGTGTGCATGTAATGCCATCCCAGTTCCCTTCATCATTGTCAAACAATTTAATAATGTACATTGTCTTCCTGAAGCTACGTGCTTAGGGAGCAGTAGCATCACATGGAGCAAATAAATAACCAGACTTTAGACTCCTGTTTCTAAATGTTTAGGTCATCTAAGCAAATATGACCAGAGAAAACAACGCAGCAGAATACAAAGATGAAAGTACACGTTATTACAGGGTTGGCTTAATTTTGCCCAACAAATCAGTGTGGGCAAACCTGACTTAGTTTATGTCAGCAAATTAAAGAGAATACAACTTTTAAGCTGCTTTTGCAACTGGATGGGTTTATAGGGGTAAATTGTCATTATTGTGAATATGAATACATCAACATTTTGCTTGATTTGAATATGTGTAATTAAATAAAACTTTGCCTTAATTAAAAATATTTTGCCTTGATTTCTTCTTGTTTTGTTTAAGAAATATTAAAGTTTTCTAATTTGCTTATGGTACTAATTATGAGTGCCATGATTACATTAAAAATGACTGTACCTTGGAAGGTGAAAGAATAATAGTTGTTATCACTCCTATATGTTTGTTCATTCAGCAACTGTCTACTACATGCCAGACTCAACGTTTGGTGCTAGGGAGACATAGCTGAATTAGATAACACTGCTGCCCTCAGGATCTCACAATTCACTAGGGAGGCAGACTAGTGACAGATGCTTGTAGACAAAGGGGACAGGTTTCACAACAGGGTTCTGTCTAGTGCTATGGAAGCTCCAGGAGGTGTATCTGACCCACATCAGGACTTCTCAGAAGAAGGGAATATTGAGGTAGAAGTAACCAGGAAAGGAAGAGAGGCAGCCTTCTAGAGACAAAGAGCGCTACCAAATAGGATGAGGGTGATAGTCCAGTAAAAGTAATTTCATCAACTTTGAGAAGGGTACAGGATTGAAAAAAGCCTGCCTATGCCCTCTCAGAGCTCTGAGATTTGGGTTCCCTAGTTCCAGGTTCACCAAGTGAACTACATCCTTAGCTTTATTTCCTTTTTGGGGCCTAAAGTCATTTGACCCCCTAGCACACCCTATTCCTAATTGTCCACTCCAAGTCTGAGACTTATTTCTTGAGGTTGCTAGAAGGCAGTAATTTTTCCTCTTTGGTCCCAAATTTGCCACATTAGGATGTATCAGGTAAACCTGGCATCCCAAAGTATATAGGTATATATAACATTATCCACGTCAATGGCAAGTAAGAGATAATTATTTCCTCTTTGCTGTCGAAATGTGTTTTTATTTGCAAATCTTTCCATCTTAGTAGTAGATATTAGTGAATCTCACACAAATATAGATCAAGCACAACCTAACGTAAGCATACATCTGTACTCATGGGTGAAATTTTGTACATGCTGTGAAAGGCAACATGGTAGAGGTATAACACTATTCTAGGGATCAGGGGACACTTGCTTTGATTTTTTGCCATGATATGAATATCTAATATTCTTTCCAGCTTGAAGATGCTGTGCTTTCTTTCTGGATCTCAGTTCATGTTGGGATGGGACATGGTGGGTGGGGAAAAAGAGGATAAGGAGAGGTGGAAAAAATGATGGGGCAGGATGATAACTTAGATTTGTGAGATGGGATTAGGATTTGATGAATAAAAAATACTGGATTTTATTCAGGCTGACACATGCTTGTGCTACTTAACTAACCAATCATATGACATCATGCCTTACTAATGATAATCCATTAGGATAAAGCTGAATTTCCCAATTCTATTTCAAAAGCTCAGCTTACTCAACCATTTATAGTATATTTAAATAACTTTTGTTCAGGAAAATTAGATAAAGGACATTGGAAGAGTATAGCATCCCTAGACCCACATGCTGTCTGTCATCACATGACTTTCAGTGTCTGCCAGTCGATGTCTGTGCGGTAAATGTGAATCAATGGCTTGAAGAAATGGAGAGCGAATGAATGTGAACTATATACTGGAAGTTGTGTTTTTTGTTAGAACTAAAAGTCTTGACTTGCCCATGACAGTTCTTTCTTCTAAACCTTCTGTACATATGTGTTGATTTCCATTCCTGGTGCTAAAATTTGAGTTTTGTTTTCAAAATTTCGACTTTTGTCTTCTAAAACCGCATAGTTATTTTTCTGAACTAAGAAAAAGAAAAAAAGGATACCCATTTAGATGTAGCCTTTCTGTAGTTAGCTATGTACGATTTAAGATTGTTAACAGTAAGATACTGATGTAATTATTTTTGAAGTTTGGAGATACATCTGTGGTAAACTTAAACATTTTTTGTCTGCAATTATTCAAAGAGCTGAAATTAGCTACTTTAGTGCTCTTGGATACGTTAAAAGATAATGGAATTAAAACACATCCACTTTATTCTCTTAGTTATAATTTTGGGGGTCATAGGCAACCATCATTTTACAAAGAAAGAAAGCGTAACTGTGGTTTGGCTTTGGGTCATATTTTAGGCCACTATGATATAAACATATTTTCCAATTCCAGAGTTTTTTGTGGAGAAATTTAAATCTAGTGCTTTATTTTGAGGTACTCAAACCATTTTGTTCTTGCTTTTGGTATCCTTTTGTCTTCACACCCATTAGTCCTTCATCAGGGGCCCAGTTTTTCCAACTCTCCTTTCTGCAAAAAATACAGTGTTGGGAGACAGAGAGACCCTAGTTACAAAGGGTGCTGCTTTCTTCATTTTTATGTTATTCTCAAACTAAACATCTCTGAAGATTTAGGCCTCTCCTAGTCTCCAGGCTCTCCTAGGCCACCCCAAATATGTGAATAGTTTAACAATGAGTAGAGCACAGCTCCAATGCAAGGCTTTTTGTACAGTTGTGTGTGTGCATGTTTTTACACTGTTGTCCTCCACTTACCATAGGGGGGGTCATGAAATCAATTTAGAGGGTCATGACCAGCCCTTTTATTTTTATTGTAACAGAATCAGTAGGAAATGTCTGAGTGCACTGCAACATGGTAAGATAGTGTCATGAAACTTTTTTTTTCATTTGTATACATTTGTGTTTCTATGTATACTAATTAGCTATATAAAATATGTTTCTTACTATAGGTCACTGCCAAAAAAAAAAAAAGTGTGAAAACCCACTGTATCTCCTTTGAATTGGATTGCACCTCTTAGCCTTTTTATAAAACTTCTGGAGGACCATACCTGTTGTCCAGTTGGGATCTGGGAATCCTGGCCAAAATCCCAACTGTTTCTCTATATGTATCAAGTGATGCTTGATTTCCATTTGCCTGGCTTGGAAATGGAAACTTCTGGCCAGTTGGAACCCTGTCCATCAGGGGCAGGGGGCGAAGCTTCATTGAGGAACAGGAGGAGGAGAAAGACTGTCAACTCCACAATTTGCTAGAAGCTGATTCTGCCTCTCCTTTGGCGACATTCTATACCAGTTGAGAGAAGATTACACTGATTAAGACAGGCAAGCATAGTTTCCATTTGAACTAGCATCTTTTTCATTTTTTCGAAAGCAGATTCTGTGGTGGCAGTACAGAACTGAACCACTGAGCAAATTTCATCCAGAGGGACTGACCCCTACATTTTCTTACCAACAGCTTCCAGTTGAAGCTGAGATCTGCAATGACCCCAGGAGGCCTCAGTGTCCAATGTTAGGATTTCCATTGCATTTGGGGATGGAAACTCAGGATACTTTTTTTTTTTTGTCAAAGAACACCAGAATGTGTCAAAATACAGAATGTCCTAAAACATAATTATAATGTTCATGCCATTCTCAGACCACTGCCTAAAGGCCTAGAAGGGACCTTGAAAATCACTGGTTTCACCATTTTTCTTTCACACTCTGCAACATTAAATAGGTGTAAATCCAACCTTTACAGAAGACTGCCCAAAGGCAATTTAATTTTCTTCCCCAAGTAACCCATTTTAGCAATGTTTGTTAGCGTTAGTACTCACTAAGTATGAGTCATTTGAACTAACATATAGGTTTAGGTTAGGGGTTCATTCTGACAAAGTGTATTTGGTTAGTAACAAGTTAGTCTGCGATTATAGGGAAACAGAGCATCCAATTTTCAGTGGTAACCCCCCTTGGCACAGCTGAACAGCCTAGTACTAAGAGTGGAGTGTACTCTCTCACACCTGCTCTTTTGTCCCCCTCTAAAGCAGTGCTTTGAAGATTTTGGTAAGGGAACAATAAGAGAGGCAAACAGTGTGGCTGTGACTGGAGAAATTTTGTTTGTAGGAAAGGGGCTTGGTGTTGTGCATCTTGGAGGTATATTACATGAGAAAAAATGGGTAACGCATTTGTCATGTCCGTGACAGCATTTTTCTTTGTGAGCACTGAGCTGGATAACTGGATAACTGAAGCCTCTGAGTGGTTTGGAAGAAAACTGAGGACAAATATTGCTTCTAAACTAGTCCCCAGAGAGAAACTTCTTGGTGAGGGGGAGAAGGAATAGGGATTTAGGTTAGAAAATTTTTTTGAAAGTAAGTGCAGAAAAACATACAAGATAGAGCCCACTGGCCTCAACATAGCTGAGGGCTCAATTATGATTCAGTTCACACTCCCTGAAACACTCGCCTGCCCTGAGGTCAGCCTAATGACTGGAAATTCTGCAAATGTAACAGCTACTGTCCTTTGGACTGTTTTAAACACACACACACACACAGTTTATATACATTCAGCATCAAGTTTGGATAAAATCGGTTTTCTAACAAAGCCTTCCTTGTGAATAATGCTTGGTAGTAACACAGATCATCAAAACTAATTAGAGGGATTCTTGAGTTACATTATTTTGGTGGACCACTAGCCAGGAGAAATTTTTTTTTTAAATGAATTCTGGTTTTTCACTTGGCTCTTTCTGACTGTAATCAACTCCGTGATACCCTTCCTTCCTCTTGATTTCACCCTTTTTTGGAGCTCTTAATGGAGGAGAAAGAATGTATGCAATACCTGGAGCTTTCTTACCCTTCTTTACTTTCCTCCTGTTGAGGAGTTCCCATAACACCATGAATTTTTCCTCATCTTCTGGTCTGGATAGTGATGTTCAAATTACAAGTTTCAACTCATAAGTAGATCATAAAGTCCATCTAGTGGGTCACTCTGCTTTTTGTTTGCTCTCTCTCTCTCTCTCTCTCTCTCTCTCTTTTTAGCAGGTTTTTACATTTATTATTGTCATGTACCCCCCTCCCCTCCCCTTGTTTGCTCTCTTGTATAAATGAACTAGAATTGAGAATGTCAGAGTGCATGTATTACCCATAAGACAGCCAGGTATCGTTTCATTTATTCACGTACGCACATATACATGTTCCTTTGTGTTGCAGATTGTGACATAAGGTGTATTTCTGGCTGTGGGTCATTGCCATTGAAATCTACTTACCTAGGAAACCAAGATAAAACTTAACCAAGTACTAACATTAGCTTTTATTGATAGTCTTTGCTCTTTGTGGCAACAATAGAATTTTGACATGTGTCAAAGGTACTGACTTTCGTTGAGCACATAGGCAGTTTGTCTCATTTTATTACCTAGTAAGAAGGTAAAGCCACTTGTCTCAATGCAGCAAAATGCAGGAGATGGAAAGAAAGAGAAGAAAAGCAGTGTAGGTGGTAAGTTTGGGGTTCTTTTCAGTAAGTAGGCATTTTCAAATATCAAGGACTCCCTCACATAAAAGATATGATATCTTCACTTGTAAACCAAATCATGATGATGTGTTATGATAGGCCGGGAGGGCAGGTATTCAGAAAGCACACCTGTTATTAAAAGGGCCACATTACAGCCTGATTTTTTATGTTTTGTTGATCCCAGCCTCCTTTCCACTGATTCTCCTTTCCCCTGCTCCCAACCAATCTGCCCACCTGTGTCTTCCATCTTCAGCTTGCCCCACTCCCTAAATCCATCACCACTTGAAGTGCTAGGTCATCTCACCCATTGTCATTCCCAGGATGCACACCTCTCACACCAAGTCTGGTGCCTAGAGACACGTACTTGTAAAACTGCCTCAGGAGGCAGACAGAGTCCTGCGACATTCCTTAAGCTGTGCTTTCTCGTCCTTTCCATTGCCTTTAGGAGTGGAAAAGGACAGCTAGGAATTTCAGTGATGGTTCCACTGCTTATTAGCTATGTAGCATTGAGCAAGTTGAGCTTCAGTTTCAGCATCTGTAAAAATGGGGGTGGTTTTGACCATCTATACTTTGTTAGGTGCCTAAATGCATTAACATATTAAAGTGCTCAGTTGTACTGTGCACAGAGTAGCTCTTTTGTCAGTGTTCCATCCCTTCTCTTCTGTTGTTACCTGCCTTTTGTATTTCTAGAGAGCCATCATTCAAGCCCCCGAAGGCTGAGACTGCTTTTCTCTTGCTACTTCCCACCCTGGAAACTAAAGAGCTCCATCTCTTTGGCTTCCAGCCTGTTGCCTGTAGCCTGCCCAGACATTAAGACTTTGCTTAGGAATTGGGATCCATGGCTCTTGTATTTTGTGCCCCTCTCCTGGCTCCAGCTGAAACATGCCAGGAGGTTGGGAAGATCATGAGAACCTCTGCTTGAGCCTCAGTGGGCACCTGGGCCAGTCCCCCCCCGCACCGGTGTGTGCTACTATACCAGCAGGTCTCGTGGGGGCTCTGGTTTTCACTCCACCTCACTTTGTTAGGAGTAAGTCATCCTCAAATGAATGAAAAGATACTGTTCTTTCTATAATTCTTTTTCATCCTCTGATCGTCTAAGCAAATGAATACTTAGAGAATCTCTGCCTTTAAATTTACCATTTGATCTTGAACCAGTCATTTATGGACATTTAGATTTGAATTCATATTTCTAATATCTTTATACATTTAGTATGTTTCTATTTTTAAGAACTTTAAATTTTTTATTTTATTTAATTTTTTCTTTATTATTACCATTTTTATTGAAGTATAGTTAACATATGATATTATATTAGTTTTAGGTAATACAACATAATGAATTGACAAATTCTATACATTATACAGTGCTCACTACAATAAGTGTAGTCACGATACAACATTATTACAATATTGTTATTATTTTTTATGTTAGTATAGTTGTATACAATGTTACATTTGTGTCTGGTATACAACATAGTGATTCAACTAATCCATATGTTACGCTGTGCTCACTACAAGTATAGCACCCATCTGTCACCATATAGTGTTGTGATTCTCTTGACTATATTCCCTATACTCTACCTTTTATCCTTGTGTCTTATGCATTCTGTAAGTGGAAGCCTGTATCTCCCACTCCCTTTTACCCATTTTGCCTCTCTCTCTCTACTCTCCCTTTTCTGGTAACCATCAGTTTGTTCTCTGTATTTGTGGTCTCTTTATGCTTTGGTTTTTATTCTTTTCTTTTTTTTTTCATTTTTTTTGGTTTTTTAGATATCACATATAAGTGAAATAATGTGGTATTTGTCTTTGTCTGGCTTATTTCACTTAACATAATACCCTCTATGACCATCTACGTCCTCATAAGTGGTAAGATCTCCTTTTTTTTTAAAGATTTTATGTATTTATTTTACAGAGAGAGACACAGCAAGAGAGGGGACACAAGCAGGAGGAGTAGGAGAGGAAAAAGCAGGCTTCCCACCGAGTAGGGAGCCCGATGCAGGGCTCAATCCCAGGACCCTGAGATCATGACCTAAGCTGAAGGCAGATGCTTAATGACTGAGCCACCCAGGCGCCCCAAGATCTCCTTCTTTTTATGGCAGAGTAATATCTTATTATATATGTGTGTACATTTATGTGTGCACATTTATGGATATACACCTATACATGTATACATACACACACCATATGTTTTTTATCCATCTATTGATGGACACTTGGGTTGCTTCTATTTCTTGGCTGTTGTAAACCTGCCATAAACATAAGAGTGCATATATCTTTTTGAATTAGCATTTTCATTCTCTTTGGGTAAATAGCCAGTAGTGGAATTCCTTGATTATATGGTAATTCTATTTTTAATTTTTGAGAACCTTCATACTACTTTTCACAGTGGCAATACCAATTTACATTCCTACCAACAATGCAACAAAGGTTCCTTTTTCTCCACATCCCTGTCAATAATTGTTATTTTTTGGTCTTTTTGCAGCTACCATTCTGACAAGTATAAAGCAATATCTCATTGTGGTTTTGATATGCATTTCCCTGATTAGTGATGTTGAGCATCTTTTCATGTATCTGTTGGCCATCTATATGTCTTCTTTGGGGAAATGTCTACTGGGGTCCTCTGCCCATTTTTTTTATCAGATAATTTGTTTTTATGGTGTCGATTTATGTAAATTCTTCATATCTTAGATATTATTCCCTTATATTTTGGATATTATAATTCTTTATATTTTGGATATTATATAATTTGCAAATATCTTTTCTCATTCAGTAGGTTCCTTTGTTTTTGATGATGGTTTCCTTTGCTGTACAAAACCTTTTATTTTGGCATAGCCCCAATAGTTTATTTTTTATTTTGTTTCCTTTACCACAGGGGAAATAGCTATAAAAATGTTGTTAAGGCTGATGTTAAAGGAATTACTGCCTGTGTTTTCTTCTAAGAGTTTTTATGGTCTCAGGTCTTGCATTTAGTTCTTTAATCCATATTGAGTTTATTTTTGTGTATGATATAAGAAAGTGGTCCAGTTTTATTTTTTTGCATGTAGCTGTGCAGTTTTCCCAACACCACTTGTTAAACATGTGCAGTTTTCCCAACACCACTTGTTAAAGAGACTGTCTTCCCCTTTCCCCACATCCTCTCCAGCCCTTTGTTGTTTCCTGTCCTGTTGATTTTGACCATTCTAACTGGTGTAAGTTGGTGCAGCCACTTTGGAAAACAGTGTGGAGATTCCTCAAAAAATTAAAAATAGAGCTACCCTATGACCCTGCAATTGCACTACTAGGTATTTACCCCAAAGACACAGATGTAGTGAAAAGAAGGCCATATGTACCCTAATGTTCACAGAAGCAATGTTCACAATCACCAAACTGTGGAAAGAGCCAAGATGCCCTTCCACAGATGAATGGATAAAGAAGATGTAGTCCATATATACACTGGAATATTACACAGCCATCAGAAAGGATGAATACCCAACTTTTGTATCAACATGGTCAGGTCTGGAGGAGATTATGCTGAGTAAAATAAGTCAAGCAGAGAAAGTCAATTATCATATGGTTTTAGTTACTTGTGGAACATAAGGAATAAAATGGAGGACTCTAGGAGAAGGAAAGGAAAAGTGAATTGGGGTAAATCGGAGGGGAAGACAAACCATGAGAGACTGTGGACTCTGAGAAGCAAACTGAGGGTTATGGAGGGAAGTGGGGAGGGGGAATGGGTGAGCCTGGTGGTGGGTATTAAGGAGGGCATGTATTGCATGGAGCACTGGTTGTGGTGCATAAACATTGAATCTTGGATCACTGAAAAAATAAATTAAAAAAAAAAAAGACTGTTTTCACCATTGAATTTTCTTGCCTATTTTGTCATAGATTAATTGTCATACAATCATAGGTTTATTTCTGGGCTCTGTGTTCTGTTCCTCTGTCTATATGTCTATTTTTGTGCCAGTACCATACTGTTTTGAATACTACAGTTTTGTATTAGATCTTGAAATCCGGGATTGTGATACCTGCAGCTTTGTTCTTCTTTATCAAGATTGCCTTGGCTATCTGGCAACTTTTGTGGTCCATGCAAATTTTAGGATTATTCTAGTTCTGTGAAAAATGTCGTTAGTGTTTTGAGAGGGATTTCATTGAGTCAGTAGACTGCTTTGTGTGGCATGGCCATTTTAATAGCATTAATTTTTCCAGTCCATGTACATGGAATATCTTTCCATTTGTTTGTGTCATCTGCAATGCCCTTCATCAGTGTTTTATAGTTTTCAGAGTACAGGTCTTTTACCTCCTTGGTTAAGTTTATTCCTAGATACTTTATTCTTTTTGCTGCTATTGTAGATGGAATCGTTTTCTTAATTTGTCTTTCTGCTACTTTATTAATAGTGTATAGAAATACAACCAATTTCTGTGTATTAATTTTGTCTCCTGCAACTTTACTCAATTCACGTATTAATTCTGATAGTATTTTCATGGAGCCTTTAGGGTTTTCTATGTGTATTATCATGTGAGTTGCAAATAGTGACAGTTTAAATTCTTTCTTACCAATTTGGATGTCTTTTGTTTCTTTTTCTTATCTGATTACTAAGGCTAGGACTTCCATTACTGTGTTGAATAAAGGTGGTGAGAGTGGACATCTTTGTCTTGTTCCTGATCTTAGAGGAAAAACTCTCAGTTTTTCCACCATTGAGCATGTTGTTATCTGTGGGTTTTTCATATATGGCCTTAATTATGTTGAGGTATGTTTCCTCTAAATCCACCTCTTTTTTGAGAGTTTTTATCATGAATGGATGTTGAATTTTGTCAAATGCTTTATCTGCATCTATTGAGATGATCATGTAATTATTATTCTTCATTTTGTTGATGTGATGTACTATGTTGATTGACTTGCAAGTATTGAACCATCCTTGCATCCCTGGAATAACACCCACTTGATCATGGTGAATGATTTTTTAATGTATTGCTGAGTGTGATTTCTTAATATTTTCTTAAGGATTTTACATCCATGTTCTTCAGGGATATTGGCCTGTAATTTTCTTTTTGTGTAGCATCTTTATCTGATTTTGGTATCAGGGTAATGCTGACCTCATAGAATCTATTTAGAAGCCTTCCTTCCTCTTCCATTTTTTGCAATAGTTAGGGGAAATTGGTATTAACTCTTCTTAGATGTTTGTGAATCCATCTGGTCCTGGACTTCTGTTTCTTGGGAGGTTTTTTTTAATTATGAATTTAATTTTGTTACTAGTAATTAATACATTCACATTTTCTATTTCTTTCTGATTCAGTCTTAGAAGATTGTATGTTTCTAGAGATTTATGCATTTCTGCTAGGTTGTCTAATTTGATGGCATATAATAATTTTTTATAATAGTATAATCTTTTGTATTTCTGCAGTGTTGTTTATTGCTTCTCCTCTCCTATTTCTAATTTAATTTGAGTCCTCTTTTTTTTTTTCGATAAGAACTTTAAGGGCGCCTGGGTGGCTCAGTGGGTTAAAGCCTCTGCTTTCGGCTCAGGTCATGATCTCAGGGTCCTGGGACTGAGGCCCACATCAGGCTCCCTGCTCAGCGGGGAGCCTGCTTCCTCCTCTCTCTCTCTGCCTGCCTCTCTGCCTCCTTGTGATCTCTCTCCCTCTGTGAAATAAATAAATAAAATCTTTAAAAAAAAAAAGAACTTTAAAAATTCTTCTTACATTGCAAGGTAAAATTATACTGGAATTGAATCTTAGTTTCACTTTTCAGTTATATCACAGTGGGCCAATTCACAAGTTTCAGTTTCCAGTAAAATATCTTTCTTCCTGATTCCCAAGGATGTTGAAGATCAAAGTGTTCTGAGTACTGGGATGCCTTATACAAATGTGATCACACTGTAACATTTTATGGTAAATGAAGGATTGTACATAATGGTAATAGCAACATTATTATTTATGGACTAGAGATGATGGGTTTTTCCTGAATATGTTTCTGACTAAGGAGATCTGACCAGTGTCACTTGCACTGTGATCACTAAGCCCTGACAGCCCTTTGGGAGGAGCCCTGATAGAGGTTGCTCTTAAAACTTCAGTCAACTCTAAAGACACAGATCTACTACTTATTAGCAAGGTGAACTCAGGCAAATAAATTTTGGGTACAGTTTTTTCATTCTGTAAGAAAAGAAAATGATTTTTATTTATGTAATTATTATTGAGTGCCTGCTATATGTAAAATTGATAAACAAATATGACACCTGCCCCGATGGAACCTAACTGGGGAGTCTAATTGGGGAGACAAATTGGGGAGACAAACATAAAATAAACAATCACAAATATATGCACATTTAAAAATAGTAAGGGTTACAAGGAGAAAAAATGATTTACTTCATAAGGTTGTAAAAATAAGAGACCTTCGCTGGAAAAGACCCTGAGTATCAGTTCTTAGATATACATCTTATTAAATAGTAGGCAGTAAATGTTCATTGATCAAATGATAAATAACTGGTCTAATATGATGTTACCAGAGATACTCCCCCAGGCAGTAAAGAGGTAGGTTGGCATCGAGGGGGACCTGGACTAGGAAGCCTTAAAATCTTTACTTAAAAGCAGTATAGCTCAGGGCTGGCAGGTGATTGCTGTGGACTTCAGGGTTCCCATCTGTAAAAGGGATAATGCTGCTCTTGGTCAACCTCTACTGTGTTGAGATTTAAATGAAAAAAAATGAATGTGAAGGCACACTATAAAATCAGGGTTGTGGGTATTACGTAGTGGCTACCTGTTAACTGTAAACTCAGCACCTGTAGGAACTGGGCCATAGCCTTCCCTGCCACAACATCACAATACCTAGAGATGGGTCCCCATTCCCACAGTCCTTTGTAGAAGTCTTAGAACCAGCTCTTGGAGTATCCTGGCCTATCTCAGTTGGCTGTCAGACCTATGACAACAGGATCTATAGCAGTGGCACTGAGTGTGGCTAACTTTTTGCTGCATGTTAAGGGATTAGCTATTTTATGGACTGCTGTGGAGAGCCCTCTAGTTAGATCCAAGAGACTAATTATATCAGAATATGTACCCTCTAAAAGAGTTTGGGAGTTAGGTAGGCTTTGAGAGCACATGTGACTGCCACTTATTTTGTGCCATGTTTGCTGCTTTGTTTACTTCATCTCAGCCATACAGTCCCCCTCATTTTACATATGGGGAAACTGAGGAAGGTTACATGACTTGTTTAAGGTTAAGTAATTAATAAGTAGTAGAACTGAGATGGACAGTCTGGTCTTTCTGACTCCAAGACCTGGGCATTTGGCCACTAAACCACAGAAAAGGCACAAACAGCCAAGCCAACCGTTAGAGAATTTGGGTTAGCGAGACCCTATCAATGCAAACACCAAAGTCACAGGCTTGTTGCCCCCAAAGGGCAGCTGTCCAATCCATTAATGAGGACACTGAGAAGAATGAAAGAGAAAGGCTTCTCTTGCTGAAGACATGGTTTTAGCTCAGCAGCTACCCATCTCTCTACCCCTCATCCATGAGGCTAGCCCCAAAACCTTCCATACAAGGAGAATCACAGATAAACTGGCCAACATCTCCAGCCATGCATTTAGTCTGGGCTTGGTATTTGTTGGCAGGGTTCCTTGCCAAATAGTTAAGCAACCCCTGGAGAACCTTGACCTTAACTTATAAACATAGAAGGGAATGCTGAGTAAGAGTCCAAACAGGAATCCTAGGATGGTTCCAGCTCAAGGAAGGAAACTCCCCTGGCTCTCTGGAGTAAAAGACAAGGGTTAATTCCATCCATACACCCACACCAACTGTTGCTCAGTCTTCCCGGAGCCAAATCAAAGGAAAAATTATGTGAGTAATACATGAAAGACATAGATTGTCACTATATTTGGCATAGATGTTACCCTAACTCTGTATGTGTCTCATTTGGTAACATAGACCTCAGGCCAACAGTATAAACGATAATGCAAGCAATAATACAAGCAAGCTGCAAACCCATCTAATTCCCGCACCCCTGAGTTTTGGTTGAGGGAGCCAGGATGCACCTGGAAGCATGTCTGGATCTTACTGTCTTTGTACCTTAGAGGCGGGGAGGGTAGGATGACATGTTTGGCTTTAGGTTCCAGCATCCCTTAACTCCATAACCAAGACAATTAACTTCTGTGATGGCGTGGTTAAGCCATTGGCTCCTTACCCTTCCTCTCTCTTTAGTTTTGTTCTTGGGGCCAGTGTTATCCATATTCAAGAAAATGAATACATTTCTCACACTGTTGAGAGCTCTCTCACTGTCCTCTTTGGACAGCTCTGATTTTGTTCTTATGAATATTCCTTTTCCCTTCTATAGAGGAGTAGAGTCCAGCCCCTGTACTCTAGCCCCATGGGGACTAATCGCTGTTCTGCACTGACTTCTGGACCCCTCAGTGTTCATCTCTTCACCACCACCACACCTCTTTCCTAACCTTCAACCTCACCTCCCACTTGTTTCTGCCACCACGCTTTCTAGATATTCATTCTGTCTACCTGCTTGGACTTCTACCTACCTGTCTCTGTGTGCCTGAGTCTAGTTTTCAGGTTTCTAGACCCTTTTCCAGGGCAATCTACCTTCTCCTGGTTAATTCTCTCCGCTACAACAAACAACAGCATAATACCGTTTATCATGTATTTATCGTATGTTAGCACTTTAAAGCCATCCTTCTTATCTGCTGCCTTGATCCTGTTCCAGATCTTGGAGCAGTCTGGCTATTAGCAGAGGAATTTAGAAGCCTCCTTAGTCAATAGGTCAATAGTCAATAATCAGTAGTGGGTCAGCCTTATCATTTCTGCTGTTGGCCTTGTTCTGACACGACCCTTGTTCATTTCAGATGCTCAAGTTGTGTCCTGGTTCTATTAACTGCACTTGTATCTTGATCTCCTTTGCTGATTACCTGTCTGGATCCCCAGTGAAAGACCTTAAGACTGACTTCTAGTGTCCTGAATGGGAGACTTCCTTAAACTTACCACTAAACCCTCTGGTGCCATGTTGTGCCAGCCTTCTCATATATCTGCCTGGTAAATGTCAGGCTAAACAGTAGCCTGCCTTATGTTGGGGTGGACCCATCACCTTGTTCCCTTTTTCTGGTGTCACTGATGCCACTGGCAATTCTGACTCTTCTTCCTTCTGCCCATAGTTAAAACCATCCCTTGGGCGCCTGGGTGGCTCAGTGGGTTAAAGCCTCTGCCTTCGGCTCAGGTCATGATCCCAGGGTCCTGGGATTGAGGCCCACATCGGGCTCTCTGCTCGGCAGGGAGCCTGCTTCCTCCTCTCTCTTCTCTCTCTGCCTGCCTCTCTGCCTACTTGTAATCCCTCTCTCTGTGTCAAATAAATAAATAAAATCTTTAAAAAAACAAAACAAAACAAAAAAAAACCATCCCTTGTCACTGGCCTTGCCCTGGTGGACCATTCTGTTGACCGGACCTCAAATCCAACACATGCATTTATGTTTTAAAGTATCTGTTAGGTTCAACCTATTAGGAAGTTTGGAGTAAAGTGACTTGACTAGGACAGATCCTTAATTTTCCTTCTCCCTTCCCACCTTCTATAATAATTAGCTATCAATTAAATGCTACTTTTCTGACTCAGTTTAATAAGTCAATCTGCTCTTGCAACTCTGACTAAACTGACTTTAGTACGATTTAGTAAAATGGTATTTGCTGGTAGAAAGGTGATCTTAATGGATTTAATTAAGCAGATTAAAGTGTGATTATCTCAATTGTCAGAACTGTTTTCATAGATTTCCTGTGTTTTTTGTTGTTTTCTATAGAAGTAAAATTATTCACATTATTGTAATTCCATATAGTGCAAAACTAGAACAAAGGAAGTGATGCAGATCCTTTAGCAGAAAGGTCATTTGAGTCATTGGAGCGTCCTGAACCATAGTGGGAACTTAGAGCCACTGTTGTTGCACAGCACATTTCTTCAGATGATGACACCACTCATTTATGTAGATGTTTTTCATGTGAATATTGGCCCTGAAGGAGAGTGATAGACATTCACTTGTAAACAAAGCTGGGTGGTGTGAGGAGGAAGTGAATCCTTTGTACAACTCTGAAATAAACCAGATCCTCAGAATGTCTCATTCTTAATAATTCCTGACATTCTTTATCTTTTAGAAAGGAGGGGATGGAAAAAAAAAAGAGGGAGTGGAGAGAATTAAAAAGCAAGATTAGCAATACTAAAAACATGAACTCTGATTGATGATCCAGGATAACCTTTGAACTAATAGATCTTGATGTTCTCATAAGAAAGGATGATGAAGATTCTGGTTCCCAATCATAGTTGGTTAATATTTACTGCTGAACACAGCACAGCACAAGGTCTCCATGACTTCCTTGGTTAGAGAAAGTGATAAATACAGGGGCATAGCTGACTTGTTTTGATGATTGACTGTGAAGGAAGAGGATAGTTTTGCGGAAGAGAAATCTTTCCAGTGTTTCCATTGAGGATTAGCCTGTCAAAATTCAGACAGCAAAGGCCAGTGTAACTTCTGGTTGAGATTTTGCGTAACTCAGACTGACTAAATCTACAATTCCTGGTAACTCAATTTGAATCTTTGGCAAGCTTTGGAACTAGATAGGGAACTATCAGATCTACCTCTAGGCTAAAACTAAAACTAAATCAGATTATTGGGTCAATGATTTTGCATTCTAGTCAGAATATTGTAGATTGTGGAAAAACAACAGAGACCTATCCGTGTCTGCTGCAAGAAGGAAATTGTAAGAATATACTCAAACGGAAACCAGAAAATAATTTGGAACATGGAATCTCTCTTTTCCTCATGTTCTCTCTTTTCTCTGTGGATCTGCTTTATCTTACTCTGTTTCCAAATAACTTCAGCTTCCTTGTGGCCCAGAATTTACCTCATATCCCCTTACGTACCATGTCAATGTGACTCAGACTTCCATTTTCCCTGTTTCTAACATCTAAATGGGGAGTCTTGTGGTCCCATACTAATTTTTTGAGCCAGGCAACCAAGTCATAGGTAGTTGAGCAGCCTGTGAATAGACTGGATTTGTGTCAGGTGCCCAGTATTGGTTCATTCAGCTGTGTTTCAGAAAGACCAGTGTAGGTTTGCTCAGAGCAGCAAAGTCTAAGAACAGGACAGATGCCAGCATGTGAAGAAACAGGCAGCAGTTGGTGTCTCACATATGACTAGCTTCCTCCTGTTATAAGTGAATCTGAACACTGACTATAGTCAAAGAAAAAAAAAAACTCTGGGTGAGGAGACCACAGTCTGGTCTTTTTTCCCTTTGAGTTTTGAAATTCAGGGATGATGACCTCTTTTCCTCTCCTGATGAAAGATGGCCTATCCTATAACCCTTCTTTCCTGCCTCCAGGTGAAAACTAAGACATAAAAAGCTATTGCTGCAAGGAGAGTGGTGAATGAGAAGGAAAAGAACAAATGGGAAGAGAGAAGAGGAAGAAAAAGGGGGAAGAACTGGCTAGAAATGAGATCTTTCCTTTGCACCCAGAAACTTAATACATCTTCATGATGCTAAGCCATAAACCGGATGGTGGGGGTGGTGTTGGGAGGTTTGAAGGAGATGTAGAGGGAGGGAGATGGGGCCACAGTAGGTGGGAATTCCACCTTGATGTCTTTGAAGTGACATTGCCGAAGGATAGGACAAAAGGTGGACTCAAAATGGAAATGAACCACTGAGCAAGACTGGTTTTCAGGCTTTCCCTCTTTTGAAAGCACTCCAGTAGGGGGCCCCTGGGTGGCTCAGTCCATTAAGCACCTAGCTCAGGTCATGATCTCGGCGGTCCTGGGATCAAGTAGGGCTTTGGGCTCCCTGCTCTGTGGGGGGTCTGTTTCTCCCTCTCCTGTTGCCCCTTCCTCACTCATGTTCTCTCATTCTCTTTCTCTCTCTCTCAAATACATAAATAAAGTCTTTAAAAAGTCTGAAAGCACTGCAGTAGGAAAGTTCATGAGCAGTCTCTGGGGCAATAGAGAACAGCATGAGTGTCTCAACTTCTAACCAGCCCCAATTAGAGATGCATCAGACAATAAGCATCTGGACATTCCAGACATCTTTACTGGGCTGTAATATTTTGGTTTGCCATTGTAACAAATGGTCAGAGTTGCAGATGACATTTAACTGTTCGGAATGATTTATTTGGTTTTAAAATGTAACCTAATCTTTTCATTGAGCACATACCCTTTAGGAAGGAGAAGAACCCTCTTTATTCTTTTGTGCATCTTCACTTGCTTTTAACATTAACCATCTCTCCTAATTTGATGTCCTGTTGTTTGGCCTGCAAAGCCACATATATCAAGCTTCCTAAATAAATCATCTTGGGCACAGCACTTACATTGCACAAATCAGTAATGTTTTACCTTTCTTTCTTTTTTTTTTTTAAGATTTATTTATTTATTTGAGAGAGAGAGAGAGAGTGCGCGCATGAGGAGGGGGAGGGGCAGAGGGAGAAGGAGAAGCAGACTCCCCACTGAGCAGGGAGCCTGACCTGAGCAGAAGGCAGAGAGATGCTTAACCAACTGAGCCCCCCAGGTACCCCTTACATTTCCATCTTGATGATTAAAGAGTGTGTCCTCAACTCCTGAACTCATTTTACTAAAGCTGGCTCCAGTGTCCTTCTTCCTTGAATTTTTCGCAGACTCTGTGGTCCCTGTACTTTGGCTAGCACATACACTCTTTGTAGTTACCTATTTGCATGATGCTGTCCCTCACTAATCTATAAACTCCTTCCCTATGTCACCACTTTCTCTTTTTTTTACTACTGAGACTTCAGACTTGAGCACAGTGAGTGGTATACAGTAGGTGCTCAATGAATGTTCATTGCATAGACCATGTCCTATACAGCTTAGCATGAGCAATATTCTTGGAACCCATTCTGTGGCATATAATAGGTGGCAGCTTGGGTGTAGTGGGAAGAACACTGGAATTGGAATCAAGGCACCTGTGTTCAAGCCCTTGCCTTGTTCTTTATGAATATGTGGCTTTGGTCACAGTCTTTCTGAGCTTTGATTTTCTCATATGTAAAATAGGGGTAATGATTTCTGCTGCTTAAAGCTTTGGTGAAGATGAAATTTCTTTTAGAAATGTGAAAAGTCTTCTTATTGTTAAAGTGCTATTTATAAACACATCATCAAAATCAACCTTCTGAAAATTCAGAAAATAATCTCCCTTAGATACTTGATTCAAGACAGACCATCTCCTTTCTGCTCCATAGCAAACATGTCATAGAGTTGAAAGCTATGTTACTGTGAGGATAGTAAATATGAAACATCTGGTATAGTGCCTAACATATAGTAGCAGTCACTCAATGAATGATAGCTGTCATTACTGTTTTCACTCCTACTATTATTAGAATAGCATAGCATTTCCTCAACTGGTTCAGAGGAAAGCAGTTGGGTGATCCAAGAAGGGTAATGAATCTTCAGTCCTCATACAGTTCTGTAAGTCTCTATCCCTGAACAAGCATCTGATTTCTTGCCTTCTCTTTCCAAATCCTAATATTCAGGTGTATACTGTAGGATAACTTTGAGCTCAGAAAAGAGGAGCTGTAAAAATTCAGGTGAGTGTTGCTGTCCTCTTCAGCATGCACTTTAATTCTCTCATTATCTATTAGATAACAGAACCTCTATTGAGAATGGGGAGACTATAAAAATGTCTGCATTTATCTGCAAAGCTGATATTCTACTTTATTTAGAAGTTGAGGTGGAGATGGAAACCCTTCAAGTACTTGATGCCATTGAGCCTTGTTAATTTGTGAAGGGGTTTTGTACTTGGCCTCTTTTTTTTTTTTTAAACCATTCTTAATTTTCCAACCCTGCTTTTTTGTTGGCTTCAAATGTGCTCACCAGAGTCCTGCCAGCTTTAGTTGGAAGGAATATATTTCCGAGCTTAGTTGGACATCAGTTTTTTTTGGGCCCTACCCAGACTTTTGACAGAGAAGGTAGTGTTAACGGGGTTGATGGTGTCTAGACAGTAAAATCAGAAACTGTGTAATTTATGTTGTATTACAGACATCCACTTCCCGGATTGGAAAAAGGAAACTGGTTTTTATCTAAGGAAGTTACATTAAAGACCAAAGCCCTTGGGTATTTCTGACCTATGAAAAGTTGAAGCTTGAATAGTTTTACATAACATTCTTCAACCCCTTCAAAGACAAGAGTTATTGAGAGTATTACTGTGTAAGGCCAGAGATGAAAAACAAACTTCCATGTGCCAGAAGACGATTCGTAGAACTGTATAGTGATCCTTCACTGCTCCTCACCACTGGTTGGACCCCTTTATAAGCTCACAGTGCAATTTAGGTATTACACATCAGTTTTAGAGGAATATGGGAAAGTTGGAGAAGAGAGGCTAATAGCCAAAGAGGATGGAGTTGTTTGGACCTGTATAGAAAATTGCAGATTTTCAAGGATTAAAAAAAAAAACCAATTAAACTTTGCCTTAAAAAAAAAAGCATGCTCTTGATTAGAAAAAAATGTATTAGGTATTTAAAATATCTCAAATCCATAATATTTGTGTTTCTTTTCAGGTTACTTAATGCTCATAAATATCAGATATCAATATACAATACTGTCAAAAGTAATGGAAAGAAAAAAATCTTAATAATCTAGGCAAAATTTATGTGAAACTAAAGGTTTTTAAAGCCCGTGATAGCTTTTGTTTTGTTTCAACCTGGATAATTATCTAGCTCTTTAATTAAAACTCTGCATTTTTTTCAGTAAAGTATAAACTGCTCTATGTAGAGCTTTGAGACATATCAAAGGCTGCTCTCTGAACTGTTTTAGAACACATGCATTTAAAATGCTGTAGTTTTATTAATATTATGCATTAATACTAGGATTTGCTTATTGATCATTGTTTAAAAGTTAATATTACTTAAAATAGGAAAATTAATTATTGAACTTCATTCATTAACAAAGAATTATCTTACTATTCTTATCAGATCCTACATTACTCCACCAGATTTAAATCTCAGCTTAATCATTTTCACCAGAATATACCAGGTCCTAATAGTCACTCAATGAGTATTAGTTGAACTGTATGTTGAATTGCTTCTGAATTTTACATAGGAAGCCCTTTTACATGTGTAGTAATTAGGCAATTAAAATTTGTTTTAAAGGGCATATAGTTTCAGAAATTATATATTAATATTAGATATTGCCAGAGATTGAGGTAAAAGCCTCTTCCACAGCACCGCAGTCCTTTGGCAGGAAGACTTGGAGGTCGTAACTGCATCAGACACTTGGGAAACTGAAGTTACTTGTTCAAAACTGGCTACTCTGGTCTGGGATTAGATTGTTGGCTTCTCAGGGTAAAAGTCTATACCTTCTATAGTTTCCATGGTTCTGGCACAATAATGAGAATATAGAGGACACAGTGGAAAATTCTCAGTTAATTGGTGGAGTTGTCTGTTTAGAATGCATTGATAACCAGCATCAGCTGGAACTTTAGTATTCCACCACTGCTAATTATGGTTGAATGCAATGATTGGAAAACTGCATAAATGATAATAATAGTCACCATCAATTAATGGTGATAACAGTCACCATTATATACTTATTGTCAGCTCATTTACTCCTTCCAACTCCTTCCAATTCCTTCCTTCCAATCCTTCCAATTCCTACCAATCTTTGAATTTGATTCTATTATCATAGTTTTCCAGATGGACAAGTTAAAGTTGAGTAACTTGACCAAGATCACAAACTTAGTGAAGATTGGAGTTATTTAGATTCAGATTTGGCCTGTCTTAAATCCAAAATCTATCCTTTTGGGGTGTCTGGGTGGTGCAGTTGGCTAAGCATCCAACTCTTGATCTCAGCTCAGTTCTTGATCTCAGGGTCATGAGTTCAAGCCCTGCATTGGACTCCATGCTGGGCGTGGAGCCTCCCTAAAATAAATAAATAAATAAATAAATAAATAAATAAATAAATAAATAACCCACCCTTTTCATTATCATCCTATTCTAGAACTTGTTACTCAACTTCCCCACTAGTTTCTCATAAGAAGTTATTTATTGACCTATCCTTGGCTGCTCAAGAGAGCTCTCCAGATATTATATGTCATACCTCAAAAGCTAACGGCCTTTTGAAAATCTGCCATCATCCCAGTCCTTGTTCTGGTTATTTCAAGTCACATAACAAATTATTCCAGAATTTAGTGGCTTAGAGCAATGACGGAATTTAATTTGCTCATGAATCTGTAATTTGGGCAGGACTTTGTGGGAATAGCTTGTTGCTGCTTTGCTTGGTGTCATCTGGTGTGGCTCAAGAAATAATTATTGTAGTTTTGGCCCTTGGTACTAGAAAGACTCAAATAGCTGGAGACTGCCACAGCTTAGGCTCCACAGGCCTCTCTTCCCATCTCTCCGTGGATTTGCTTGTGGTCTGTCCAGTGTGATGGTGTCAGAGTTGCTGGGGTTCCTATATGTTGGCTTAGGACACCTTAGAGACGGGGTCAGAGAGAAAAAAGGAGAGAGAAAGCAAGATGGAAGCTGTATTGACTTTTCTAATTAAGTCTCAGAAATCACACAATACCACCATTTTTTAATGAGAAGCAAGCCACTAAGGCTGGCCCATAGTCAAGGGAAGGGGAATTAGATTTTACCTTTTGCTGGAGGAATGTCAAAGAATTTGTGAACTTGTTTATCATGGTATCATGAGCCTTTTTTGACTAGGTCTACTCCTGTCTCAGCTTCAGGCAATAGGACTAGCTCTGAGCACACATGTGCAAGAAGTACAAGCTGTCAGCAACAATCCATCCCTCCACAGTTGTGGCCTTCACTTCTTTTCAGAGCCTCTCTTCTTTCCAGTGATAGCCCTGTATGGTTAGAGAGCTTCCCTGCTCTCCCAGGCCCAGAACTTTGCAGCTCTTCCACTCCACACCCCTCCTCATCTCCATCATAATACTTCTCTAGATGATCAGCTCACCCACAGTGACACTACAGCCTGGAGAGACACTCGGCACCATTACCAGCACAGGCAGCAGAACTCCGATAGTGACAGCACCAGCTGGTGCCTGAGCCAGCTCTCACCGAGTTTCACAGTGTGCCAGTGTTGCCATAGCACCTGTTTTCCCATCACCAACCGTATGTGGTCACTTTCTCGTCATTTTTATTAATGATATAGCACAGCTTTCCCAATATGTGTCTGCCCAAACCTTCGTTATCCACTTGAGTATACTGCACTCTTGTGTTTTCTGAAGTATTAAGCCCACATGAATGGCATTAATGGAACATACTAGTTCTGGTATGGCAAACACCTGTTTGATGGCCTAGAAAAGAGGCAGGTTCACCTTCCTAGGAAGAGTACAGGGGTGGTAAGGACAAAGAAGGATTTTTCTCCTTTGGCTGTCTTGGTGATTTTCATGTGCTCGAAAATAAAATATAGTACCTTGTATTTTTAAAAATCTTGCATATTTTTCTCAAGTTTATGAAAATGCACTTTTAGAAAATAAAATTGAAATACTAAAAGCCTCTTACATCTTTGAGAAGTAATAGGAAATATTATTTTATGTGCTAGTAAAATAAATTATTATAGTTTTATCTGGAATGTCCTCTGCCTTATTTCCCAAATGTCATATTTTTATTGTGTTCTTGAAGCTAAAATAATCTGCAGGGTTTACACTGGGAGGGCCAAAGATTCTGTACCTTGTTTCTTATCATCTTATGTATTGCATAGTGGATAAAGGCACCAGCCAAATACATTTTCTGATTTTAAAATATGGCACTTGATTTGGGGAGTATAGACATGGCCCTTAATTCCTAATTTTGAATTTACTTCATCATACATAAGCAGCGGAGTCTTAGGCTACTTAATCTTACTTCCATAACTAGCCATCTCCAATCTTCGCTCTCTAGGAGGATGCAGTAACCTGCACTTGGGGTCCTGGTACATTAGTACAATGCAAGGTTATAAGGTGAAGTTCAGACAGTTGACTATGACAATCACTAGTGCCATTTAGGGAGTGTTTACTATGTGCCAGTGACTTGAGAGGTTTTATCTCAGTCCTTGGAGACAGCTGTTAATATTCACATTTTACAAATAGCAAAACTAATGCTTCAAGAGGTTAAGTAATTTGCCCAAGATTGCCCACTAGTATATGGTGAAAACTTGATTCTAAGTTGAGCTTTTTAAAATTTATTTATTTATTTATTTGAGAGAGAGAGATTGAGAGCTGGAGGGAGAAGGAGAAAGAATCTGAAGCAGAGGGATATCTGGGTCGCTCAGTCTGTTAGACATCTGCCTTCGGCTTGGGTCATGATCCCAGGGTCCTGGGATTGAGTCCTCTGTTGGACTCCTTGCTCAGCGGAGAGTCTACTTCTCTCTGCCTGCTGCTGCCTCTGCTTATACGCTCTCTCTCACTCTGTGTCAAATAAATAAATAAAATCTTAAAAAAAGAAGAAGACGAAGACGAAGACGAAGATGAAGATGAAGAAAAAGAAAAGTAGAAGAAGTAGAAAAGAATCTGAAGCAGACTATGCTGAGTGCAGAGCCTGATGCGGGGCTCAATCTCACGACCCTGAGTTCGTGACGTGAGCTGAAACCCAGAGTCAGATGTGACTGGGCCACCCAGGCCCCTAAACTGGGCTTTTAGACCCTGCAGCTCTTGCTTTTAGCCTAATACTTGACTACAACCATTATTTGCCATTCTTTTATCCCCTTCCATTACCTTATTGAAATTCAGAAAACTCTCCGTGGCCAGAGGATGCTTTTTCTCTCCAGTGGTATGGCCGTGAGATAAATCATTTCTCTCATGTACTGTGAAGCACCATGTATCGTACGAAGAGAATTCAAATAGACGTCTGAGAGCTTGTAGAGCTTCTGTTTGCATATGGGTCAAATAAGCCTCGTAGGGCCAGTGACATTGTGTTGCCACATAATCAATCTCTTTTTATAATTGAATTGAACTCACGGGAAGCATTGGAATTGATGGCCAACCCTGAATTGAGACTGTGGAGCAGGAGGAAGGACCCAGGCTGCCTCCCATTTTCTTGTGTTCAACAATCTATTTTATGAGCAAGCCTGTTGTGGGGGTGGGCAGTGAGGGCTTGTGTGAAACTCATTGAGATAATAAACTATGAGAAACGGGAAGAACAACTCTCATGAAAGGAGTAACCCTGAGCAAGAAATGTCTTTAAAAATTAGGGACCTGGAGGGTGAAGGGCACTGCTTCAGTCTCACACAAAAGCTACTAAAGAAAGAAGGGAGGGAGCAGAGATTCCCAGGTGGGTACCCAGGTAGAAACAGTGAAAATCAGGATTCAGAGCCTATCTGCTGACTCTAAAATCAGGGGCAGTGAGATGGATTTGCTCCACAAAGGTTCATGGTAATTGAGATTCTGATGACAATTCCCTTTTGACTTTAGCTTGTGTTGTTATCCAGCCAACTCTTACAATAAAGGACCTACATGAGGTCAGTGTGCTAGACACTACACCGTAGTCTACTGGGACTAAGGGTAGAAAAAAAATAAACAGACAATTATAACAGTGGTAAGAATTATGACTGAGAGAAATACTGTTGGAAATAGATGGGTCCAGGAAGACTTAGGAGAAGTGGTGACGTCTGAGACAAGATGAGCATTTATATGCTTTTTAAGATAATTTTATTACTTTTAGGGGTGTGTGTCTGTGTTGTGTATGTTTCTATGCATTTATCCCACATAAATGAGAACTTTAAAAACTTCTATAGTTGGGCATCTGGGTGGCTCAGTCCTTAAGCATCTGCCTTGGACTCAGGTCATGATCCCAGTCCTAGGATCGAGCCCTGCATCAGGCTCCCTGCTCAGTAGGGAGTTTGCTTCTCCCTTGCCCTCTGACTCTCTTCCTTGTTTGTGCTCTCTCTCTCTCTCCCTCTGTCTCAGATAAATAAATAAATCTTTAAAAAAAAAAACTTTTTTTTCTTTTTTTTTCCCTTCATTTTTTTATTTTTTATTCTTTGCCCCAGGGGTACAGGTCTGTGAATCATCAGGCTTACATTTTTCACAGCATTCTATACTATGTTAAATAAGAGTGAGTGGTGACCGTGAATATCCTTGCTATGTTCCTGATCTAAGAAAGAAAAGCGTTCTTTAGCACTGCTTTAGCTCTTACAACTTTCAAATATTTTGTATTTTCATCTTTGTTCATTTCAGTGTATTTTTCACTTTCTCCTGAGACTTCCTCTTTGACCCATTGACTGGAAGTGTGTCATTTAGTTTCCAAGCATTTGAAGCTTTTCCTGTTATCTTTCTGTCGTTAGGTTTGAGTCCATTTGGTCAGAGAACACTCTGTATATTTTTAGTTCTTTTAAATTTCATGAGGTTTGCTTTATGGCCCACAGTATACTCAGTTAAACATGTGTTAGTATATGTTCTCTGGGCTCTTGAGAAGAATGGGTCTTCTGTCATTGTTGGGTATTCTATAAATGTCGATTACATGCTGTTGGTTGATGGCAGTGCATTCTGTATCTTTGCTGTTTTATGTCTAGTTGTTCTATCAGTTGCTCAGAGTGGGATGCTGAATTTCCAACTATAACTGTTGATTTGTCAATTTCTCCTTAAAGTTCTATCAGTTTTTGTTTCACATATTTTGCTGCTCTGTGGTTTGGTGCACAGCCATTTAGGATTGCTATGTCTTCTGGGTGGACCTTTCTAGCATTTTTGTAATATCCCTCTCTGTCTTTGGTAGTTTTCTTTGGTCTGGAGTCTACTTTATCTGACATTAATATAGCTACTTCTGTTTTCTTTTGACTAAGGTTTGCATGATATATCTTTTTCCTCCCTTTTATTTTGAACCTGCCTGTACCATTATGTTTGAAGTGAGTTTTTAGTGGATACCATATCGTTGTGTTACATTGTTGTTTTTTTTTTAAGATTTTATTTATTTGACAGAGACACAGTGAAAGAGCGAACACAAGCAGGGGGAGTGGGAGAGGGAGAAGCAGACTCCCCGCTAAGCAGGGAGCCCGATGCAGGGCTCAATCCCAGGACCCTAGGATCATAGCCAGAGCCGAAGGCAGACGTTGAACAACTGAGCCACCCAGGCGGCCCAGTTTTGGTACATTTTTAATCCACTTTGCCTGTCTTTGACTTTTAATTGGTATATTTAGACCAGTTGCAGTTACTGTAATTATTGTATTTCAGAGCTGTGTCAACCATTTTATTTTTTGTTCTATTGTGTTTTTCATTACTCTGTGTTCTTTTTCCTGCTTTCCTCTGGATTACTTGAACAGTTGTTAGAATTTTTTAATTTATGTTTAGTGTTTTTGAGTGTATCTCTTTGTATAGCTTTTATAGTGAGTGCTCTAGGTAGTAGATTACATATACATAACCTACCACAGTCTGTTGGTTTTTTCATTTTATCAGTTTGAGTGAGGTATAGAAACTTTATCTTCCTTTACTTCCTTTACCTTCCTGCATTTATAATATAATTGTCTTAAGTACTTCCTCTACATACATTTAGAATCACATCAAATCACATTATAAGTTTTGCTTCAAATGTCAGGAATTATTTAGAAAACTCGAGAAAAAACAGTATTGAATGTAATCATTTTTATTACCTGTTGCTCTTTCTTCTTTCCTAATGTTTTAAGATTCCTTCTTTCATTATTACCTTTTTATTTAGAGAACTTGGTTTAGCTATTTTTTAGGGTAGATCTTCTGGTGACAAATATTCTTAGTTTTCATTCATCTGGAAATGTCTTATTTTCTCTCCATTCCTGAGGGATATTTTCATGGATATAGGATTCTGAATTGACAGTTTTTTACTCAGCACTTGAAAAATGTGCCATTTTCTTCTAGGCTCCATAGTTTCTGATAATAAAAAAATACACTGTCTTTCAAATTGTTTTCCCTCAAAAAAAAAATTGTTTTCCCTCTATAGGTAAGTTGTCATTTCTCTGTAGCTGCTGCCAAGATTTTTTTTTTTTTTTTTTTTTTTTTTTTTTGTCTTTAGGTTTCAGAAGTTTGACTATGATGTGTCTTGGTGTGGATTTTTTTTTTTTGATTCATCTTTTTGAATCTGTAGGTTTATGCTTTTGCCACCTTTGGGAAGTTTTCAACCATTATTTCTTTGAGTGCTTTTTCAGCCTTACCTTCTTCCTTCTCTCCATCTGGGATTCTGATGACATGAATATTATAACTTTTCTTACAGTCCCACAGGTTCAGTTGGTTCTTCTTTGTGTCTCCCATTCTTTGCTGCAACTTTCAATTTTTTCATTTGTTTCCAGCATGTTTGTAATTGTTCATTGAAGTATTTTGTGATGGCTGCATTAAAATCTTTGTCATATAATTTTAAGAACTATCATCTCAGTGTTGGTATCTGTTGAACTTAATTCAAATTGTGCTTTTCCTTGTTCTGGGGATGATGGGCGATTTTTGAATTGAAACTTGAACCTTTTAGGTATTATATTATAAGACTCTGGATTTTATTAAACCTTTTATTTTAGCTGACTTCCTCTGACACTACTCTGGGAAGGGAAAGATGAGGGCGCTGCTTAATTACTACCAGGTAGGAGGCAGTAATTGGCTTATTTTGTGTTGGTTTATTTTGCTCAACATAACCTTTTGAAATTCCTTAATGTGGTTGTCGGTATTAGTAGGTGGTTCATTTTTATTTCTGCATAATATTCCATTATATGCATAGTATGCCTGAGTACCCTTGAAAAAATTTCAGATTTTTTTTCATTTACTTTTTACACATTGTGTTTATCTATTATATTGAACCTGTAAATCAATTTTGGGAGAAATGACATCTTAACAATATTGAATCATATAAAGAAAACCCAAATGTATATTTAGGTCTTATTTAATGCCTTTCTGTAATATTTTGTAGTTTTATAGTCTCCTTAACTAATTGATTTTTTTTTGGTGCTATTATAAGTGGTATTGTTTTTTATTTTTATTTATTTTTTATTTTTTTATTATTTTTAAAGTTTTTACTTACTTATTTGAGATACAGAGAGTGAAAGAGAGAGAGAGAGAGAGAGAGAGAGAGCATAAGCAGGGGGTAGAGACAGAGGGAGAGGGAGAGAAGCAGACTCCCCACCGAGCAGGGAGCCCAATGTGGGACTCGATCCCAGGACCCTGGGATCATGGCCTGAGCCAAAGGCAGATGCTTAACCAACTGAGCCACCTAGGTCTTCCAAGTTTTTTAAAATTTATTTTTCATTTGTGTATTGCCGGTACAGTGTTCTCCTCTTTATCTGTGATTTTGCTTTGCATGATTTCAGTTACCCACAGTCAACCATGGTTCAGAAGCAGATGATCCTCCTTCTGACATGTCATCAGAATTTCTGGTCAGTAGTAATATAATGCTTTGTCACTCTGCCTGCATCATTCACCCTACTTCATTTCATCCCATCACACAGGCATTTTATCATCTCACATCATCACAAGGAGAAGAATAAGCACAACTTAAGATATTTTGAGAGACAAAGAGGGAAATTTTGAGATTTTTGAGAGGCAGAGACCATATTCACATAACCTTTATTATAGTATATTGCTATAATTGTTTGACTATTTATTAGTTTTTAGTGCTTAATTTATAATTTAAACTTTATTACAGGTATGTGTGTATAGGAAAAAACATAATATATAGAGAGCTCAATATATCCAAGATTTCAGGCCCCCTCTAAGGTCTTAGAACATATCCCCCATGGATCAAGGGGGACAGCTGTATATAGAAATACAGATGATTAATTGCATTCTGCAAGCTTACATCTTGTATCTGCAACCTTACTAAATTCACTTATTAGGATTTTTTGTGGACTTTCTATGTATGTGATCATGTCATCTGAAAAAACAGTTTTCCTTCTTCCTCTCTAAACGATATGCTCTTCTTTTCCTTCCTGACTTCCTCCTTTTTCTTGTTTCCTTCCTCCCTCCCTCCCTCTCTTCCTTCCTATTTTTATGAAAGAACATGGATGATTTTAATGGTATTTTTATTAAAGAATGGCATAAAATATAGAATGAAATTTTTAAAACTTTGCTCAATTTTTTTAGCTTAAGAATTTAGTACAAGTTTTATGCATATTATTTACTTTCCTAGTTGTTGAATTGACAGTACCTGTGAAACTCCTTATTAGGATTTTTTGTGGACTTTCTATGTATGTGATCATGTCTTAGTGATCACATTAAGCTTTCTATTAATTAGCTTTCTCCAGAAAATCCTAATTATGTTCACAGTCTGAATACTAGATGTATATTGTTGTATTTGTCGTTGTCGTTAGGCATTAAGGACAGGAATCTCTACAATGTCAACCAAATACCCAATGCATTTTTCAGAAGTCATTGAGGGGAGGTAGATTTCATATGCAGAGGTAAAGAAGAAAGCCCTCTCTTACCCCTCAGCCAAGCTCAAACCCACACTGCTCCTGTTAGCTCAGGTCCCCTGCCAGGTCTTTGATGTTTTACCTCCTAATTGCAACTCTTCCCGGTACCTCAGCCATTCCATGAAAATCACTAAGTGGCACATATTGGAATTTAAAAACAAAAACAAAAACAAAATTGAATCCTGTGTACACACACACACACGCACACACACACAGCCTGGCAGCCTGGCTCCAAACCAGTTTTTTTTTTTTTACACAGATTTGTATCACACAGTGTAATATCAGTGTCACAGAGTGGATTCCATGGTTTGCAATCATCTTCTCTGAACCCAGTAAGTTCAAGGCAAAACTGAATGGGGAATTATGAGGTCTGAAGTATTTTTTGTTTTGCTGGTTTTGGTTTGTGGGAATCAGCCCAAATTTTGATGAGTTCATGCCCTTAATTTGCTTTCACCACACTGTGTCTTCAAGATGCTAAAATACCGGAATGAAAGTGAAAAATTCTGTTGGTTTTGTAGATGCCTTAAATACTAAACATTTGAATTAACTAATAGAAGGTGGAAAAGGTAAACCAAATCATCAAGTAAACTAAAATTCATCTGTATTTGCTTCTGGAGTGCATCATGTGATATTTACCAGGGAAGATTCACATTCTTAATTATGTTTGGTTTACAATAATATTAAAATAACCACATGTCCTGAATATAATTCAATTGTGCCATTAAGGGATATGGTGTTCTTTTATCATTCCAGTCAGGGTAGAATCCACTGGAAATAAAAATTGGCCGTGAATAATCCATGCAAAAAAAAATAGATTTGATTATATTTAGAAGCCACTATACCAACAGCATTTACATGACCTCTCTGTTCTAGTGTTTCTTAGACATCTCAGAATCCTAGCTTTGGGAGGGATACTGGGGAGTCTTCTCACTGGTTTAGCATAGGTTAGCTGAGGGTCTGCTTTATATCATGCACTGTGTTAGTCCCTAGGGAAAGGAAAATTGGAGATGAAGGAGAGGTCATGCCTTCAAGGAGTTCCCTGTTTGGTGGTGCTCAGTCTGACTATCTTGAGCCTTTGCTTGATCATCCTGAATAAAGCACTGCTTTCTTTGCTGCCCAGGCAAGCAGGAGTAAACAGGCAAGCTGCCGGCTGTTTGTCTTGTCTGGGGTTACTTGTGTTGAGTTTGCTGCAGGAAGCTGGTGGGGAACAGACCATTCCCACTGCCTTCTCAGATATCCGTTCACTGACCTGGCAACAACCTTACCCTTCTTGAATAGTGTTGGTTTCCGAGCAAACTCCTGCACAGGCAATAATATCCCTCTCCTGAGCTTTGATTCTCAGAAGTCTGGAGAGGCACATGGATACCTTGAAGAGCCTTGGGTGACACAAACTACTTAGTTTCTTAATATGGGTGGACAACATAGTGGTAGTTAGCTGGGACTCAGCTGGTTAACACCTGACTGCCAAGTAGTCTATAACCTTCCATAACAAATGAAACTGATATATGGGTTGGTGTCAAGAATGTTGTAAGTGTTGGGCCTCAGTACATCGGATTATACTCTTTGACTCGTGTTCAGATCTCGGTGTTGGGGGAGACATGTGACACCTGAAGGAGAGCTTTTCCAACCCTGTCCCTCACCTAGGAAATTTGGGAGGACAGTTCATTAGGAAATGCATAAATGTTTATGAGGTGGGAAGGGTGCAAAAAGAGAAAAAAAATACGCTCAAATATCAGGGACCCACCCTTGTTAATGACTTTTTCTACCCCTTCCACATTTTCTCACTCTCACTTCCATAACATCCTTAGGGAGAAACAAGACATTTCACAGTGTTTATTTGTTTGTTTTTCAAGAGCAGTTGACAACAGACAGTCATGCAGGCACGCCCAGTTTAACGATCATGTAAGGAAATAGATGACTATTCCTGTCTGTCCCTTCAAGCTGGCCCTGCACGGACTGGCAAAACACAGACGTTTTACACATGCCATTTCTATATAGAGGTCTCACAGCTATAAAAGTCATCTTTGATTCCAAGTTACCATATGAACCAATTGGAATCAAAACCCCAAACAGAGTTCCACAACTAGCTTGTTTCTTCTGAGCAGGGTCCTTGATTGCTAGAAATCTGAAGCGTCACATAAAAAATTTCAGAAAATGATCAGATTCTCCAACATGCCATAATACAGAATACCCTCTTCCGTAACTTGCTTCCTGTTGTCTCTTTTACTTTAAAAACAAAACTACAGGAATGATGAGCTCTTGACACACTACAGAACTGGGTAGGGTTTAAATAAGAGTCAGAGGGGAACCCTCCTACACTGTTGGTGGGAATGCAAACTGGTGCAGCCACTCTGGAAAACAGTATGGAGATTCCTCAAAAAGTTGAAAATGGAGCTACCCTACGACCCAGCAATCGCACTACTGGGTATTTATCCTAAAGACACAAAGGTAGTGATCCTCAGGGGCACGTGCACCCGAATGTTTATAGCAGCAATGTCCACAATAGCCAAACTATGGAAAGAACCTAGATGTCCATCAACAGATGAATGGATAAAGAAGATGTGGTATATATATACAATGGAATATTATGCAGCTATCAAAAGAAACGAAATCTTGCCATTCGCAACGACATGGATGGAACTGGAGGGTATTATGCTGAGCGAAATAAGTCAATCAGAGAAAGACAATTATCATATGATCTCTCTGATATGAGGAACTTGAGGGGCAGGGTGGGGGGTTGTGGGGGGTAGGGAGGGAAAAATAATGAAACAAGATGGGATGGGGAAGGAGACAAACCATAAGAGACTTCTAATCTCATAAAACAAACTGAGGGTTACTGGGGGGTGGGAGGGTAGGGATAGGGTGGATGGGTTATGGACATTGGGGAGGGTTTGTGCTTTGGTGAATGCTGTGAAAGATGTAAGCCTGATGATTCACAGACCTGTACCCCTTGGGCAAATAATAAAAATAAAATAAAAAAAAAATAAGAGTCAGAAACCTGTATTCTGTTTTATGTGTGAACATACCTAGCACATACTTGTCTTTGGTTAAGTGTGAAATTGGAAACTGGTGCCCACACTAACTAGCTATGATCCTGAGGAAGTTACTTAACTTCTCTGAGCCTTACTTGTCTCAGCTGTAGGATAAGGAACTTGAACTAAGATCATCCATAAGCTAATAGGAAGGTTTAGAAGTTTTAGCCTGAGTGGGTGTGCAAAAAATGTAATGTTCTTCAACACCTTTGAGATATCAAGTAACTTATTGATAGCCAGTATTTTTTAGGGTTTTTTTTCTTTATAAAGATTTTTATTTATTTATTTGACAGAGAGAAAGATCACAAGTAGGCAGAGAGGCAGGCGGGGGGGGGGGGGGGAAANCAATCCCAGGACCCTGAGATCATGACCTGAGCTGAAGGCAGAGGCTTAACCTACTGAGCTACCCAGGCACCCCAGCCAGTATTAACTTAGCAGAAGTTGTTTGCGTAAACCAGTAGCTAGTTACCAACTTATAAGTGTTGAGTCTTGGGTCTCAGGCATATTGGGGATTGCTTGAACAATGGCTACACAATTGCTTAAGCAATAAATTGACATTTAATTCAGTAAACATGTATTCAGGGACTTCTGATTGCAAGGACTTATTCCAGGAGCTGCATAATGACATCTTTAATCAGCATAGCACTTGGTAGTTTATGAAGCTCTTTCATATGAATTGTCTCACTTGATTTTTATACCAACACTGTGGAGCAGAGAAGGCAGGTATTATCACCATTTTACAGATGAGGAAATTGAGGCTCAGTGATATCACATAGAATCCTAATTTCAGTTTATTATTCCTGGGTTCTGAGGAGACAGAGGATGGAAAAAATAAAAAAGGAAAACTTTTTATGAAAAATAAGTATTCTGGGGCACCTGGGTGGCTCAGTTGGTTAAGCAGCTGCCTTCAGCTCAGGTCATGATTCCAGCGTCCTGGGATCAAGCCCCGGGTAGGGCTCCCTGCTCAGCAGAGAGCCTGCTTCTTTCTCTCTCCCTCTGCCTGCCACTCTGCTTACTTGTGGTCATTCTCTCTCTCTCTCTGTCAAATAAATGAATAAAATCTAAAAAAAAAAAAAAGAAAAAAAGTATCCTCTGATGATGATGATGATGGTGGTGGTGGTGGTGGTGGCAGTTAACATTTAATGAACTCTTGCTGTGTGCCAGACACTGTGGTATATATGTAGGAACCAATTTAATTCTCACAACAATCCTATGATGGAGGTACTGAAATTATTCCTACTAGTGATAAATACAGTGGAAAATTGACTAGGGCAGGATTTCTTTTAATCTGTTTTGTTCACTGGTATATCCCCAGCAGTTAGAATAGTGCCTAACATGAAATGGACATTTCATAAGTATTTTTGATTGAATGGAAGTTTCTGAATGTTTTGAATGAATGAATCTCTTTTTTTCCAGTAGAGAAACTGAGCTTGAGATAATTGGGTAATTGTTCTTGACTAAGATCACTCAGCTAAAACAAGGTGGATGCAAGATTTGAATTTAGCTTTATCCAGAGTTTTTTAAGACCACAGCTATCTTTGTGTTGAAACAACCCACCAACTGTACTAAGTGTATGTGCTTTGGCTGGGGGAGGGGGATGTTAAACTTGGAAAATCATAGTAACTTTTCTTATCCTTGGATTTAGGTTCTTGCAAAGAAACATTTAATTGATGTAAAATCTTAGATTTGATATATAACCATAATATATTTATTGATGGTGTTCATGCTTGGAAAAGAGTAGTTTGAGTATTCTGATACTTCTGCTTAATAATGCATTCTCTAATTAAATGTGTGATGTTTTGTTTGTGTTGGCTGAGGCACTCATTACAAACTAGGAAAGTCTAGCTCTGGTTTACCCATCAAAGAAATATAAATGTCTGAGAGATGGTGTGACTAGCCATAGAAGCTTGAAGTGGGAGGTTGTTGGTAGGGGATGAGTTGGTGGGCAGGATTGCAAATTCAGGTTATTTAGAGTAAAATACTTAGGAAAAATTGAATTTTTAGAAGGTTGCCAGCTCTCAAAGATGAACCAGTGAAAATCTAGAAAGAAAAATAAGACAAAAGAAATGATGCATTACCTTTGAAAAGTACAAATTTAAAACATATAATCCCATTGTGAGATTTTGGCTTCACAGTGAAAGAATTGCAGTATGAAATGTAATGCCTAACTTCACCTAGTAGTTAATGTGACTTGACAGCTCACCTGGAAATGAACTGTAAAGAAATGCTTAATTTAAAAATTATATTGTATGGTCTCTATAATTGAAATATTAAAAACCTTTTAGCAGAGCATAAGTAAATGTTTCAGTAAAAAAAAAAATGCTCTTTCCTTACAAATAGCCTGTGACAATAGACTGAATGACTATAATTTTCATTATTGTTTGTATAACTAATGCAGTTCTTCTTGTGTATTTATACTTCTTGTTTTACATTGATAAACTAGAAATGAAAGCCAAAGAAGGATTTCTCTTTATTTTGTAATTTTTTTCTAATTATAAAACTAATTAATTCATATTCATTGAAAATTTGGAAAATATGGAAAAACTTAAATGCTTTGATATCAGAGTTTAGAAATTTCCTTTAGGGAGGTAGTATTTATGTCTATGTTAAGTCCTTTAGGAACTCAAAAAAATGGTATTTTCTAATTATATACCCATGTGAACTAAAAAGGAGAGAGATAATGGTATTCATTTTTGTATTTGAGAAAAAGGAGATGCTGGCTAAGGACAGAAAGAAAAATGGATTTTTAAAAAATTATGCTCATTAGACTATATCTGCACCTATAAAGATCTTCTTTTCTATACTCCTATCTCTATTATGTGTTGACAGATATCATATGTGTGGAAAATAGCAGTTTACATCGTCCATACTGTACTCTAGTCTCATTAGTCTCAGTCTTTTTTCCATCCTGATTTCAGTGTAATTATTAACCTTTAAAAACATAATAAAAGCTCTGGGCCCAGTTAGTTTAATTGGTGAATTCTATTCAACATTTAAGAAAAAAATGACACCAATTCTCCATAATCTCTTCCAGAAAATAGGAGGAGAGGGAACACTGTATGAGGCCAGTATTACCTTAACACCAAAACCAGGAAAAGCCATTACAAGAAGCAAATGCTACAGGCCAATATCTCTCATGAACATAGATATAAAAATTCTCAACAAAATATTAGCAAATTGAATCCAACAATGTAGAAAAAGAATTATACAGCATGATCAAGTGGCATTTATTTTAGGTTTGCTGTGCCAATTCAGCATTTGAAAATCACTCAGTATAACCCACCACATGAACAAGTTAAAGAAGGAAAATCATGTGATCATATCAATATATGCAGAAAATTCATTTGACAAATCCAACAGTCATTCATGATGAAAACTCTGAACAAAAACTAGGAATAGAGAGGAACTTCCTCAACTTAATAAAGAACATCTAAAAAGCAAAACAAATTCCACTGCTAACACATACTTAATGGTAACACTGTTTTCCCCTAAGGTCAGGAATAAGGCAAAGAGTTCTCTCTCACCACTGCTATTCAGCATCATTGTACCAAAAGTCCTAGTTAGTGCAATAAGACAAGAAGAGGAGATAAAAAATACACAGATTGAGAAGAAAGAAATAACACTGTTTTTATTTGCAGATGATGTAATTATAATTATCTATATAGGAAAATCCCAAAGAATTGACTGCAACAAAAATTAAAACTCCTAGAACTAAAAAAGTATAGCAAAATCTTGGTCATAATGTTAAAGCACAGAATACCAGTAGTGACAATTTGAATTTAAAATTTAAAAAATTTATAATAACCAAAAAAAGAAAGAAAATAATGAAAGGAAAGAAGATAAACCTACATATAAATCTAACAAAATATGTACAGGATCTGTATGTGGAAAAACTACAAAATTCGGATGAAATCAATGAAAGAAGTCCTAAATGAGAGATTCCATGTTCGTGGATTAGAAGACTCAATATTGTTAGGATACTAATTATTCTCTATTTGACCTAAATATTTGATGCATTCCCAATCAAAATCCCAGAAAACTATTTTATAGGTATCAACAAACTAATTGTAAAGAATGAATGGAAGGGCAAGAAACCTAGAATAACCAACAGAATACTGAATAAGAAGAAACAAAGTTGGAGGACTCAAAACACCTGATTTCCAGACTTACTATAAAGCTGTAGTAATCAGTACAGCATCGTATTCATGAAAGAATAGACACATAGATCAATAGAACTGAGTAGGAAGCCTAGAAATAGACCCACACAAATGTGGTCAGCTGAGCTTTGACAAAAAAGCAAAAGTTATTTATCTTCATTTGTCTTAATGTGTCATGACAAAATACTGTAGATTAGGTGGCTTAAACAGCAGACATGTATTTTCTTACAGTTCTGGAACTGTAAGTCTGAGATCAGGATGCCAACGTGGTTCAGTTCTGGTGAGGGCTTCCTTTCTGGCTTGCAGATGGCCACCTTCTCGCTGTGCTCGCGTGGCCTTTCTTCGGAGTGCATGTGTGGAGCAAGAGAGAGAGCCCAAGTTCTCCGGTATCTCTTGTCATAAGGGCACTAATCCTACCATGAGGGCCCTAACCCCCAATAATCTCATTTAAACCTAAATATCTTTCAAAAACCCCATTTCCAGACACTATCACATTGGGGGTTAGAGCTTCAATGTATGAATTTGGGGGAGATGCAATTCAGTACATAGCACTATTCAATGGAGAAAGGATAATGTTTTCAATAAACAGTATGGGAACAATTGGATGTCCTCAAGCAAAAAAAAAAATGAACCTAGACATAGACCTTACACTTTTCATAAATATTAACTCAAAATATAAAATGTGAAACTATAAAACTTCTTGAAGAAAATATAGAAGAAAATAAAAGCAGCGACAAGTTTTTAAATATGACATCACAAGCACAATTCATGAAAGAAAGATGTGATAAATACACTTTATTAAAATTAAAAACTTCTACTTTATGAAGGAAACTGTTAAGAAAATGAAAGATAAGACACAGGTGGGAAAAAATATCTGCAAAACTTATCTGATAAAGGACTTGTGTCCAAAATATACAAAAAACTCTTAAAACTCAACAATAAGAAAGCAAACAACCCAGCTAAAAAGTGGACAAAAGTTCTGAAAAGACTCGTCACCAAAGAAGATTACAGATGGTAAATAAACATATGAAAATATGTTCAATATCATTTATCATTAGGAACTATAAATCAAAATGAGATACCACTACCCACCTATTAAAATGGCTAAAATCCAAACAACTGACAATGCCAATTGCTGCCAAGGATATAGAACAACAGAAACATTTATGTATTGCTAATATGAGTATGAAATAGCACAGACACTTGGGCAGTTTCTTTCAAAGCTAACCATAATTTTACTGTATAATTCAGCAGTTGTGTTCCTACGTATTTACGCAGCTGACTTGAAAACTTGTGTCCACACAAACACCTGCATGAAAATGTTCATAGCAGCTTTATTCATACTCATCCCAAAGTGAAAGCAACCAGTTTGTCCTTATTAGGACCCTTATATGATGGATTCATATAAAGGAATATAAATCCATGTTAAGAAGACATGAGCTATCAAGCCATGAAAAGACTTGGGTGAATCTTCAGGATATATTGGTAAGTGAAAGAAGCCAGTCTGAGAGAGCTGCATAATACTACTGTATGATTCCAATTACATGACATTCTTCAAAAGGTAAAGCCATGACAGTGAAAAGATGTGGTTGCCAGGGATTCAAAGAAAGAGGAGGAGGGTTGAATCCATGAAGCACAGGGGGATTTTGTGGGGCAGTGGGAACATTCTGTATGATACTTCAATTATGGACACATACACTATGCATTTGTCAAAACCCTTAGAACGCTGTAACACAAAAAGTAAACCTTAATGTGTGCAAACTTTTAAAAAATCATTTAGGAGATTGGAAGTCCTAGGATGGAAACAGAACATGATTTAAAAAAAAATCTATTACAAGGTGTGAAAAAACCTCATTGAAGGGTGTGGGGAAGAGAGCTATAGTGGACAATATTGTTTCCCTTTGAGACATGGGTTAACAATTCTGATATTTCTGTCCTGGAATTGAGCAATTAAGTAAATGGATGACAGATGGTAGAAGCTGGGTTTCTCATTGTTGCAGTGAGACTTTACTGGTAAGCAAAAAATGCTAGAATGATCCCTGTGGCAGTAGATTAGAGTTGGAGATGTCAGTTTGAATTCAAGTTTCACTTAATAGAAATACAGATGGTTGTACATAGAAATATTTATAGATATGTGTAGGTACAGGGGTTAATATATGCAAATATATTTTTTGCTCCTCAGTGAAAGGGCCAGGAAATAACAACACCCCAGCAGTAACAAATGTACTTAGTGCCCAGATCGTGGTTTCTTAAGCTATTCTCCAATAAAAGGAACGAGAAAGATCTGATTTTAGCACTAGATCAAGAAATATACAAGACGAATCTGGAGTGTCTTTTAGTGCCAGAAAGTAAGGAATCACTTTTAAAAATGCACATGATGATAGAGTATGTCAAAGGGACATAGAAGGCAGTTGAAAGAGCTCCCAATGGCTAAAGATGGAACAATTTGAGCAATGAAGTAAATAAAGCACTATGGGATTATAACCTAAAGTATAAAATAAATATCCTTGAGTCCATACTGAAATAAATAAATGATTGAATAAATACTTGTGGGAGAAAAGACAAATCTCCCAGGCAGAAGAATTCCAAATAATTTATGTAGATATTCTGCCCTCAAGGAGATGGAGCAAAACTCCCCATACCTTAAGTGTGACTGCACAAACTGACTTTCTTCCAAAGGTACAATCTGCAGCAGGGGAGCAAAAAGTAGCTTTAACAGGGAAGAGGCCTGACAAACACTGTGAGCCAGGTGATCAAGGTCAACACCAACAGTGATGAGTCACGTTAATAGGTTGTACTCTTGATATAATGTAGCACTTGACCTCAGCAGTCTTCCTCTCCCAGAACCATGAACCTAGTCTAATCATGAGAAAAACATCAGACAAATCCAAGTGGAGGGACATTCTACAAAATACCTGACCAGCACTCCTTAAAAACATCAAAGTCATCAAAGATAAGGAAAGTCTAAAAAATTGTCACAGCCGAGAGTTGCTGAGGAAGACGTGCTGACTAATTGCAATGTGGTCAGGATCTCTGGATGGGATCCTGAAACAGAAAAAAGGTATTAGACTGAAACTAAGATAATCTGAATAAAATACAGACTTTAGTAAATAAAACTTTCTCAGTATTGGTTCCTTAGCAATGTACCAATTTATGGTAACAAATGTACCACACTAATCCAAGATGTTAATTATAGGGGAAATTAGTTGCAAGGACATATGCAAAATGTCTATATTCATTTCATAATTTTTTTCTGTAAATCTAAAATTGACCTAAAAACAAAGTTTGTTGTTTTTTTTTTTAATATTTCCCAGACTTTCTTGCTGCTGTTGTCCTAAGGGTCACTACATTGCTCAACTCCAGGAAACACCATTCATATAAAATTCAGTGTGAATGGTTTTCCCTGGAGTTGTGCTAGGCTGCAACTTTAATGGCTTTTTCCTAAGAAAATGTATCATGTTTGCCATGTGTCAATTTATGTTTTCCAAGTAAAATTTTCCATCAGTTGATTATAGATCCTGCCTTACTGGTTCCCTACAGAGGGGAAGGTTAGGCCGGATCAGTGACCAGCCTATTTTGAACAGAGGCAGGAGAGTCACCGTCCCTCTTGTTTAAGCAGGCATCAACCCAACTACATGGGAGCAGACAGGGAAGAGGTAGCCAAGTTGGGGAGATCGGATTGGCTTCTCCTACCCAGGCCTATGATGTATACTACTGCACACTTCTACCCACCTCTGACCTTGGTTATGGGGTAGGAAGCACAGCATGACACATGGCAGTGCTGGTGCTTTGACCTCCTGAACCAGGAAGCAACCCACATGAGCCAGGAAAGCCCAAGGAATGTAGTTGTGTTGAAAGTGGCAGCAAAACATTTCTGAACGGAGAAAGAAGGGTTTTTCCAACATCCAAAGAGATGCTACATTTTCCAGCCTCCTTGAATAAGAACCTGAAAGACAAAAATTTTTTGTTGACTCCTCAGAAAACTCAGGCATTTAACTGAAATACGTAAATGAGATATTCAATCCCTATGAAATGTGAGGGCTTCCCCTGGTATTTAGTTCCTCAGTTGTGTTCCACCAGCTTTCACAGCATCAAGTTCCCCCATTCTAGAGCAGGCTTAATGGTCTTTCACTTTCTGTTTCTGTAAATTATAAACCCCAGATGTCACATTGTATAATGAAAACCATCTAAAAAAAATTTTGTTTTTTAAAGAACTTCATAAATTTCTTGTTTTACTGAGGTTTATTGGTCCTTTTGTAATGGGACAGAAGAAAAATTAACCTCCCGTGTTTTCACTTTTTTGCACACTGAAGGGAGACCTTGAACTGTCTGGGCAAAAAGGGAAAATACTTTGCTTGGGCCAATTTTTTTTTTAACAGAGTTGGTCCAGTTGCTGAGATAAGCCTCTTGCTGAATCAAATGTATGTTTTTGTGTTTGGTCTTGGATCTTATCTGCCTGCAGCAGCAGCAAGCTTTATAACAAATGAGGTTCAAAGAGGTGAAGCTGCTGTTTCAGCCTCTTACACCAGTGTTTTCCAAGAGTTCTGTAGATTCGGTCACTATGCTCATCCTAATCAAATTCTTTGAAAGCTTATCTTCAGCCACCATTTCCTACAGTCTTTCCGCAAAGCAGCCATTATTTGTAATCATTAGTAGAGTGGCATGTGGTGTGTAAATATACTTAATAATTAAATTTCTAAGACATCATTTGAGACCATCTTTGGAAGAATCTCAGCTTGGCATGAATTTTTTTTTCTTTTTTTTTTAGTTTTAGTTTTCAAATCAGAGTATCTTGCAATTATTTTGTACACATTGCAGATGGTTTCCTAAATTCGTTCTTCAGTTGATGAGAGTTATGGCTTTTATAGTGCAAATAAGTTAAATAGATGCCACTTGGGTATCTAGATGACAGCTTGCTTCACTCTTTTTGTGCCGGAGAATTCTGCCAGAAGATGCTATTGATTACAAGAAGAGTTATGTATATGAAGGTTGTTCTTTATCAAAGAAGAACATTTTTAAGGCTGTAAAATCCCTAGAATGAGATGGGATTCTCAGTTCAACCTTGGTTTTCTTCAAAGGACCCTGCTGGCTTAAACTCTCAGAAATTATGATTGTACTCTTCGGTCAACTAAATGTAAAAGTGATCAGGCACCCTACCCTGAGGTGGAGGGCCTGTCAATGTTTGGCGTGTCTGAGCCAGTGATGTTGGGGATCAGACTGGCATGATGGAGGGATGGGGACTAAAATTCCTAGAACGCAAGCACATTGAGCCCACTTGCCTCTCTGTGAATGGGGCTCTTGACCACAGGCCTGGCTCCCCTCGCCTCCCCTCCCACTCACCCAGCAGAGGACTGACCCATCCCTGCCAGAAGGCAGCTGTCCTTGGCTAGAGCCGGCTCTTGGCTGCACGTTGTGCTCCACACAGCCTTCCAGCCAGCTTGGCTAGAGAGGCCTCAGATTTCATCCCCCAAGTGCAGACAGTTCGTACACTAAAATCAGATTTTCTCACCTGGTAATTTGATCATTTCTCAGTTGGTAGATTTAGTCCACAAAAATTGTCTTCTAGAAAATAAAATAAAATCCAGTGTTCTCTTGTGTGGTGTTACATGTAGGAACACTACCCAGTGAAAGCTCCTAAGAGAACCTTGGTTAAAAACAGCGGTTTAGAATCACCTGGCTGGCTCTGTTAGTAGAGCATGTGACTCTTGATCTCAGGGTCACAAGTTTGAACCCCATGTTGGGTGTAGAATTTACTTAAAAATTTAAAAACACCAGTTTATTTGTCTGATCCATCCAGATCTGACCATGCCATTCTAAACTTGAATTTCTTTTGCAGAAATTAGAGATACCCATTTTAAAAATAAATATAATGTGGGAATGTTTTACTAACTTCATAAGCATTCCCCTGCAGATAATCAAGCTAACCAGATACTATCTGTAGAAGGAAACAAAGTCACGGTCACACAAAGACTGTCATAACACAAGTGACCTTAAAATAAAAAATTCAGAAAAGATCTATTGTTTCTTCATACCTTGAAGTAAATTTTATACAAATATGTCCTAATATAAGTAAACTCAAAATTCAAATGTATGAACATCAATGTAGAGACACTGGAGAATTATTTTCTTTTCTCTACTAAGTCTTTCGTGATATAATTTATTTAGGTGGATAATTCCTATGGTAGGATTGAGGTGGAATTTGATTTATTTAAAAATGCAGAAAATGCATTTTTTCAGAAAAAATTGTTTTAAATGCAACTCACAATTTTTTTTAAATTATTGAAAACTAAAATGCAACTCACCTACGATTTTTTAAAATTATTGAAACCTACATTATGCATTCAGAAGGGTGTTAGAACAGCTTAAAGAAAAACAATGAAATGAACACTTGTGTATTTATTACACAGATTAAGAAACCAAAACTTATATGGCCCCTGGGTACCCCTCCTCAGTCATAATCCTCCCCACAGAGGTAAGTAACTACTCATCTGAATTTTATGTTAACCTATTCCCTTGTTTTACTTTACAATTTAATCACCTGTGTATTTTTCCTTCAAAATAATAGTGTTTACTTTTGTCTTTTTTGAACTTTACATGAATAGAATCACAACTTCGTATTTTGGGGGTGACTTCTTTTGCTTGACATTATCGTGTAGTATGTGAATATATCAAATTTATCCATTTTACTGCTGATTTACACTTGTGTTGTTTCTAGTTTCTGGCTATTATAATGAGCAATCCTATAGTTAGTCTTAAGCATGCCTCCTAGGCCACAAGTGTGAGAGATTCTCTCAGGTGGATGGATGTGGATTATAAGGTACATGTATTTTCAGCTATACTAAGTAATGCCAAGATGTTTCCCAAAGTGATTGCTCCTATCTGTGTTCCCATGAGCAGTGGATGCAGGTGCTATTGCCTTCATCACATGTCCTTCAACACTCGATATTATTTTGATTTTTTTGTAGTATAGTGAGTATGAAATGGTATCCCATTGTGATTTTCTTTTTTATTTCCCTGATCACTGGTGAGGTTGGATATCTTTTCATATGTTTATGGGCTAATTGTGTTTTCATGCATTCAACATATACCGTGGGAGTACCTCCCATGTGCCGGGCACTGTTAGGGTCTCTCTTGCACTTTGAAATTTCTGTACCTACTGATTGCCCATTTTTTCCATTGGGTGTTTTCCTTTTTCAAAAAATAAATTCTTTATATGCTCTAGAAACATCCTTTGTTGGATATAGGTTTTGCAAATACTGTGCAAGTACTTATTTGCAAATAAATTTATGTCTTGCCTTTTTACTCTGTGGTATCTTTTGATGACTAGAAGCTCCTAATTTTAATGTAGTCAGATCCTTTTTCTTATATTGCTTTAAAAAATATTCGAGTTTTGCCTTTCAAATTTAAGACCTTACTTCCATTTGAGATGTATTCTTTTATACGAGGGAGGGATCCAATTTCTATTTTTTCCCCATATGGAGAGCTAACTCATTGTGACATTATTAATGAGTGGTTTCCCCTTTACCTACTAATCTGTAATGTTCTCTTTGTCATGAGTCTTGTCCTTATGTATATATGTGGGTCTTTTTCTGGGTGCACCCTTCATTTCATTGTTCTATTTGTCTTTCTCTATGCCAATTCCACCGTATCACTGTATTCGTTACTCATCATAAAAAGAAAAGGATAATACAGTTGATCCTTGAACAACATGGGTTTGAACTGTGTGTGCCCACTTGTACATGGATTATTTACAGTGTGGCACTATAAATGTATTTTATCTTCCTTATGATTTTCTTAATAACATTTTCTTTTCTCTAGCTTACTTTATTGTCAGAATACAATATATAATACATACAACATACAAAATATGTGTTAATCAACCAACAGTTTATAGTATCGGTAAGGTTTCTTGTTAACCATAAGCTATTAGTAGTGAAGTTTGGGGGGAGTCAAAAGTTGTGTGCCGGTTTTCAACTGTGTGCTAGGTCAGCACCCCTAACCCCAATGTTACCAGATGATCCACTGTAAATTATTTTGCATTGTTCATGGTACACATGTGAAGCTCTCAATAGTTGTCATCTGTTATTCTTTTAGTAACACATTTGGGGGGGAGGAGGGCACATTTTAATAGGGTATTTTAAGCAATATCTGACACTCTGTAGAAATTTAGTGAACATTCAGTTGAGATAACCACTTCTTGCATTTGATCTGAGTTATCTTGTTGTCCAAAGACTTAAGAAATTACACATGCTCAGTCATTATCTTTGCCTTCTGAAGCATGTAGGAAAAGGGGAAAGACAAACTCTCTAGGTTCTCCACTGATCCTCACTCAGAGTCTTTTAGGTAAGGCTAAATGAAGGAGGCTTTACTTCAGTGGTTTGTTTCTTTTTCGGAATTGAGTTTTGGAAGAGAAAGTGATATGAAAGAACACAGAAGCACATTCAGGGAAGACTTCTAGAGATAGATATCTAGAGTATCCAGTTGTCTACACCTTCTATTCCATATTTGACTTATTATAAACCACCTTAGAATCTTTATAAAATAAACCCATTTATTTGATGAAGGAGAGGGAAGTGCCACATTTTAACTGTTACTGAAAGAAATGTTCTTTGCTCTGTTGGTCTTGGACTCCCACAAAATACTTGATTCCAGATGTTAAATAGTTTTTTCAGAAGCCTTGTTAAAGTCCCAGAGCATTAGATTTTTGAAGGCATTTCCAAACCCCAGCTGATTATCACAACACACAGGAATCCAAACTTTCAAAGCTCAGCTTTGGCTCTGAAGTGTATCAGCAGCTGCAAAAAATATGTGCAAAGGCACAGGTTCACAGGACTGAGGTCCGATATCCTTATACGGTAAAACTATAAGTGAATTTCCTTTACTTCCTGGTCATCAGAGATTCAGGTCAGTTGTTCAAAAGAAACTAAATTTCCTTGATCCTATAAAAAAATAATTATAGCTCAATAATGGTAAATATCATTCAGCAAGGTGATATATGGATTCCATTATGTAATATTATAGATTTTTTTAAAATTCTTTAATTTTATTTTTCTACCAAAGCATTCACAGTGATGACCTTATTTTACATCTTACTGCACCTGTATATTCCAGAATACATTTATAAGGTCACCTTTCCTCAAATTATTTTATACATGTTCACTATTTGTGTCCTTCTTAAGAGGCTTGTTTCATCATTCCCTAGGGAACCAGTCCCAGAATGGAGAGAAAGTCCTCTCCATTAACCTCATCTCCCTCCCACTGGTGGCAGAGGGATCATCAGTAGATGCCTGAACACAACAAAGGTGGGAGAGGGAGTTCAGGAGAAAACCGAAGGAGGATGTTTGAGCTACATTTCATAATTGTGTTCCAACAGCAGACTGATGAACTTGGTGTTCTTCTGTATCATTTAACAAATAGCATTAGCCCATCTAACATGGTATAGCAGACTCCACACTCAATAAATGATCATCACCAGATAAAGTTGAATTATAAAGATAGTCTGTAATAAATGAAAGTCTATCCTAAGCCCTAAAACAAAATGTTTTCAATTGATTTTTTAAAAATATTCTATTTCCTACCACTGGCCCTATGCCTAGAATTTGGTACATGTAGGAATTAAAAAATCAGTCCAAGGCCTCTGTTGTCTCCCAAATTCCACAAGTACAGTCTACATTGGCATGATAATTTAGAAGGAAGCCCTGATGGTATCAGGGCAGAACATTACTCCAGGCCTAGGTGGGGTAGAAGTTCTGCTTTCATCCTTTCTAATTCCTTTTCCAGCGATTGATTGGCTTCTCCAGTGCTGAGGGCAGGGGTGTCCGCTGATCTTTCTCTGATTTCTTAAGATTCCTCCCTTGCAAAGCAGAAGCCAGCATGGTCAGAATACTTCTAAGAAATCCTCAGCAGCCATCTCCATGGGGAGCCTCAAAATGAGTGAAACACGGCTTTTACCCTCAAGTGGCTCGGCAGCTGTCATCATGGCAGCTGTCAAGAACTGCAGATGTCTTTTTCACAGTCTTTATATTTAGGACCCAATAGAATTAATTGTCTGCTGTCTTGGCATCTGGATCTAGAACAGATGTACACCAAGCAGCCATTTGGCTAAAGGCTGGGATCAGGCAGTGAAAGATCAGTGATAGCACGATGTGATAATCAGCACCACACCAATCCCTCCCCATTGGGGTCCACATTTACTTTGTCAGGCAATGGAGCAGGTCGGTATCTTTCTAATTGCTTTGCCAGTGATGTCAAGTCTTTTCTTTGTCTTCTTTGACCTCAATATTGTTTTTAAAATCTCTTTATTCTCAGCTACTTATTGCAATTGTGCCAGCTGTTTAATTCATAATTCTTTGTTCTAGCTCTTCTACTTTGTGAAAGTTAACTATTTTTAAAGCCATGCCCAAACAACAAAAACTGAAGCCTACAAGTCTACCTTTCTTTAAGCAATAATTCTATTCTATTCTAAAAACACCTCCGTGAAAATTTAATTCAGATAATTTATAACAATTTATTACTCTTTCTTAGACTTCTGCCTCTCTGTCTGCTATTGGTCTGTTTCATAGATGACGGTGTTGAATATTTTCCCATTCAATGCCATGGTTTTCGTGATGTTGTAATAACTTGTGGGCTAGACCAAGTCTGGCCTGGCAGTGGTCACTCAGTCAGAGGACCTGTGAAAAACATAGTTGAATAGAGTTGGATCTCAAGACATCATCTCAGCCCCATAGGTGATATCTACAACAGCCTAACCCCACTTCGATGACACTATTATAATATCTCCCTCACTCTTCAGAATGTCTACTCCAGGTTTGGGTCCATATTCCCCAAGGCTGTTATACCCAGAGCAGGGGGATATTTCTCATTGGTTTGCTTGCTTTGGTGTTCCATCAGAGAAGCAAAGACTTAATTATTTATAAGATGAATTTAAGTAAGTTGAGAATCAAAATATTCTTGAGACTAAGCCGTGCCTACCACTATAAAATTATCTTTTAAACTATATTCAACTTATGCATTCTAAACTAAATCATATTTAGTACCTAAACTAAAAATATTCAATATTAATTTCACTTTCCCTTTTCTCAAAAGGAGATAAACATTAATTTTAAGGAATTATTTTGCAGATCTATCTTTTCATAATCTCTGTTGGTATATATATAAGGAGAATTGTTATGATTAAATAGACACTGAGCCTGCCTAGTTAACTTTTAGCATAACAATTCAAGTAGGAAATGAAGACTAGTGAAGGAATAAGTTATGACCGATAAAAACTTCAGCATAGGATCCTCAACATTTGTTTTAACCAATAAGTAACATTTCCTATAAACAGGGTTGAAAGCTCATCTGTGCATTCCAATAATGCTGTTACAGCATGAAATGCCATTGTAGAGGTGAAAGCAAACTGCTCTGGGAGCACAGAACTAAATACCTGCTGTGGACTCGGGTAGCCCCCTTCACAAAAGGTAGAGTGTTTGAGCTGGGTCTAGAATGTTGAGTGGGCATTCCAGATGGAGAAAGGTGAAGGGTTGTTTAGGCAGTGTGTGAAAAAGCATAGAGGTGTGACAGAGGATCTCTAGACACCAGTAGGAAGTTTGACCTGACTAGAACTTTAAGTGGCAGGAGAAACACTGAGAGCTTACACTATGGATGCCAAGCTGAGATGGTCATGCTTCGTCCTCCATTGTGGTTCAGTGGAAAATAACAAAGGCATTTCATTGGGGCTCTGGTGTGACCAAATCTTGCTGTTTGGCAGTATCTCCATGTAGATTGGAAGTTCAAAACACTGGGTTCAGGGAAACCTCTTAGGGCTCCTGGAGTAGTTGCTGCCAGACATGTTGAGAGTCTGGACTCACAGTAACTATGGGAATGCAGAATAAGAGATGAAGTTGGAAAGTATTTAAAGTTAGGTTATTAGCTCTGTGAGAGCAGGGACCATGCGTATTTTATTGAAATTTGCCTCATAAAGCTCTCTACACCTGTTGTGTGATCCCTAAGTTGACATGGACCCTTTCTTGCAAGATCCCCCATCCTTTCCACTTTACTACTCAGTTTTTACTGGTTGGTCCAAATTGTTCAGTGTAGTAAGCACATTCATTGCTTCTGCTGCTGTCAGATATATAGAATTGTCATCAGTGAATTAAGTAAAAAATTAAATATTCTTATTTGTTTGTACTTTTTTATATATTTCTCTTTCATTCTGTTTGTCCATCTAGCTTATGCTGGAAGAACAGCTACATTTTTAGTGGAGGTGTGTATTTCACCCCATTCAGAAGGGAAGGTACATATTATGAGATACTTTTTAGCAATTTTTAAAATGAAGTAGATGTACAAATATGGAAACATTTCCAAGAAGAACTTTTTTGAAAAAGCAATTTATAAAACAATGTGATAATATATTAAACAGAAAATAAACCACAAATCAAAATTACATATTTTGTATGTATTACATACTTGTACAGATACCCAATCAACAGTATGAAAAAAATTTTTTTCCAAATTGGTTAACAATGGTTACTTCTGAAGGAAGGACCAGAAGGGAGGGTGGGTGGAATCTTTCAGTTAATCTTTGTTGTTTGAATATTTTACCATAAAATCCCCGCCCCCCGCAAAAAGAAATACAAGGAAAAGAGAGGGAGAAAGAAAGAGGAAGAAAAGAAGAAGGAAGAGGATGAAGTAACTTAGCCAAAAGTAGAACTCTCTCAAGGCAGAAAATTCCTTGTTCTGTGCTTTTGATTGTCAAGAGCAAAAGAAACTAGAAAGTATGTCTTTGCCCAACACTGGAGAAAAAAGAATTTGGTTTCATGAAGCATTATTATTATTATTGTTGTTGTTGTTATTATTATTATTATTAGGTGGAGGGGACAGAGGGAGTGGGAGAGAGAGAATCCTCAAACAGACTCATTGCTCCACTCAGAGCCCCACATCGGGCTCCATCTCATGACCCTGAGATCATGACCAAGCCAAAACAGAGTGTCAGACGCTTAACCCACTAAGCCATCCAGGCGCCCCAGGATCAATGATTTTTATTATTGTTGCTGAAGCTGTGATTGATGAAGTAGTACAATGAATCTAATAATGAATTTTAAACTATAAAAATCTGTATTGTAAACCAGGACCTGCCTTTGAATAGCTGTGAACTCAAGCAAACAATTTAAATTCCATGTGCATTGTCTTCCAACTCTAAGGCAGGAGAAATAATACCCCTAAAAAGGAAGTTGGAGGAGAGAAATAACAGATGTAAGCAAAAGAATTTAAGTCTTTTAAATTTTATGTAAGCATAAGATAGGATGCTCCGCTATAATCTCTCTCTCTCTCTCTCTCTCTCTCTCTCTCTCTCTCTCTCTATATATATATATATATATATATATATATATATATATATACTGACACACTGGGTATCTGTTGTATACTGTTTACCGATTTTAAATGTGCAAATCATTGTTTAAGGTAGCCTTGCATAATCCTTGGGTCAATATTACAAAAAAACTAACAATCAGTTCTTTCAGTTTCAGATTTCAAAAAGCCTCCTTTCAGATTTCAATTGAATGGGCAACCATTATTTTTAGTGCTTAAAAACACAGTGGCATCCCCTTGGAAATCTCTAATTAGTAGTAGCTATTGTTTAAATTAGGTGAAAATGATAATCTAAGAAAGTCTATTGATTATTTTCAAAGCAAGATATTTTCAAAGCATATCTCCAGAGTCCAGTGAATTGCTGGAAAGCTGCAAATTTAGCTTTCCGCTCTGATAGAGTTTTAAAAGAGGTCAGAGTACGTTTTACCATAGTGTCTAGCAATGTGAGTCTGTGCAGACCTTTTGGCAGACATTCCTGCACACTCAAGCTAAATCAATGAATCATCCATTGTTGGCCGGTCCCGCTCTCAGTTGCTAAGAGATTTTTCAAGCATACTGAGACTTCATTCTACATGGTCTGAAAAAAGGGCAAAATGTATTAAATTTGTAAATGTCTCATCATTCCTAAATCAATAATTAAAACTTTGCCCAGGACTCTAACATTTGGGGCAATGGGTAAGTCAGTGTGCAGCTGGAGAACTTTCTACTGGGGAAAATATAGGAGAAAACTTCCTGTTCATAACTCTTGAGAGCTATGTGTGTGGAGGAAATGGAAATATTTAAAAAGTGGACACAGACACCAAAAACAAACACTCAACTAGGAAGGTCTAAACTCTTTTAATGAAAAATACTGTGCATGTGTTATTCTGTTTCAAATGAAGATTTTCTTTCATTTTTATTAAATATACTTTAATTTTCATCATTTCTCTGAGTCATACAGACTTTCTTTGTAATTTAGCATGTAATTATGAAGCTTTGGTATAGCATTTTTTTAATATAGAAATTTAAAAATACTATGAAAATGGAATATAGTGGGGTGCCTGGGTGGCTCGATTGGTTGACTGCCTGCCTTCGGCTCTGGTCTTGATCTCAGGGTCCTGGGATCAAGCCCCAAATCAGACTCTCTGCTCAGTGGGGAATGTGCTTCTCCCTCTCCCTCTCCCCCCACCCTCCGGGCTTGTGTTTCAGAATATAGTTTTTTTCAGCTTACTGTTTATGTATGTGTGAAGTTTATTATGTTTTATATGTATCCTTACTAATATTTCAAGTTTTAAAATATATAATAGTTGTTTTATTTATGTACTTTTTGGACTTGGTGATAATTTCACATTATTGAGAATCCCATAATTTATCATAGAGGTTAATGATTCATTTGATGAGAGGAAAAGGATGTTTGGACTACAGATTTAAAAAGAGAAAGAGAGAGCATAACAAATCTAAACTTAAAAACAAGATATTTTATTGTATTTAAGTCTATTCCTTAGTTTCCCAGGATAAAATTCTATTCCATAAATCTCTCATAAAGGTGAAGCTTTTGACATTAGTATGTGGGCTTTGAAGTTGGACAGGCCTGAGCTATGATCCTGGCTGCTGCATGTTCTAGGTGGTGTGACTTTGAGAGTTACCTTCTTTGGGCCTCCACTTCCACACCTGTAAAATAACATAACCATGTATGCCACACCAGGTTGTTATGGGACTCAAACAAGGAAACCTCATAGCCATGTCACATAGTAGGTCCTCAGTTCTCAGCTTCTCTAAAACTATGGGAGGCTAATAGCAATACGCTCTTAAATGCTCACAATCAAACCTTGTTTGTTTTCAGTTGGCAACATTACTATTTGTTTTACTTCTAATTTCAGCAGAGATGTATTCAGATGAGTGGATAAGAACATCTCATGTTCGGGAGCTTGGGATAAGAGCACATGAAGAGGCTTATACCTTGACCTGCTTTCTTGCAAAGAAACAAAACGTTTGTGATTCATGATTTCTTGCCCCCCTTCTTTCTATGAGGTCCTCTTGTTACGGACCCCACCTTCTTTCAAGACTTCCTTTCCAACATGCCATCTCCACTTTACCATTCACTGCTGTAAAGCAGGACTTCATTAAAGGCACTTTAGTTTCAGCCAAGGACCAAGTAAATGTAGAGCAGGGAATGAACTGCACCTTGGTACCAAGCCCTGTTCTGTTGATCCAGAACATTACTTTTTAAGACTTTAAAGCAAGCTTACAGAAAAATAAAGACTGACCCTATTTATATGCTTTGCTTCCTGACACCTGTGTTTGTGTAGAGGAAATAACTCAATGTCTGTACTAACAATTTGGTGACGTACACCCTTTATAGAACCAAGTACATTATTTTTACAGTAAGTTTTTTAGTGTCAGGAAAAAACAATATCTTTTTCTCAGGTGTTTGAGTGTTTCCCTTTGTAGTCTAAGATACAGTTTTTTGTTTTGTTTTGTTTTGTTTTTTATTTATTCATTTGACACAGTGAGAGAGATTACAAGTAGACAGAGAGGCAGGCAGAGAGAGGAGAGAGGAAGAAGCAGGCTCCCTGCTGAGCAGAGAGCCCGATGCGGGCCTCGATCCCAGGACCCTGGGATCATGACCTGAGCCGAAGGCAGCGGCTTTAACCCACTGAGCCACCCAGGCGCCCTAAGATACAGTTTTAACCCCATTTCTTTTAGGTAATCTTTGTTTTTATGCTTTATTGTAGACCAAATGGAAATGAACCCATTTGGCTTATCATTCAGTTATACTGAAGAGAATTACTAGCATCTCTGCTCTCAGAATAATATATAAAGTGGCAGCTGTATAGAACTGATAGAGAATTTGGTAGCCCCTGCATACAAAGAGAAATCCTAATGTAGCTTAACAGTAGTATCAGCAAAAGAACCTATCTGTCCTTGCCAAGAGAAGATAAAACAGAGGTAAATGACAGTGTCTGCCTAAGGGCAGATTGTAGAGTTGGTTATTCCCTGGCAAAAAAGAAGCAAAACAAAACCCAAAGGAAAGAAGTTTAGGTTTAATGCATAAAGAAAATTAGTTCCTCGAAAATAAAGAAAATCGGCATAAACTAACTTAAATTGCGGTGATGGCATTTGTTAAGCCCTACATGGAACAACTCTTGTGGCTTTCTGTTCGAGTTTCACTTTGCAATTATAATTTTCATACAATTCAACTTGAGAGAGAGAGAGAGGGAAGGAGGGTGAGGGAGCATTTCCCTCACTTTCTAAATCATGGCTCAGTAGTGTGTTATAAAACACCAAGAACGGAAAAGCCATTACGTGGAATATAAAGAAATACTTGAGTCTACAATATCATTGAACTCTTGGATTCCATTTCAGCAGACATGCTCTATATTCCCACAAGAGTCTGGAAAATTAACTTCTATTTTTTTCTGTCTGGAGTTGCAGTTAGTGTTATTATTTGCTCCATGGCTCAATCCGGGTCAGACTGTTCTGCAGTAACACAGGTGGATGTTAAAACAGGGAATCTGTTGAAAAGATTGCGGAGGAACTGCTTCCCTAAAGCAGTTTTGGATGGCAGTTTGATGACAGTCAGCTATGGTAAGGACAAATGAAGCCTAGCAGTACCTTCTAGAATGTGGTCGTGCAAGGTTTGTCACCTGCAATCCTTAGGCAGAAGTTTCATGTTAAATGGGTCTTTAGGACCAGGTGGCATCCTCTAAGAAGTGGACCCTAGAAATGGAGGTCTTTGAATTCTCTTAATATTTGTGAATTGTAATGTTGTTTTGCATTTCTCTGATTAGCTTTATTTGGGAAATAGAATATGCAATTCTTAAAGGAAAATTACATAAACCTTTTGTGTGGGCTTGAAAATATTCTAGATATTTACTGTTAAGAGCTAGTTATAGAAAGATTTCTTATCCTATTAAAGGTAGCAGGAAGAATATAGTTATGATTTAAGATGTAGAAATTGTTTTGTATTACCTAAAGTGTTTTATTGTCAGCAATTACATTGTTAAAATATAACATGTAAATTTTGCCAAGGGTACCTGTATCCACTTGTAAGCAGTTACACAAGGGAAACTATATTTTACGTGTTCCGCCCATTGAATTATTTTTCTAGCAAACAACCTGACATAAAATAGACCAAGACATCCGTTTATTTTAACAACTATGTTAAATTACAGATTAATGGTCCAAAATAAAATTTGAACTGATTGAATACATAATTCAGCATTAGGGGGAAAATAGATCTTTTTCCAACTGAGGATAGACATAATTTTTTTTTCTTTTGTGAATAACTTATTTTCCCCCTTAATAAGTTTAGGACGTGCCTGAACCATAGCCAGCCTTAAGAATCCCTTTGTTCGGAAACGTTCAGTGTTATATTGACTAAGGAGCAACTTGGGGGTTGAAAAATAGATCAGTATTTCAATTTCTGACTTTAGACTATTTTTAAAGTGCAGAGAGTTCCAATTGAAAAATTGCAAATGCTCCAGGACACTGTGCCTGGAAATAAGATTCCTGAATAGTAGGGCTTGGGGATGTTAAGGCGGCCCTTACAGAAATGAGCCTTCAAGTACATTTTAAGTACAGTGTGTCTCGCACGTTTTGAATGGTTCTTCTCAGATTTTTCTTGGATATAACTGTTTCATTTTGTTTTGCTTCTTTTCTGTAATTCTATTTGGTAAACCCAAGAGTTTCCATGTTCAAGGGAAAAATTTCCTCCAACTGGCTATCATTTCTCTCCAGATCAAACCCTAGCAGGCCCTAGGGAGGGTCCCAACCCACTGCCAACACACACAGATTCCCTCCTTATCACTTGGAACAGACACTTCTCTATGGGCGCGCACACCGATGTCTTAAGAGAGCAGATATCTGTTGAGGTTAAACTAATATTTTTGGAGCAAAAACAAGAATTCTGAGATTTTTAATTGGTTAATTGTGTTTTCTAGAAATGAAACTTTAGGTCAGCTGTATTTACCAGAAAATGCAGAAAAGCGGTTTTATATCTCGGGATTCGTAACAAATTACAGATTTCAGAAGAAAATATCAAATTTGCGTCTAAAACAGTGTGGGAAATTCACATATATACTATCTTTTTAAAATATCTTGTCAATAAAAAACCTGGAAATCAGTCTCATTTGTTATTAGATGAAAGACTGAGAAGAAAAAAATACTCACTCTTGGACCCTGGCTAGAAAAGAGAAACAGGAGGTGAATATTTTTAAAAACCACAATTTCAGAGCACATTTAAAAAGAACTAGGTGCAAAACAGTTTATGAAAAATGTTTTCTTTCAAAAAAGTTAATAGTGCTTCTTTTAAAAATTTTACATGTAACAATATCTGATTCTGTGCTTAAATGAAAGGAATTTTAAAATAGCTCAAAAGCTGTTTCTCTTAAAATTCAAAGTAAAATTATATTTTTGTCTCATTGCAACCTTTTTTCCTTAAGGTAAATATGAACCATGCTCTTCTGTATATGCTGTTAAAACTGTCCTTAGTATTTTGGATATATCTTGTTGTTCTTTTCTGCCCCCTGGAAAAGTGAATAAATCCAAATAAAAGAAGTTGTCAAGAATGAAAGATTTCACTTTTAACAAATTTCAAGTTTTCACAGTAGTCTCCCTTCTCCTAGGAGCTCTAGGCTTATGGAAAAGGTGAACATTTCTGTCATTTTATTGTTAAACTGTGTCAACATGCTATATTATCATAGCTACTCTTAATACCCCAAGACAGTTTCTACACAGCATGAAAATTTATTGATGAAAGAGTATCAAACTAGTGTACTCAGAAGTGTTCACTTTTCAGCCCATTGTTCTAGAACCGTATAGATAAAGCTTTAGAAATCCCAGATATTTGCTTACCATGTCTTTGAAGAGTGTAATCACATTGTGAGTGTGGATGATATCTCTGCTTACATTTTTATATGTTTTCCATTTATGTATCATCATGCCACAGAAGGGATAGAAGACAATTTTAGTAGGATATATAAAATACAAGGCAGAATAATCAAAATATGGAGAAAGGAAGAAAATAAGAATAATTACCATTAGGAAGAACCAGGAATGCACTTAATGATATGTATGATCTAGCCACTGTTACAGATGGGCCACAAATTTCACTTTAACCTTTCTACTGCCAGTAGTAAGAGGTGGACCTGGTAGGTGTTTCAGTCCATAAGGCCCCAAAGGTACAGGCAAATCAGTTCCAGAGAAGTGACAGTGTTCTTACTACAAAGCTCAGAATTTCCTCTTGGGACCTCATGTGGCCATAGTGTGATGATATAAATAGCATCATCTGTCACATTTCTATAGTAGGTGCAACTCACTGAATTCAATATTACAGTGGGTGAACTCTTTTAATTCAGGTGTACATTTTAGAATTTCTGAAGAGTAGACTGTGTGTTCTCCAGGCAGTCCTCCCTGATTGTTTCTAATAAAATGTGCCAGTGAGCTCGTGATTTTGTTGTGAAAAAGCATCAGAGATGTAGAAAAACAAAGCCAAGATTTTCCTAAGGAGAAATTTTTGGGTCTACTCAGGAACATGGACCAAAAAACAACAACAACAAAAATAACAAACAAAAGTGTACCTTCACAACTCCATAGTTTTGTTCCTTTAACAGGGCTGACATAGATGCAATCTCAGGAACATACGAGGTCCTAGATCTGCATTCCTTATGACATCCCAATAAAACATTGGATTAAACGTGTTGAACTTGGGTGATACTGTTTTCTTGCATTGTCTCCAAGATGAACTATTTGAAAACTGCATAGCCAGGCAACTAAATGATTTAATTCCTCCCAGATTATTACTTATAAGATACATAAACAATGAAATAACCTTGGTTTTTAGGATATTTGAGTTACAGTACTTTTGTGTTGTTTTTGGTTTTTTTTCTGGACTTTTTTGTTTTTCGATGGTTTTATTTCTTTTTGTTTCTGGGTTTTTGTTTGTTGTTGGGTTTGGGGTTTTGGGTGGGTTTTTTTGTTGGTTTTTTTCTTTTCTTTTCTTTTTTTTTTTTTTTTTTGCTTTTTTGGTTGTGAGTTTGTCTTATTAGGCCATTCTTAGAGATAAAATAAACCAGATCCAGATGCTTAGCTTTCTGCTATCTATAACAAAAGAACAAGAATCTATTTCATCCAAATACAGTACATCCTCTCTCTCCTAAATAAAAAGTTGCACATGGAGTAAGGGATGCAGGGACTCTTTATTTCTTTTCCTCATGTTTTCTTAAAGGAGTCCATTCCACCGAAACATTCTGGTCCTCTGATCCATGGCAGTAAGCTGCTTATCCTGTTGGTCAGCCACATATTTTAGTAGATTCGCAGGTCATTTGGCTTAAAGTAGGAAACGGGTTCCACCTTTATCTCTTTGCTCAGCCAAGCATTCCCCTGTGTTTCCTATTTCCTTGTGGAATGTCTTGGGACATGTGGGTGGGGTGAAGAGTAGTGTGATTGGGTTTTAAAGTGACATCAGCCCAGCTCATGGATCAAGTTGTGTTCAGTTCTGACTGGAAGGAAGGAGACCTTGCCAGTTCTCCTGTTACCTCCTTACCAGGGGACCCTGGATAAAGCTGATACATGATCTCTCTTCTTCCTTTGTCTCTTCCTACTTAGCCATAGGACAGAGATGAGGAGTGGGTAGTAATTGGTACCCCTAACCACTGGCAAATAAGGCAAGGACACTGAGACAGGATTACGCTTGACCGGACATAGAACAGTATGTGACAGTATATTCCCTTTTGTCCTTTGACTTTAGATATAAAATTGACTAGAGTTTCTTCTTTCTATGATAAGTAATAAATATATTTCTGTGTTTTTTGTTGAAAGTTAAAAGGTCTTCTAGAAATGTCAAGTTTGAGTACACATTCTCTTGTCATTATTGCTGAACTATACTAGCATAACTGTAATAGAAATTTTCAATATTTAAAAAAACAGTGGGGTGGGGCACCTGGGTGGCTCAGTTGGTTAAACATCTGCCTTCAGGTCAGGTCATGATCTCAAGGTCTTAGGGTCGAGCTCTGTGTTCAGCTCCCTGCTCAGCAGAGGGTCTGCTTCTCCTTCTCCCTCTGCTTTTCCATGTCCTTCCCCCGCCCCCACTTGTGTTCTCTCTCTCAAATAAATTCATAAAAAGTCTTAAAAAAAAAAAGAAATTTTCAGTATTGTACTCATGGTGATCCTACTACCTGAAATACCCTCCTTAAATCCTCCCTGTTTTCATTTTTCTTTTGGAGGGCTAATTCCAAGTTCAGCTAGAACACCAGTTCTCTGAGATCAAATAGTTCATTTTAATCATCCTTGTATATCATTCATTCTCTCACCCCTTACTTATATATTCATTCAAGAAGAAAAACCAACCTAACTTGTTAGCATCTCCTATGTGGTAGGTCTTGCGCCAGGTCCCACAGTGATGTAGCCATTAGCATGAGAGCAGAGATGCTGCCCTCACAGGCTCCAGTAAAGCCCCTCATGACAAAGGAGTTCAATGAAGTAAAGCTCTGAGCACAGGGCCTCACAGCATCAGCCACTCAGCACACGTCTGCTCAGTGGATGAATCAATTGGTAGTGAGGGAAGTGGCACATAGTCCGTGTCCTGAGTTTTTTTTGTGTGGATTGTCTGGATTCCCAGGCTAAAATTTAACAGACAGTAAGCAATATTCAGTGAACATTTACCGTGGGTAGAGCACCATGCTAAGTGCTTTATATACACCACTTTATTCATCAAAACAACCCTGTCAGGTAAAAGCAACTTTTAACGTCCATTTTACAAATGAGGAAACCGAGGCTCAGTGTAAGTAACTTGCCCAATCAGTTAGCAACTGTCGGAACAAGGATTTGAATGGAGTTGTTCAATTCCAAAGCTTGTGAACTTAAGCATTTTTCTGTGTAATTTCTCGGGGGTTATCTTTTTCAACTCATTTCAGTGAATCCTGGGACCTTAACAGAGAAGCCATGTATCAGTCATGAGACCAAATATTCCACAAATATATAGCTTCATCAGGAGCACAGTGAAGGTAACACTTTCTTGTTTTTTTGTCATTTTTTTTCAGGGAGCCATTGATTGTCCTAGAGTGGTAGTATAAGCAGGACCTTCCTGAATGCCACATCCAGCTAAGTTAAAGAGGAGATGCCTATGGATTCTTATCATGAAATTTTCATGAGTTTTAATATAAAATGTAATTTTATAGTTTCCTAAGGGACCAAATGATTCTGGACAACACATTTAGAAACGGCGGGGATGGGGGGGCACAGGGAGAGGGGAAGTGAGACAAATATGTTGTTCCCTTTCACCACCCTTCCAGTTTCATTTCTTAGGGGAAAAAGCAAAGATGGGGTAAAATTATGTAATTACTTATCACTCAGATTATTTCTATAGCCTCATAGTTTATGGCATTTACTCTCTATTTATATAATGCGTATTTACAAAACTAGTGTTCAAGAAGCAGTTTGGGGTTGTTTTTTGTTTTTTTTTAACAATAGTAGCAACAGTAACAATAGCTAAAATTATTTACTATGTTCCAGGCCTTGTGCTAAAGCTTCTACATGCATTATTTCATTTGATCATCCCCTCAACCTCAAGAGATAGATACAATTATAACCTCCACTTAATAAAGATCCAAAAGATGGACGGGTCAAGTTAAGGAACTTGAATTTGGAGAGGTTGAGGATTATCTCAGGGTCACACACCTATTATGTGGCTGATATTATGCTAAGAATGAAGCCTGGCAGATTCCAGTGTCCTGGACTCAATAACTCTCCTGGCCCACCTCCTTGAAAGGCTGGCCTGACTTGTGGCCACGCTGCATCAGGTGAGGCCTTGCAATCCAAACATATGAGTTTCCCAGGGTCAAATGATTTGACAAAGAAAATGACACATTTTCCAACTTGATAATATTCTTTTAAAGTATGTCTTAAGAGGCTCCTGGGTGGCTCAGTAGATGAAGCGTCCAACGCCAACACTTGATTTCATCTCAGGTCATGATCTCAGGGTCCTGAGATGGAGCTCTGTTGGACTCTGTGCTCAGCCAGGAGTCTACTAGAGATGGTCTCTCTCCCTCTTCCTTTGCCCCACCCCCTTCTCATGCTCTATCTCTCTATAAAATAAATAAATAAAATAATTTTTAAAGTATGTTTTAAAATGAGATAGTCCTCCTAAAAGCAAATTATTAAAGAACACCCATCATTAAAATTACATTTAATACCCATTTACTATTTATTTTCTTCTAAGATGTTCCTGGTTTTCTTTCCCAGGCCTAAAATTCAGTATTTTTTCCCAAGCTATTCTGAATTTGTTTTTGCTTCAAGTTAGGAAATCTCCCCAGGTATAGGTGTGGACCAGTGTTTTCAGCTTCTCTGCTCTATGCCAATGGTTTTGACTCCTTGAGCAAAGGCACTCTGGCCTGCCGAGGCTCTCCTATACAGGAGCTTAAATAGATGTTGCAGAGAAGACGACTCAGCCGCAATTATGAATTGTGCTTCTGGGTCTCTGTTAATTTTAATATAATGGCTAAATTTTCATATTAATCTCTTTTCTACAGGTTCATCTCCTAAACACAGTCCAGAAACACAGTGCTGTATAGTTACAAATGGCTTTCTTAATTAGCTTCTAAGCTCAATTAGAGTTAATAACCATATCAGGGCATAGTATTTAAATAACATTTAAATAAATCCTCAAGGATCTTTTATCACACTTATCATCTGCTCCCTTTCATACCGTTGTCACCAAAATCATCAAGAATCATGCTTGTTCTAAAGAAGTATTTTCTAGACCATCCATTTATTTGTTAAAGGGGAAGATGTTGGCCCTCACTGTATTAATGAGAAAAAACAATCCCTTGAGTGAGGAGAAATTGTAGAATATTGTCACATAGGTGGTTAGGGAAATAAAGTTACGATGTTTGAGCGTACGGGCTTGAGCCTTTTACTTCTAGCCATGAAAGTCTACAGGAATTTACCTGTTTCTTTTCTATTTACCTGTCACTGTAAATTTTCTGCAGTGTTTCTAGTAAATATATGGAGCCTTCTCCTGTTATGCTTGGCTTAGCAATGTCACAAAACAACTGTCTGGATGCTTATTTCATCTGCAAGAATAGGGTATTTTATTTGCCAGGGTTTTCACTTGTTAAAAAGAATCCCAGTCTCCATAGGCAGAATATTAATTTGCAGTTTTTTGATAAGCCTTCTAAAGCAGAATGCAATTCTCTTCCCAATAGGTTGCTAGAAATTTTTATTAGTAAAAACATGCTAAGCACCTAAACAAAGCTGACATTTGCTTGCATGTGCTGCATTTGGGGGAAAGCTTATGAAGAAGGAGCTTTAAGGAGAAAATACCAAACGACTCCCTCTTAATAGCTTATACCTCCTCTATGATTTTGCCTTTAATAGAGGAGATTTTCTTCACCCTAATTAACTTCTTCTATCCCTTTCTGGTTTGCAAAATTTGACACCCACCCATATGTATTGAACAAAATCATTTTTCACTTATATCCTTTGTAAAATGCAATATATGGAATATGGCCAAAATAATAGAACAGAGTCCAATAAGTACCTGTAAAAATCAGCACAAATTACTTTATTAACTCATATTCAGACCAAAAGCTTTCTTCATATGATACATGTTTACTATTCATTTTAGATATATTTTCAAAGTGTTCAACTATAGGATGAGAAATCAAATACAAAACTGTGTCACAGTTTATACTATGTATCTTCCAAATTTTCATGTAGATAGGGTGAAGAGGAAGAGTGGTTGTCGACTTATTTAGGAAGCCAAATCTTCAATTCTCAGATTACTCAAAAGTCTTATTGTACATGGGTGTGTATGTATTGTGTATGTATATTGGCGGGGAGGAAGTTATGTTTTGCCTTGCGAAAGAACCATTTAGGGAAAATCTGGCAGACATTGTGAATAGCTTTGATTTAAAATTTCTTCTTATCAGTTGAAAAACAGTTGAAAAACACCTGGACCACTAAGTGTGCATTGTGCGGAAACATCTAAAAATGTGCCTGCCTGGATAAGGTCACAGAGGGCCATGGTCCTCACTCTTGTCTTCCAGTGCCAAGCCACATCTATTCTATGATCGTTGGTTTCATCAGATGGCAGATGCTTCCTCATTTCATGCCACGGAAAGCAAAATTCCAGCTAAAATGAAAACTTTATAAATGAAATCTGGTAATTTGTACTTAAGTCTAAGAAAATAATTTAAGTTTATATGTATATGTAATTATATGTTAATTATTTTAAAGCCATTTAAGGAGAAATGAGTTTATGTCAGTAGGCTTAACATTGGCTTTTTGTCTTAAAAACATTTTTACTGGGCTGCCTGGGTGGCTCAGTGAGTTAAGCATCTGCCTTTGGCTCAAGTCATGATCTCAGGACTCTGGGATGGAGTCCCACATGAGGCTCCCTGCTCAGCAGGGAATCTGCTTCTCCCTCTGCGTGGCACTCCCCCACTTGTGCTCGCTTTCTCTCTCTCTCTGGCAAATAAATAAATATCTTTAAAATATATTTTTTTTACTGAGTCAGGAATCTTGTTATATTGTAAATATGGGCCTTGGGTTCTAAGTCCTGCTTTAGTCCCTGTGACTGAGGAAAGTTACTTAAAGATAATAGGACTTGGTTCCCTGATCTCTATGACTGTTAATATCTCTTCGGATTTTAATATTCCACGATTCTGTGAGTTATATTATGTGCTAGTTTCTTTTCATTTAATTCTCCAGTTCAGAAAATTTATCATACATATATCTGCATCTAGCTTTGGTTTCTATTAGGTGATCAATAAATATTTGTTAAAGTAATGGTGTGTTTTGCTGTTTCTGATGGGTTGTGAAATTACTGTAATTTCACAGCTTTTTCTATTGGGCTGTTACTCATCTTTATTTTTGTCGAATGATATTATTGCTGCTTTAACATTTACTTCCTCTCTACCACAGCTTTGTGCGTGACGTAGAGTTGGTTTTTATGTGTTCTTGCTAAGGTGTTTCAGAGAGGTATCTGCAGGAAAAACTCTTTCAGTACACCTAATCTTGGTCACTCTAAAAAGATAGAGGGTGGCTGGGTAGGTTAAGTGGCCGACTCTTGATTTTGGCTTGGGTCATGATCTCTGGGTCCTGGGATCCAGCACTGGGAGCCCCTCCTTGTGTCCCTGTGTCCTTGGGCTCCACACTCAGTGCGGAGTCTGCTTCAGGATTCTCTCTCTCTCTCTTTCTGCCCCTCCCCCTTCTTTAGTGCACAGTGCATGCTCTCTCACTCTCTCTCAAATAAATAAATCTTTTTAAAAAGTAAAAAGATAGACACAAATATTTTCCTAATCATAAAATAATGCAGAAAGTAAATTTTACTTCTATTTGGCTTGGCTTTACTAGTGAAGAAAAGCCCAAACATTTCTGATAATGGTCAGTGGCCCTATGGAAAGTAATGGTACCCCAACTCTATCCATTGGAAAACTAGTTAGAGATAAATATTAGGTACCATGAGCTTGGAGATATGTATTCTGTCTCCTAAGGCTCTTAGATGTATATACTGAATAGAAAGAAAAATTACAGGAAACAAATTGTTTCCTGTTTAATAAAAGAATTTTAAAATTCTAACGTTTTTTCCCTTAACTTTGATTTTTCCCATCATATATTTTCAATTAATCTTTAAGCGAAGGCTAAACTATTTAACTCAGTCATCCGATAGACTTACTGAGATCGTGCGTTAGTTCTTTAAAAATGCCTAATTCTATAGGATCTCTATTCAGCTTCGTTTATTTTCAGTATTTAACACTAACACCACCGTGGCTTAATAAGCCATTTGTAATGGAGAGGGAGCTAATTAGTTATGCTAGTAAGAAGCAAACTTTAAAGCATTTAATACATTTTATATTATTATTTGTTCTGAGAGACTAACTCAAGATTTATAGGGTTCAATTTTGAACCTCAGAATAAATAAAGGGAAGGGAAGGCAAAACTTCCCTGGTGTTGAGGAAAAACCCCTGCTTTCTAACTTCATATGAATGGCAGTATTGTTCACCACAGTACGGGGAACCGGGACCTTGCCATTCCATACTTAGGCTTGTTTTTATTTTTAAGGAATGTCGGAAAATTGTGGAAATGAATGTTTTTTTCTTTTTCTTCTTTCCTTAATACCTCATGGATTCTGACCTTTTCCTTTAAACTGGTTTAGTATGTGTTTCCTTTAAAATTGGTCACTGACCCAAAAATAAGTTTTTCTTTTTCCATGATCTTCTCTAAAGAATTCTGTTAATAGCACACTAAACTGGATTACAAACTTACTGAATAAGTGCTTTGAATCCTGGGCAACCTTGGAATAAAGGGCATAGAAAGAGTAATACTGCATAAAACGAAATGGAGCAAGTTGGTATAAAGGAAAGGAATGAAACTGTATGGTTGATGTGATCAACATCTTCTAGTAGGTTTATTAGCAATTTAATGGAATATGGTTATTCAAGCACAATAATAGCTTCAGTTGAAATGTCTGCTCTGCTCTTTTTCCCATACACTTTGGAATGAGTTGAATGTGACAGTTGAGCTTTCAACAAGCTTCATGAATTTTAAATCCTTTTGAGACATAAAATGGGTTCCATGGCATGTAGTCTGTGTGGACAAGGAGTTGGCAACCTCGCCGAGTGTTATGGGAGATCAGGTGTCTTCAACATACTGAGGACCTGGATTCGCTGAGTGCATTCTGGGTCTGCTCTGCATATCCACAAAGAACAGAGGACCTCTTTCTGTCTAAAATTTAATAATTAATTATTTTGTCATTGTACAGTTACTTTCCCAGCAATTGGTTCAAGACTTAAACTTCATGTCATCACAGAAGAAAATCTTTACTAATGTTTCAGAACAGATTATTTTTTGGCAGCTAAATACTTCAGTTTTTTTTCTTTCTCCTATTTGATTCATGTATATTTAGAGAAGAAAACCTCTGTGAATTGTGACATAGATGTGCATCCTTAAATTTTAATACATATCCGGATCAGTCCTGAAGTACTTCTTTAAATATTTAAGTGTTTTATAAAGTTGTCCTCAAATTCTGTTACCACTGTAAAAATCTGAATCTTTGCTTAGGGATAAAAGAATTGAACTATTCCGAAATTCAATACAAGGATCCTTACTAATGGTATCTGTTACTACCTTACAACAAAAGACTGTTTTCAGAAGATAATTTTTCAAGAAATCCATTGGAAAGCAATCTCAATTTAAAGTGTGAATTCATTCTTAAATTACCTTATAACAGTGCCCTATATTTTATTTAAATATGGAATATGGGTATTGATAGTGTAATTTTATAATAGCATGAACAGAAAGGCATTTTCATAAACACAGTAGGAAATTTTGGAAGTTTATGCAACATTATTAGTAGTGGTATCTATAAATGGTATTGGGATTACAAAGTTTTGGTTTTTTTTTTTATTATTATTATTTGCCCCAGGGATATAGGTCTGTGAATCATCAGGCTAGGATTACAAAGTTTTTAATGGCTTTATTTTTACTGATCTATACTTTCTAATTTTTCTGCATTGAGTGTATAGAATGGGATGTGCTACCTTTTTCATCTCAAGTCTAGGGAGAGTAGACCTCTTTACATAGACCTCTCAGAGAGTTGATAAATATTCCCTACAGTTGGAAATGCCCTGGGCACTAGTCTAGGTGATCCAAAGAGCAAGACACTGGGTGACTAATGGCTTAGATAGAGAGCCAGAAGAGTGCCACTTTGTTGGGGACAGACGCACTGCCAGAGTTTGTGGAAGTGTTTGTGTGGACTAGAAATGCAAGAGCAAAAGCTGGACTGGGCTGTTTCAAGTTCAGTCCAAGGGTACTGCCCACAGAAGCAAGGGAATCCCCACAGTGAAAACCTGAATGGAGTGAACCACAGGTGAACCAGCAGCTGATAAGTGAATAAGACTCCTACAGTGTGGCTACAAGTGGTCCACTCTTCCTTACCCAGAGTCACATCCGCATTTGAATAGTAGAAAGTATGCATTAACGAGCCACGTCCTCTGTGCACAGATCTGCCTTGGAAGTGGTTACTATAGTTGTAGGTAGTAGATGAAGTTTTAAATGTTCAGGTATATCTCAACTTTTCTATCAGCGATGCAACAAATATTATCCACTGACCAACCATAGCTCTTTGCATTTGTGCACATTTCCTTTTAATCTTTGTTAACAGTCATACTTTTTAAAAAATGTTGCAATCTAATTTTTCAACAGCTAAATTTATCCATACTCTTCTTATTCTTAGAGATACCTCTTAGTTTCTCCCTGGGTATTTAGAAGGGTACACTTCAGTTCTTTGCACATAAACTAAATGACATTAATCACTAAAGAGACAGTATGTTAAACTGTGCTCTGAAGACCTGAGTTAATCTACTTTTCAAAGTTCTTGAGGTGCTATCCAAGAGAAACTGAAGCAAAGAAAATCTGGCTAACTACAAGTCAATAAGAAATACTTAGGGTATATATTTGTGTAATGTTAAAATGCATTTAGTTTTGTGTTTAGCATAAACATTACTGTGATCACTTGGTCTTTATTTCAAGATTTGAGTGTCAACTTGTATGATACTATATTTAGTTCAGATACATTAAAAAATTTTACAAAGAGTACCCACTGTTAAACAAAGTGGTTTTTGCCAACAAATTGTATGCTTTGTTAGACTATAGGCTTTGTACATTTTATAATAAGCACATTCCTGTTGTGAAATGGAATGCATCTGATCCATAATAAATCTGGTTGAGAGACAATGGAACTTAGCCAGCTCAGCCGTGGTTCAAGGAAAAAGACAATAAATAGGGGCAGTGACATTTAGGAGAATCTAATTTCATCATACACTGCCTCATAAGAGCATCTAGATAGCATTAAGGTTACTGTACTTTGAGAATTACTCAAAACCAGCTACAAAGTGCCTTCCATGTTATAGAAGGGACTAGTAGCTATTTCTCAGATAAATGTTTCAGTTGAAAGTTAGTTAATACTTAGTGATAAATTGGAAACAGAAATAAACTTAAAAAGAGAGAGAGAGAGAACTGTAAGGACAAGAATGTTATCATATTTTTCTAAAACAATTTGGGAAAGGTGAAACTCACCAGCTAGACAATAATTAGTTTTCCTTGGTAAAACGTTGACTGGAATGTTTCTATTAGGAAAATATTATCGAACTGTTCCAGTCTCAGTCCAGCTGAGAATACCCAGATTCGATAACAGAAAAGAGAAATTACTATTTTTGTCACCACTATGTTAGAATCTGGACAGCTGTCAAAAACAAGAACAATTTCTTGAAACGCCATTTCATACGACTAAGCCTGTATTAATATTTATAAGCATACAAGTATTCAGCTAGTGGTTTTTCACTAACATAGTTTAAATAGGCTCTAGGAGAAGTGAATGTTTAAACACATGACAAAGGGTGAATATTTACCAAACTACTTGCCATGCTGCAGCCTGGAATCAGAAGACAACTTCTCAGAACGAATTACTGTATCCCCTACTAACAATGACTGCAGCCTGTCATTGAAGCCTTTTATGAAGGCTGCAATCACAACACACAAAAAAGTCTAGGACTAGGAAGGAAAAAAGAAAAGCAGCATTCCCCCCAAAAATAATCCCAGCATTCCAAAAACCATCCTAAATATTGTGTTCAAACAGTGGGCAATGTGGTACAGTTTAAAAAGTACGAACTTGTACCAGTTGTGAAAAAAGTTAGTTTCAATTAGTAAAAATTAGTAAGTATAGTATTTTTAAAAGGTAAGCAGTCTTATTCATTTTTAGCACATACAACAGTCACTTAGGATGTACTAATGAAGGGTTTCTAAATTGAGATCTTTAGCAAACCTACTTGAATAAGTGAGTAAGAATGTTTTAATTAGCACAGCAAGCATCCATTTAGTCCTATGGTGCTTTGGTACAATTATTTTGGATTAATTGATCTAAAATGTGTTTGAAAGTTGTTCTTCCTATGGCCTTGCTAACTCCATTTGCTTAATGAACTTTACCCTCTCTCCTGTTCAAAGTGATCACAATTTCAAAATGTATGGTTTCTGAAAGAATGAAATCTTATACTAGTGCTGCATTTTATAGCTTCCACAAAACTGAATCTAACAAGAAAATGCACAGGCATTTTGACAGTAAGTAGCACTTGAAGCCTTAACATACTTATTACATCCAGAAAGTTCATTACAGTCCATTTATTTTTTCCAGACCTTTTATCCTGGTGGTATCTGTGCCTTCATAATGTGTGTGCATTAAGTAGTCTTTTCCTGCCAAAGGGGGATTATTCCTCCCATTGTTGCAACCAGCCATTATACTGTGTAACAGGAATGACTCAAAAATATCTCCAGGAGTCCATTTCTTGGAATACAGTTGTTAAGAGGAATTGTCAAGGCCATACTTCTCACTTCACTTCCTACAGAACACAGTTTGGGATAGTTCTAATTTCCCTTAGTTTTATGTCTTACTTCCAGTTCTGACTACACCCCCAGAAGGCTAGATTAATATATTCAAATGTGGTGGTCTTTCTATATCGAGAATATCTAGAAGGCATTTCAAACTCAGCTTGGCTAAAACAGAACTCTTGAATTTTCTCCCTAGACTTGTTCCTTTCCTCTGCCTTTTCTGTATCAGGAAGTAGTGCTATCGTCCACTCAACTACTCCAGTCAAAAATCTAAGTCATTCTTGATTGTTTTCTTTTCTTCACTCCCACATCTAATCCACCACCAAGTCCTGCCAACTCTCTTTGAAAACACATCCCAAAATCTGCGAGGTTTTTTGTTTTTTGGTTGTTGTTGGGTTTTTTTGTTTTGGTTCGTTTTGGTTTGGTTTGGTGGTTTTTTTTTTTTTTTTTTTTTTTTTTTTTTTGTCTCCACTCTCATCACCTTTGTCCAAGCCACCATGATCTTTTGCTTGGACTACTGTAAATGCCTCTTAGCTGAATTCTCTGCTTCCATTCTTGCCTTCCAGTCCATTTTCCACAAACCAGCTAGCCAGAATTATCTCTGTAAATTAGATTATGTCACTCTGCTCCTTCAAATTTCCAGTGGGTTCAGATAACACTTAAAATTTGGACCCTTAATGTTAGTTTACTAAGTTTTTTATGGTCTGTCCTCTACGTATATCGCCAGCTTTATCTAGTCCTTGCTGTATTCATTTTCTCGAGCTGCCATAACAAAGTACCGCACACTGGGTGGCTTAAACAATAGAAATTTATTTTCTTATAATTCTGGAGCCTAGATGTCTGACATAAGGTATGGGCTGTGTTTCTTCTCCTGAAGCCTCCCTCTGGCTTGCAGATGGCCACCTTCCCCTTATGTTTTTACATGGTCTTCCCTTAGTACCTGTTTCTGTCCTAATCTCTTTTCATAAGGACACCAGTCATATTGGATTAGGGCCTATGCTAATGGCCTCAATTTAATTTAATTACCTCTTTAAAAGCCTTATCTCCAAAATCAGTCATATTCCAAAATACCAGGGATTAGGACTTCAACATACGAATTTTGTAGGAAGACAATTCATCTCTTAACAGTTGATCAGTTCGTTTAGCCCCATGCTGACTGTCTTTCTGCTCCTTGAACAAACGAAGCTTATTCCTACCTTAAGATGTTTGCACTGGTTCTTGATGGAATGTTTTTTCCCTGATGGCAACGTGGTTGGTTCTTTCAGTTGACTCATACATATGTCATGTTCTGAAAGGCTATTCCTGACCGTCCAGTCGAGCCCTCTCATTTTCTAGGCACACCTCAGAAATATGGCATGTTCAGTTCCACATCACAACAATGAAGTGAGCCAACAGAGTACATATAAAAGTTATGTTTATACTATACTGTAGTCTGCTAAGTGCACAATAGCATTAACTCTAAAAAACAATATGTATACTTTAATTGAAAGCTACATTATTGCTAATAATGCTAACCGTCATCTGAGCTTTCAGTGAGTCCTTTTGCTTGGGGGAGGGTCTTGCCTCAATGTTGATGGCTGCTGACTGATGAGGGTGGTGGTTAGTGAAGGTTGAGGTGTCTCTGGTAATTTCTTAAAATAAGACAACAATGAAGTTTTCCACATCAATTGACTCTTCTTTCACCAATAACTTCTCTGTAGCATGTCATACTGTTTGATAGCATTTTACAGACAGAATTTAATTCAGAATTGAAGCCAATCCTCTCAAACCCTGCCACTGCTTTATCAACTAAGTTTATGTAATATTGTATATCCTCTGTTGTCATTTCAACAATCTTCAGAGCACTATACGAGAAGTAGTTTCCATCTTGAGAAACCACTGTCTTTGTTCTCTCATAAGAAGTGGTTCCTCATCCATACAACTTTTATCATGATATTTCAGCCAGTCAGTCACATTATTCAGGCTTCACTTCTAACTCTGGTTCACTTGCTGTTTCTACCACATGTGTGGTTACTTCCTTACTGAAGTCTTGAGTCCCTCAAAGTCAGTCCATGAAAGTTCGAACCAATGTCTTTCACATTCCTGTTTATGTTGATATTTTGACCTCTTTCTTTGAATCACAGATGTTCTTAATGGAATTTAAAATAGTGAATCCTTTCCAAAAAGTTCTCAATATACTTTGTGCAGATTCATCAGAGGGATCACTATCTTTGGCACATACAGCCTTACAAAATGTATTTCCTAAATAATAAAACCTGAAAGTCAAAGTCATGTGTAGATCCATGGATGTTGTATTAGCATGTGTGTAAACAATATTAATCTCATTGTCCATCTCCTCCATCAGAGCTCTTAGGTGACCAGGTGCATTGTCAATAAGCAATCTTTTTAAAGGAATTTTTTTTTCTGAGCTATAGGTCTCAATAGTGGGCTAAAAATATTCAGTAAGCCTTGTTTTAAACACATGTGCCATCATCCAGGCTTTATTATTCCATTAATAAAGCATTAATAGATTTATCACAGTTCTTAAGAACCCTGGGATTTTCAGAATGGTGCATAAACAATAGCTTTGACTTAAAATGAGGATTTTAAAGGGGGAGAGCTGCATTAGACCCTAACCACAGAGTCAGGCTGTCCTTTGAAGCTTTGAAGCCAGACATTGACTTCTCCTCTCTAGCTAAGGAAGTCCTAGCTGGCATCTTCTCCCAATAGAAGGCAGTTTCGTCTACATTGACAGTCTGTTGTTGAGTGTAGCCACCTTCATGAATTCTCGTAGCTGGATCTTCTGGATCACTTGCTGCAGCTTCTATGACAGCACTTGCTGCATCACCTTGCACTTCTGTTTTGGAGAAGACTTCTTTCCTTAAACCCCATGAATCCACCTCTGCTGCTTCAAAGTTTTCTTCTGCAGCTTCCTCTCTCCTCTCAGCCTTCATAGAATTGAAAAGAGTTAGGGCCTTCCCTCTTGGTTTCGGGGAATATGGTTGCTGGTTTGGTCTTCTTTCCAGACCACTAAAACTTTCTCCATTTCAGCAATAAAGCTGTTCTGCTTCCTTTTCATTTGCATGTCACTGAAGTAACACTTTTAATTTCCTTCGAGAACTTTTACTTTGCGCTCACAACTTGGCTGTTTGGTGCAGGAAGCCTAGCTTTCTGCCTAATTTGTCTTTTGACATGTCTTCTGCACTAAGCTTAACCATTCCTAGTTTTTGCTTTAAAGTGAGACTCTGCCTTTCACTTGAACACTTAGAGTTCCTTTTAGGGCTATTAATTGGTCTAATTTCAGTATTATTGTGTCTCAGGGAATAGGAAGGCCTGAGGAGTGGGGGAGAGATGGGGAAGCAGCTGGTCCGTGGAAGAGTCAGAATACATACAACATTTATCAATTAAGTGCACCACCTTATGCGGTGTGGCTCATGGCTCCCCAAAACAATTACAGTAGTGACATCAAAGATCACTAATCACAGATCACCATACCAAAAAATGAAAAAGTTTGAAGTATTGTAGGAATTACATGGAACACTGAGACACAAAACGAGCCCATGCTATTGGTAAAATGGCATTAATAGTCTTGCTCAATGCAGAGTTACACAAGCCTGTAATTTATTTTAAAAAAAAAAAGTAGATTCGGAGCACAATAAAGTACCATAAAATGAGGTATGCCTGTATGTTGCATCCCTTGAATTGACTCTCTGTATGGTACCTACTACTACCTAATATTTTTCTATTTATTATGTATTGTCTATCTCTCCATTTCCCCACAAGAATAGACACAAGGATCATTTCTCTTGACTGATACATTTCTAGGGCCCACAATGATGCCAGGTGTGTTAAGAATGTTGAATAGATATTTATTGAATAACTGGATAAATGAATGAAATTATTAAAGATGGTAAAGAGAAGACTGGCAGTTAAGTGATTATTGTGACAAATAGATCAAGGACAGTTTTCTCCCTTGAGGTCTTTAGAAATAAAGATGAATCTGCTTATCATTGAAATGCTCTAAGAGCTGTCTAGAAGAGGTTATCCCACCTTGCGGCTATGCCTTGTCTGGACAAAGTGGATATTTTTAAGTGAAGCGTAAGTTTATTATAACATTTCTAGAAAGTATATGTAACATGCACAATTTTTTAGCTGTTCATTCAGTAAACATATGGAGAGTCTGTCGTGGTCAGATCTTTTGTCAGTAGAACACCCTGGGAAACATGGAAGTGCACAGAAGGCCTATCTAACCCAGCCAGAGCCTGTAGTTGGGGTGGACCCAGAGGTCTCTTGGAAGGTTTTAAGGCAGCTTAACGCCTACAAGGTATTAATTGTGTACTAGACATGCAAAATGTTTGTCATACTTTATACCTGTTTGCCTTTATAAATGGTAGCATACAGCTTCTCTGAATGTATAGAACGTTCTGGGCACTTCAAGTTCTATGTCTGGTGTTTATTTTGGATGGTTGTATGCAGCAAATTTTCATGCTTCTTGACTTTTGGGAAAATTACTTTAAAATTTTAGAACCTTGTCATTTCCCTAGTTTTTAACATACTAAATTTTGCAAACCTTTTAACAGCTGATGGTTATTTTTATTTGGTATTTGGTGACAAATCATATTTCTGTTTGTTCTCGGCAGACAGAATGTCAGTGGCTTTTAGACACTCAGTACATGTATTGTGTCATTATTGTCAATAAGGAAATGGGCCACTTGAATTAGTACATCATATGTCAGGAGAGTGACAAGACCAGCAGAGCTCCTGCCTTGTTTTTCATTTAAAAAGCTAAATGTTACTTTCAGTCATCTTCTGGGAAACTGTCTTGTGACATCTTTATGGAGGGGCCTCTGGATCTTTGTATTTTGTTTTTTTGTTTTGTTTTTGGTTCGTTCTTGTTTTGTTGTTGTTAGTTTTTTTTAGTATAGTTGACACACAATGTTGCATTGGTTTCATGTTTACAACTTAGTGATTTGACAAATTTATACATTACATTGTATTTACCACTAGTACAGCTACCATCTGTCCCATTACATCACTGTTACAGTATCACTGACTATATTCCTTATGCTTCCCTTTTTATTCCCATTATTTACTTGTTCCATAACTGGAGGCCTGTATTTCCCTCTTCCTTTCACCCATTTTGCTCAATTCCCCACCCCCTTCTGCTCTGACACCCATCAATTTTGTTCTCTGTATTTATAGTTCTGATTTTGCTTTTTTCAATTCATATTTTTAGATTCCATTTATGAGTGGAAACATAGGTATTTGTCTTTTTTAGTCTGACTTATTTCACTTAGCATAATTCTCACTGGGTCCATCCATGTTGTCTCAAATGGCACAATTTCATCCTTTTCTCATCCTTTTTTATGGCGTGTAATATTTTAGTGTGTGTGTGTGTGTACCACATTTTCCTTATCTATTCGTCTATTGATGGACACTTAGGCAGCTTCCATGTCTTGGCTATTGTTAATAACCCTGTAATAAATGTAGGGGTACATAGAGCTTTTTGAGTTAGTGTTTTAATTTTCCCTGGGTCAATACTCAATGGTGGAATTATTGGATCATATAGTATTTCTATTTTTAAATTTTTAAGGAACCTCCATCCTATTTTCCACAGTGGCTGTACCAGTTTATATGCACAAGTTTCCTTCCTTTCCACATCTTCACCAATACTTGCTATTTCTTGTCTTCTTGATTTTAGCCATTCTAACATGTGTGAGATGATATATCATTGTGGTTTTGACTTGCATTTCCCTGATGATGAGTGATGTTGAGCATCTTTTAATGCATCTGTTAGCCATCTGTATGTCTTCTTTGGAAAAATGTCTGTTCAGGTCCTCTGCCCATTTTTTGTTTATTTTTTTAATTTAAGGTTTTACTTAAATTCCAATTAGTTAACATACAGTGTAATATTAGTTTCAAGTGTACTGTATAGTGATTCAACACCTTAACACACCTGGCACTATTGTAGGCCCTAAAAATACATCACCCAGTACCCCTCACAAGTGCACTCCTTAATCCCCATCACCTATTTAACCCACCTTCCCTTTGGCAACCTTCAGTTTATTCTCTATAATTAGGAGTCTGTGTTTTGGTTTGCCCACCCCCTTTCCCCTTTGTTCATATGTTTTGTTTCTTAAATTCCACATATGAGTGAAATCGTATGGTATTTGTCTTTCTCTGACTTATTTTGCTTAGCATTATACTCTCTAGCTCCATCATGTCATTGCAAATGGCAAGATTTCATTCATTTTTATGGATGAGTAATATTCTATTCTATAGAATAGAGTAGGATGGAATAGAATAGAATAATAGTGGAATAAAGAATATATATATATTTCTTATATAAGAATATATATATATATATATATATATATATATCTTTATTCATTCATCAATCAATGGATCCTTGGGCTGTTTCCATAATTTGACTGTTGCAGATAATGCTGCATGGATCCCTTTGAATTAGTATTTTTGCATTCTTTGGGTAAATACCTAGTAGTGCAATTGCTGGATCATAGAGTAGTTCTATTTTTAACTTTTTGAGGAACTCCATACTGTCTTCCAGAGTGGCTGCACTAGTTTCCTCTGCCCACTTTTTAATCAAATCATTTAGTTTTTCTGGTGTTAAGTTCTATACGTTACTTATATATTTTGGATATTAACCCCTTATGAGATATATCATTTGCATATATCTTCTCCCATTCAGTAGGTTGTCTTTTTGTTTTGTTGATGGTTTCCTTTGATATGCAAAAGCTTTTTATTTTGGTGTAGTCCCAATAGTTTATTTTTGCTTTTGTTTCCCTTGCCTTAGGAGACATATCTAGAAAAAATGTTGCTATGGCTGATGTGAAAGATTATTGGCTATGTTCTCTTCTAGGATTTTTATGGCTTCAGATCTCTTGTTTATGTCTTTAATCCATTTTGAGTTTATTTTTGTGTATGGTGTTAGAAAGTAGTCCAGTTTCATTCATTTACATAGAGCTGTCCAGTTTCCTGGAGAGGGCCTTTGAATATCTAGAAATTTCTAGATAATGAGAGGGATCTTTCCCAGTTTTCTTCAGAGCTGTTTTTATCTCTTCTGGGTACTTGGGCCGCATTAGTTTTCCTTCTGAATTTCTGTCAAATCTTTCTATTCACATGTTCTCCAGATCTGAGTACTAGTTTAGGAATGAGAATGTTGGACATTAACTTCCAACTCTGACATACAGAGCTGTAACAATTTTATCTACAGAATTGAGGTAGTATAATACTTCCTTTTGGCTTTACAAATTATTATTTACAATCTGCTGTTTCCTATAGACAGTATGGTCTTAGTGTCACTAATGGCATTTAATCAACATTCTTAACAGCCCTGATAGCAGGTATTATCAGTTAAAATAACCTTACATGTTGTGCCATTTGTTGAATGGCAAGTCATGGTATATTTCTAGAGAAAGAAAAGCCCTCCATTTAATAGTTGTTTCTACATCAGAACTTAATGAATTTTGTAATGTGGTCTATTGTTATGGACACTCTGGATACTGCTTGTCAGTTTTGTTATATAAGTAAATGAGTTGCTTTTAGCTGCAGCTAACAGAAACTCAATTCAAATTGGTTAAGGAAATGAAAAATCTCGTATGCCAAGAAATTCAGAACTCCAGGATTGATTGATTCATCAGCTCAACAATGTCATCAAGGACCCAGTTCTTTCCATCTTTCTGCCCTGTCATCCCTGATGATGCTTTGTTCTTAGACCAGCATCAGTGCCAGCTACCATATCCAGACAAGACAGTATTCAAATGAAGGGGTAGAGTTAAGTTTCTTTCTATACTTCTGGGAAACTCTCAATGGACTTCCCCTCAGTGGCCAAAATTAGATTATTTGCCCCAGTCCCTGGTGAGAGGGATGGAACTTCCATGACAGATTCAGAGTAGGAGGTACCTGAAGGGATGTGGTATTATTAAATAAGGTAACCCATGTAAAATCGCTTAGCACAATGCTGAGCACTTAGAAGGAGCTTAATAAATTTTACATATTATTAATGATGGTAAGTTTAGTCTGTGGTGTTAATATTATAAAAGAGGGCCAGTGTTATGAGTAGTTAAGAGGTAGATTCCTCAGCCCTTGGGGATACTGATTCTATGTTGAGGAGATGGAGAGAGATGACAGGCCCCACTTGCCTATAGTAGGTGTACCTGGAAAGCCCATCTACAGTGCAGGGTTGTAGGATGAAGGCTTGGATCTTTAGAGAGAGCACAGAGAAGATCCCTACTCATAGGAAGAGATTGGGATAAGCTACTGGAACAGAGCTCCCAGGAAAAAAATCCAAAGTAGCACGTAGGTATATGGTCTAAAGTGGAACAAGGCATAAAAAATGACTTAATGCTGAGTCTCGGGAGGATTGGCCTGGAGCTTATTAGATCCTCCTTGTTCAGATGGTGTTTGATCTTGGGAACTGGGGAGGGATGAATCCAAAGTTGATGAAGTCTCCTCTACTATATATGGATTATGAGAAAGTATCCAGAGGTTAATAGCTAAGCAGGGCCTGAGACTTGTTTTCTCATAAGAAAACTATCGATGCTCTACATAATGTAATTATTATCACTGTTAGCAAGTAATTAGCAGCACTAAAAAAAAAACACCACAAAGTATCATAAGTTAGTGTTAAGTTGACACTCACACACCTTGTTTTTTGGTACAGTTTTTTCCCACTACAACAGAATCCTTCTGTTGGTTTCTGAGGGTTTTCATCCTACTTAGATTTTTTTTAAGATTTTATTAATTTATATGAGAGAGTGAGCAAGAGAGAGAGAGCACACAAGCAGGGGCAGAGGGAGAGGGAAAAGCAGACTCCCCTGCTGAGCAGGGAGCCTGATGAGGGGCTCCATCCCAGGATCCTGGGATCTTGACTGGAGCTGAAGACAGACACTTAACTGACTGAGCCACCCAACCACCCCCTTACTCGGATTTTTTAATTTACTTTTGGGTTTTCCATCTCTTCCTCCATCCATATACTTAGCTTCTTGCTTCTGGCTGAATTTCGTTAAACATCAGAATACTTTATGCGTGAATAATCATCTGGGATGTTTTCAGTAAACTCTCTTGGAGGGAAATAGAATTACAGTTAGAGTCACAGTTATGAATGCCAAAAACCATTTTGAGACTACAACTCTTTGAAATCTAGAGCTGGAAATTACTTCATTTTTAAGCTCTACCCTCTCATTTTACAAATATGGAAACCAAGATGCTAAATATCCTGGTTAATTTTTAGAACTTGTCACCAAAGCTAAACCAATACATTTAGAAATCCATATCACTAGAGATAGACTAGTAAGTTTAGAAATCTAAGAGATTGATGGGGAAAATACAACGGATATTTAATAGCATGTGGGAAATGTTTCAGAGATCTTATTCATGCAATAGTTATTATTATTAAGGCTCAATAAAAGGAAAATGAATGAGGTAGTTATAAAACTTTCATACATGTTGGCCGTCATGAATATCATGAGTTCCCAGAATAATCACAGGGTTAATAACATTTACTTGACTCTGATAACTTTTGAAGATTTTAATGTAATAAATAATTTCCAGTTCTACTGACCATTTTCCTAGCACAGTAAGCCCTTAATTGATTTTTAATATATTAAGGGGAGCTGTTTATGGTCTGAGAATCATCCAGAAATCCATTTTATTTCTAAGGAAGACTTCCAGATGACCCACTAGCAGGAATAGATAACCATTATTAACATTTTTATTACTTAGTTTAAATGTTACTTCCTCAAATTGACCTTCCTTGACTCCCTAAATCATGTACCCTTCTTAGTTCTCAAAGCACACTGTTGTTTTCCTGCAGAGCCCTTATCATAATGTATAACTGTATGTTGATTTGGGTGAATCTTTAACATCTGTTACCCTAAAGGCACTATATGGCAAGGGTCATGTCTATTTTTTGATGACCACCGATCACTGTCTATCATGGTATCTAGCTCAGAACAGACACTTGGTATTTACTGAAGGAATGACATAAGAATAAGATTGAGGTGGCTCAAGGCACATTTATACTTTGTATTACTATTTGCACTTCTATGAGCAGTGTACTAGATTTGTAACTTTAAAAAACCAGTATTACAACTTGTTTTCCGTATTTTAAAATACAACTGTGCAACATTTCAGTAAATAATGGATTAAGGAAGTTGGGGATCTGGGGCTTTAAGCTCATTTAAAACATTATTTTCTTTGGAATTTCTTAGGAACATCTTAAGAACTTTTGCACCATGTTCTGGACAAACAACTTGGAAATATGCATTCAGCTCAACATTTTGCTTCTGACCAAAGGCCTCTATAAGTAAATTTTTTAGATAAAATGTATTTAAATTTGGGGCTTCTGTATTAGTTTTCTATTGCTGTGTAACCGCTTACTATAAACATAGTACTTAAAAGAATACCTATTTATTATGTCACAGATTTTGCAGATTGGAAGTCTGGGCATGGCATGCTTGGTTGTTGGCGGGGCTCTGGTCTCATCTGGAGCTCAGATCTTCTTCCAAGCTCATTCAGGTTGTAGGCTGAATTCAGTTCCTTGTGGTTGTAGGATTAACGTCCCTGTTTTTTTTGCTGGCTGTTGACTAGGAGTTGCTCTCCGTTCTAGAGGCTGCTCTGTAGGCATCCCTCCATAGGCAGCTCCCAACATGGCTGTTTGCTTTTTTCCAGAGTAGTAGGACAACATCTCTCTGATTTCTTTCATCTCTGACCTGTAAACTTCCTTTTTTTTTTTCAAATTTTTTTTATTTTTTATTTTTATTCTTTGCCCAAGGAGTACAGGTCTGTGAATCATCAGGCTTACATCTTTCACAGCATTCACCAAAGCACAAACCCTCCCCAATGTCCATAACCCATCCACCCTATCCCTACCCTCCTACCCCCCAGTAACCCTCAGTTTGTTTTGTGAGATTAGGAGTCTCTTATGGTTTGTCTCCTTCCCCATCCCATCTTGTTTCATTATTTTTCCCTCCCTACCCCCCACGACCCCCCACCCTGCCCCTCAAGTTCCTCATATCAGAGAGATCATATGATAATTGTCTTTCTCTGATTGACTTATTTCGCTCAGCATAATACCCTCCAGTTCCATCCATGTCGTTGCAAATGGCAAGATTTCGTTTCTTTTGATAGCTGCATAGTATTCCATTGTATATATATACCACATCTTCTTTATCCATTCATCTGTTGATGGACATCTAGGTTCTTTCCATAGTTTGGCTATTGTGGACATTGCTGCTACAAACATTCGGGTGCACGTGCCCCTGAGGATCGATCACTACCTTTGTGTCTTTAGGGTAAATACGCAGTAGTGCGATTGCTGGGTTGTAGGGTAGCTCCATTTTCAACTTTTTGAGGAATCTCCATTCTGTTTTCCAGAGTGGCTGCACCAGCTTGCATTCCCACCAACAGTGTAGGAGGGTTCCCCTTTCTCCGCAACCTCGCCAACATCTGTCATTTCCTGACTTGTTGATTTTAGCCATTCTGACTGGTGTNACCACCTTACACCAGTCAGAATGTAAACTTCCTTTTAAGGGCTCACGTGATTAGCCAGGCTCACCCAAGATAATCTTTCTTTTGATTAACCCAAGTCAACTGATTAGAGACTTAATTGCATCTGCAAAATATCTTTACCTGTGGCATAAAACATGCCTAATCACAGGATTGATATCTCATCATATTTATATATTCTTTCGACACCCAAAGGGAGAGATTTGTGCGTGGCATATACATCAGGTGGTGGCAGTCTTGGGCATCTTAGAATTCTTCCTCCATACTTCCCAATGTGGTAGTTTCTCAGAATCCTTCCCAATTGACTGAATTGGTTTGGCATGTGTATGGTGACATGGTTTAGTGTATATCTTCATGTCTGTGTGCTTTTGTAATCTTACTGTAATTAAGATACATTTGTCGACTATCTAAAGATTCCTCTGCAAATAACTCCTTCTCATAATCTGATCTAGAAATTAGAAAGATGAAGTAGTGGCTCCCCAAATTCATTAGTTTGTATATGCTTAGGAAAACAAAATTTAGGATCTTTAGAAACCAGACATAAGTTTACGTTACTGCAGTTTGTAGCCTCGCCCTCACCAACACCCATTCCTCCAGAATGTCTGAGTACACATTTTTGTTCAAATCAAGTGAACATAATCTGTTTTTAAGAGTATTAGAAATGCTCACGGTCTTTTCTAATATTTATTTTCATCTTACTACACAACAGATGTATAAATGATCTTGTTGCTAGTGACAAGGTGTGTAGGAAAGACCCCAAACTGCAGAGTAAAGTTCTCTGAGTTCACATCTCAGCTCTGCTGCCGTTAGACCATGGGCGAGTCACCACCTCCTGTGCCTCTGCTTCCTCATCTCTACAACAGAAGTAATGCATGTACTTGTTTCATTGGATTATGACGGTTTGATTAGTTAAATATGAATTCTTAAGGGAGTGTCTGGCACATAGGAAGACTACATAAATGTTTGCTGTTATCATTGCTAATTAAATTCCTTGTAAGAGTTTTGTCTTTCCAATAGCAGAAGATTCCAATATATTTTTACTTAGGAATTTTTAAGACCAAGTCATTTAGTATGTTAAGCCTCTCCTTGATCTTTTTTTTTTTTTTCTGGTAGGTCTGGTTAGTTTTAGTAATTTAATTAGCACATGTGGAAGGAAAAGTTAAGGAATAAACCACTGAACAAATCTCAGGCATCCCAAAGTTGAGGGGGGTAATTCATATGTAAGCTGTCATTGGTGAGCATTCCTGATGTGGTTTATACATTCTGTTCATATTACTTAGCATTTTAATTATCCTATACCTTAGCATCCTAAGGCTCTATACAGAAATGTCACTTATCTCTGAAATGAAGAGATCATGGAACCTAGAGTCACCTAGAATAGGATCTGGTAATACCAAGTGAACTTAAATGTACAGAGCTGGAAAACAGAGGGCATGAGCTGCAATTCTGATGTGGGTTTCACTTTGTGGTGAGACTTCAAGAAAATCATAATCATACAGTGCAGTGAATAGGAACATAAGAATGAGCATGGACTCAGGAGGCTTGACTCAGCAAATCAGTCAACCTCCTCTAGCCTAGTTTACTCATATGTAAAATGGGTATACTAATGCCTATACTTACTACCATCACAACAAGTACTTCATTAACACCAATATCCATAAGGTATATCCACCCCACTGGCTTGTTATCTTCCCAGGAACAGAGACTGCTTTTGTGTTTTTCTAAATATTTGTAGCCTGATTTTTAAAAAACGTTGGCATCTACTAAATGTTTGTTGAACTGAAATGTTGATTAAATGAGGAAAGCATGATAGAGACATTAAGTATTGTTATAAAATCAGCCAAACATACACTATTCCAAGTGGCCACAGGATCAAAGATGTGCTGATTAACAAAGAACACTGAAGTGGTGCCAATGAAGTGTGGCCTTTTGAGTGTGACCAGGGACAACAGAGTGTAACTTTGACGTATCCACAAGTTTCAAGCCAGCTGTGCCTTGACACGATAGAGACATCACATCAGCTTCTTGAATGGCTCCCTCAGCATTATCTACATGTCACACTTAACATTGAAAAGCAAAACAAAGGGACGCCTGGGTGGCTCAGTTAGTTAGGCGGCTGCTTTCTGCTCAAGTCATGATCCCAGGGTCCTGGGATTGAGTCCTGCATCAGGCTCCTTGCTTGGCGGGGAGCCTGCTTCTCCCTCTGCCTCTGCCTGCCACTCTGCCTGCTCATGTGCTCGCTCTCTCTCTCTCTCTCTCTCTCTCTCTCTCTCTCTGACAAATAAATAAATAAAATCTTTTTAAAAAATTTTAAAATAATAAATAAATAAAAGCAAAACAAAATCAGCAACAAATTGAGAAAAGGAAACTATTTACTACCAACAAAGCCATGTTGCTGCTATTCAACTTTTAAGAGCTAGAGAGCATTTGAATACGATGACAGTATAATTTTAAAGCTCTTATAATATGATGAGTAATAAAGGGACTTGGGACATAGAAATGTGCATTGAAAATCTAGTGGTGATAGTGGTGATAACACAGCTCCCAACACATGGCAGGTCTGTGGGGGACAGAGACAGATCAGCCACAGACAAGCCAATGCCAAGGTCCTCATTTGTAATCATAACATCTGGCACCTCATTGAGCAGAAGCAGCTAAAGGAAAGCAGTTTGGCAAACAAGTTAGTGCAGACTCTTCGTGGCATCGCAGCACAAAACTGTTCATCAGCCCTTATGAGCACATTCACGACATCCTCAGTGAAGATGTGAAACACTCAAAGTGGACGTACTTGAAAATAGGCAGCAAAGGCAACTTTGGAAAGGGCCAGCTGGAAAATGTGAGCATCTAAGTAAAGAATATTGAACTAATGACAGTGCTCTTGCAAGCTATTGTGAATATAACTTCACGATAAAAAGGTGTAAGGTTTTATATTTGTTTTAGTATTTTGTATCTGGGGGGAATTTTGCAAGAAGCAAAGAAGAGTTGGGGTCAAAAGGTTTATTTTTGTCTTTTATTTCTTTTTGAAAGGTAGCCAGAATCCAGATCAAGCACTAAGTTAATTTAGGGCAAAACAATAATATCGGCAACCACTGGTTTTGAGTGCAATGTGGCAGGTACTATGTATTAGCTTATTTGTTATGTGATCCATGTTAGAAAACACTACCCCATTTGTGGCTCAGGAAACTGGGAGGCTCAGAAAGTATAACTTGTCCCAAGTAACATACCTAATAATAGTTCAAATCTCCAATTCTTTCCATTCACCATGAGAACCCAGAAGGAGTGAAATGAGAAGACAGGGTGATGATGTAAACATGAAGGACAAATGAGGGAACAGAAATGAGGGTTGTGAAAGAAGATGAGAAGAGAGTAGAATAGAAAATGTAGGAAAAAGGACCAGGCATTGAAAAGAGAGGGAATTCTTTAGATTCTTTTAGAGTGGTCCTATCTTCAGGAACCGAACCATTCTGTATCATCTTGGCTGACGCTCCTTTGAGTCCTGTGGGACATCTTACCAGACAGGCCCACTTCCCACCTTACGTAGTACATCCAGGGGGCTGTTTTAAAGCAGAGATTATGCAAGAAATCTACCACGTAGCCCAACAGATTCCAAGAGCTGGAAGGAAATCAAACTGGCATGATTTAAATTTCAATGTGTCTTCAGTGTATGTGCTTTAACTTTACATTGGGTTTGCAGAAAGACTGTAATTTTAATTCACTGGAAGCAGATGGGACTTGTCGTATGGGTAAAACATAAGAAAAGTGTCTAAATGTAAGAAAAAGTAACAACTTTCTTTTGTGGGTCGGTTTCATAGTACAAGTATTTGTCATTGGGTCCACATAAGCTGATATTCATCAAAATGATAGAAGTCCCATCTAATATTTATTGAGCAATAACGATGTGCTAGGTGCTTTACGTGTATTTTAATATCAGGAGAAGCCGAGGAAGTTGATACTGGCATAACTAACCACCCATTTTAAGGTTGAGAAAACTGAGGCCCAGAAAGTTAAACAAGCTGTCACTGGCTAATAAGTAGCTGAGCGGGATTTGAATCCCAGGTCCTAGGGGATAATACTACACCATGCAGACATCCCAAAGGCATTCTGTCTGTGTAACCCCACGATCTCTACAGTTTTTGACAGTAGTACCCCAGGAAAAACAAAGAAAGAAGGAAGGAAAAAAGGAGGTGGGGAGGGAAGGAAGAAGAAACGGAAAAGATAATGACCTCAAAACTAGTACCAGCTCTTGAGAAAGACATGTGGGTTGGATGGTCGGAAGCCGCAGAGGTGGTCTGAACCCACTGTGGTCAGGGAAGGAATCTTTAGCAAAGGACGGGAGGAGCAAAGAGGGAGCAAAAAGAAATGGGAGTACAGAATAAAAGAATGGAACAAACTGCATGCAGAGTGAAAAGGGGAGGAAGAAAGGCCTTGCCAATCTTTAGAGTATGAAAATAATATTGGTAGGCTTTAAATTAATTAAGGTTGTTGCTCTAAGTTGCCCTTTTATTTCTAATTTCATGGGATAAAGTGAACTATTCAACTCAACCTTTAGAACTAATGCTGTTTGTCTGACAGTTTCTCTCCACCCTGGGTAATGCTAAGTTCACTCTGCAAGGTTGGTGTCTCAGTGAAAGGTGGATGTGTTGTTTAGACTTACCACCCCCCCCTTGAAAGTTAATTAAGTCAACATTAACCAAGGCTGTGTAACCGCAGAATGGGCAGTTTCTTTGAAGGCTCATGGTTTGGATCTTTTCCTGAAAAAATTCCCACTTCTATAGTTATATTTAGTGTTCTAACTGCCTGGATAACTGACTTGCTCCAGGTCCGCGTGTCAGGGTAATACTGGGCCTTGTTTGCAGCTGAGTTTGTCTGCTTCTTGGAACCACTATGCCAAAAGTTTGTGGTTCTCAGTGCACAGCCTTCGGGTTCAGCCTCTCTTGTTTCTTCTCCAGAAATTTCCCTGGAGTTAGCATTGCCGATTTGATGCCATATGGTTCTACAATTCTCAGAACTATTTACTTGACATTTAACAAATTTTTAAACTTGTCCATACCCTTAACTTTGAAAGTAATATGGTATCATCAATGTTTGTGTTATGGACCTATCCTGAAGACTTTGTTTATATAGATGTGACTGAGTATTTAAGGAGTAAAAAAAAAAAAGTACAGGCCTTGCGCAAAAGCCAGTTTTTTCATATTGGTGCAGCTGTTTTAACTTTTAAGAAACCACAAGCATTTTATCCTCTAAAACTTTAATTTGAAAGACACAAGACTTTTAAAGAAATACAATGTTTCTGAAACTGGTATATATCAGCCTCCCTACTTCAGTTCTCTTTAAACTCCTAAGAATCAAATAAAGTTCCTCTTGAAACTCTTAAGAATCGAACACAGTTACATATACATTTTTCAGACCAAAATTCATGTTATTGCTGTATTCCTCATAATCTTTGAAATGTTAAAATTTACAATAGAAGCAATAGCATCCTAAGGGAGACAAAAGGCACAGTAGCTGCATTCTAAAGATCTCTCTCCCAGCTCAGAAAATTTTCCATAGACCCAGAGGCAGATGCCAGAAGGAAACCGTTGTGTGTTTTCTTGAGTTCACTATAGCCCAGTAAGCCATGGTAAATGTTATTTTGTTTCTTTTTTTATGCTACGGTAATGATTCCCCTCCCTGTTATATAGAAAACCCTATTCCGCTAAGAGAACACTAGATATATTTATTACAACATGAAGATCATTTTGTCCATGGAAATAATTTTTTATTGTTCTGAGTCACTGGTTTGTGGAATTTTTACATGAGTTCCAGGACAAGGATGAGATGATACATTTATTTTAATTTGTATCCTCTTTTTTTCTTGACTGCATGAATGTCCTCCTTGTTTTCAGAATATTTCCATATTTTTATTACTTTAGAAGTTACTCTGCTGTAGGTGTGTCTCCTAAGCTCTTCATTGACAATTCAGGATGTGTCCTGGGCGTGCTGCGTTTTGGCAGAACCACCTCCGTTTCTCAGTGTCCTGTGATCTCTCGTTTTTCCTTTCGCCCCTATTCATGTTTTCTCGCTGTAGGTCTTCTCCAGGTCAAAGGTTATACAGACCTTCAGAAATATTTAAATTGTTGATCTGCTGGAAGGACTTGAATTAAACCGTGAATTTCAAAGGGCATTTGTTATGCCTTTCATTTTTTTTCTTGCATTAAAAATAAATCTCACTAGAAGTATTCCCTGATTCAGCCCAGAATATCTCTGTGCTTTAGACTATAACCTGCAATCCTAGAAAGCCCCTGAAATTCATTTTTCAAGTATTCTTTGATTTGATTCCAATTATCGTATTTGTTAATCACCCCTAGGGACCTAGATTAAATTTAACTAGCAGTTCAGACTTACGAGAAGCCTTAGAAGTTCTGACATTTTAGAAAATATTTGAACAGGAAACAATGACTGTCCTGTAAGCTGAGATTTCAAGTTTGCTAGTTATCGTCATTGATATTTCTTCCATATAGTCCTCAGTGTTATGTAATTCTGAAAGACTGACTGACTTAAGGTTTGAAATTAAATCTTGGGCGCCTGGGTGGCTCAGTGGGTTAAAGCCTCTGCCTTCGGCTCAGGTCATGATCTCAGGGTCCTGGGATCGAGGCCCGCATCGGGCTCTCTGCTCAGCAGGGAGCCTACTTCCTCCTCTCTCTCTCTGTCTGCCTCTCTGCCTACTTGTGATCTGATCTCTCTCTGTGTGTCAAATAAATAAATAAAATCTTTTAAAAAAAATTAAATCTTGTACTTTCTGGCAATAGGAGGATTTGTTCTGCCTTCCACCTTTCTTGACTCATATGCCCTAACTAACCAGCCTTCCAACAGTGTCCTAACTAGTCAGCCTCTAAGAGTGTCATAACCAGTCAGCCTCCAACAGAAAAAGGGACTATAATACTGACTTTAGCATAGACTTGACAGAGACAAAATGGACAGTTTCTAATACATAATTTATTCTCTTGTAAATGGCCATTGCAGGTCTAAACTACACTACATATATTCATATATTCACAAGGGTGTGGTGGGGCACTTATGTACATAAGAGCGTGATTCAGTGTTCAGAAGTTTTAGATGATTGGTTTTGTTGTTAGAAAATGGTAGGATATCAATCTGAATCATTTTATTTTCAACAGGTTGACATGATGAAAGAAGCATTAGAAAAACTTCAGCTTAATCTAGTAGAGATGAAAGACGAAAATGCAACCTTAGATGGTGGAGACGTCTTATTTACAGGTATCTTCATCCTCACTTTCTCCTATCCAAAACTATTTCTAATACCTGGCTTGTGTTCACTTAACTGTAGGTTTTTTGGTTTTGTTTTGTTTTGTTTTAATCACTAAAGTAAAAATGCTAACTACAAGGAATTTGGAAAATACTGGAAAGCACAAAAGAGAATAAAATGAAAATGACCTTTCACTGAAAGATAATCATTTCAACATTTGGTTGTATGTCCTTTTAGTACTTTTGTATGCATGCCATATATGTGTATTTTTTACAAAATTTTTATCAGCGTGTACCTATCGTTTTGTAGGTTGCATCTGCTATATTCTACAATTTGAGCTTGTGGGTTGCATAGTTTTGTGTTGTATGTTAATATATCTGGTTTGTATTTAAAAGATTCTTAATTCAAGATGTGTCATTTACAAATAATTTTCTTGCCCAGACAGCAAGATGAATTTAAATAATTTTCAGTGCAAATTGATTTGGCTTCAATACCAGATAAATAATACCAGAACTCAACCAAATACAAACAGCTAATATTATTTGGGATCTAACAAGAATCAGAATCAGTTTTTATAGTGGGCATAATATTGCTGCCAAAGAAACAGTAATTGCAGCATTTAACCTTTCCAGCTCTTTATGGTCGTATTACTATTTTGCAAAAGTCATGTCCTAAAACTTGGGTCCCCCGATTCATTCTAGTTATACTGATAAGTAACACAATCGATAATAATTTTTAATTTATAGTGAGAGTTTATTTTCCCCTGAATGTCAGAGAATCAATACCTGTTTCATAGATGTAACCCTACCAGCAAGCCCAGGTGGCCCCACTGAAAACATGAAGCTTTTAGAAGTCTAATATTTTGGCTGATGTGAATTTTATATTGAATCCCTTGTATATAGAGAAAATACAGCCATCTTCATTTTAATCTAAACATAATGCTTTGTATTAGTACATTTCGATATAATTAATATTCTTGGAGGAGGAGAGGTGTTTATCTTGTGATATTTGAGTAGTTCCTTGCTCAGTGTCAAATATGTATGGGTGGGGCCACTGTGTAGCTGAGCTCCAGGTGGCGCCATTCTTATCACGGCTTTATGAATAGTAACCCCTGGAGTTGTGTAGTGCACAACCTGGGCTACTGTTATCACAGGTAATGGCCCTGCCTCTGGGGCACGGAGTACACACCCATTGAGCTATAAGAACACAGAACAAGGGGTCAAAGAGGCCTACGCTGCATTCTCAGCTCTGGCCGTGTCCAAGCAGACTCAGGCATTCTTTAGAATCTGCCTACTAAGTTCCCCTTAGAATATTCTTTGTGTCCCCCATTGATGGCACTTAAACATTCTTTTTGGGAGCACAGAACAACAGCCTGTTTCTCTTAGAAAATAGGCTTTTATGAAAAGCTAGATGTGTAAATCACACTTCCTTAAAATAAAACTCTTTTTACCCAAACATAGCCGTATAATAAATAACTTCTTGTAAGCAGGTACTGGTAATATTTGAAGTATGGTTTAAAACAAGCTGTGCTCATAACCATTTATCTATCTTAACAGCTGAGCCGAACAGATTCCCTAAAATCTTCTCATGTTTTGGCTCAGCTTATGCTATAGGAATCTCTTCCTTTGGTCAGAGACCTTTTCACAGCATTTCAATCCTAATGTTTTTGCACCAATTTCTAATTAGGTATGTAAGTAGTGAGGCTTGCCTTTGACACTGTCTGTAAGCTTGTTTTGATACTATTCAATCTTTAAGTCAATCTCTTGAAAATTATTTTATTCAAAACTGAGATCTGTTGGGATATCTGCTTGGCACCTCATTCATGCCTGATACCTGGTCCTGCCTTCTATTTCCTATTTCTCATTCTTTTTCTTTTTTTTTTTAATTGTGGTAAAATACATATAACATGAAATTTTCCATCTTAACCATTTTTAAGTATAAAGTTCAGATGGCACTAACCACATTTACCATATTGTGCAACCATCACCACTCAGTTTTTGGATTCATCAGAGTTTGGTAAGAAACAAAATCTGGGGCACCTGGGTGGCTCAGTAGCTTAAAGCCTCTGCCTTTGGCTCAGGTCATGATCTCAGGGTCCTGGGATTGAGGCCCGCATCAGGCTCTCTGCTCAGAAGGGAGCCTGCTTCCTCCTCTCTCTCTGCCTGCCTCTCTGCCTACTTGTAATTTCTGTCTCTGTGTGTGTGTGTGTGTGTGTGTGTGTGTGTGTGTGTGTGTGTGTCAAATAAATAAATAAAAATCTTTAAAAAAAAAAAGAAAGAAAAACAAAATCTGTAGCGCTTTCCATATATTCTGGGTCCTCTTCCTTTTGTAACTCAGAACTTCATTAACAGTTGATCTGGAAATGGACAGAAGGAAAGCAGATACCCAACTCCAGTTCCACTGGGAATCTTGTGAGTCAGGCCAGCTACTGATAGAAATTATTTCAATCCTATTTCTCTTAAATAGACATCAGCTTACCTTTATTTTCGTTTTCTTATTTTTGTGAAATATGAAGCAAATAAAAAAGTTATAAATGTCTATGTACAGTTTAAAGACCAATGATAAAAGGAGCACCTGGTATCTGTCACCTGGCTTTAAGAAATAGAATATTGCCACGACCATAGGAGCCCCACTCCCAACCTCTCTCTCTCCTCTCAGCCTGAGGTAACCACCGTCTTGCATTTTTGTATTAATCACTGCTTGTCTTTCTTTAGACTTTCACCTCAGTCTAAATTATATGTTGTTTAGTTTTGCTTGTCTTATAACTTTATAGGATTAGGATCATACTATATGAACTATTCTGTGATTTGTCTGCTTTTGATCTAACTTGATGCTGAGAGTTATAGTTTTTTGTGTTCACTGCTGTGTGGTATTCCATGGTGAAGAATTACCAGAGTGCACTTATTCATTCTACTGCTGATGCATAATTGAGTGTTTTCCAGTTTTTTTCAATTATCTTCAGTGCTGCTGTGGACATTCTTGTGAGTGTCCCCTGGGAATGTGTAAAAGAGTTTCTCTAAAGTAAACAGCTAGAAATGGAGTTTCAGGTGATAAACTCTTTTTTTGCTCTAGTGACATGAGTATAATTTTCTTCTTGAATCTATTGATGTGGTTAATTGCACTAATCGATCTTTCTGATATTTGATCAGTCTTGCATCCCTGGGATGAAGTCAAACTCCATTTTGATATACTCTCTTTTTACTACAGCGCTGGAATTAGTCTGTTAATCTTTTTCTTAAGACTTTTGTTTCTGTGGCCTGTGATTTTTCTAGCTTGCTTTCCTTCTCTGGCTTTGATAAAAGAATTATGTCAACCTCATTACATGTATTAGGGAATATTTCCTATGTTTCTATTCTCCAGAATCAGTACTATTTGACTTGTGCATTCCTTGAACTTTGGTAGAACTATAAACAGGCTCTGTGGGCCAGGTACTTTCTCTGCGGGAAGATTTTAAACTGATTTAATTCCTTTAATGGTTGCATGAGGGTTTTCTGAGTGAGTTTTTGTGAATTCTGTTTTCTAATATTTTATCTAAGTTTTCAAAATGTTGGGTATAAACGTCATATCTTCTTAATATCTGTTTTAATCTTCACAGCATTATAGCTATGTCCTCTTTTCAGTCATAATGTTTATTTATGCTTTTTTTCTTTTGTGCCAGAGATCTGTCAATTTCATTCATCTTTTCAAAGAAACGATTTGGGGCTTTGTTGAATTCTCTCTCTCTTGTATATTTCCTTTTCTCTTCCTGTTTCTATCCTTAATTCTTTCCCTCAAATTTCTTTGTTTTTATTCTGCTCTTTTTTTCTTAAATTTCAAATTGGAACTTTGTCTCTTTAATGTTGAACCTTTTCTCATCTTAAGGGAAGAAGTTAAAGCTATATAACTTTCCTTCCAAGTACTGTTGTAGTTGAATCCTTTGTGTTTTGATACTTATTTGTTATCATTAGTTTAAATGTTTTCTGATTTCCATTATAATTTATTCTTTGACTCATTTGTGGATAATGATGTTATTTAGAAAACATATCGGTCATTATTTTAAGTTGCTGGTCTGATAGTTAATAAGTGAAAAGATTCAGGCATTTAACCTGAATTCTATTTCAAGTAGACCAAATACTTGATTGAGAAAGTTGTTTTTTTTTAATAATTCTAGCCAGTAAATGTAGATTCCTAATAAAATAATGGATCTGTGTAATGATCATCTAAGGCTGTTAAAACCTTTATATGAAAGCCTGAAGGGAAATCACATAATGGAGGGATCAGACTGAAACCCCTTGAACACACAGATTATTCTAGTATCACTGACAGTGTGGCTGCCAGTCATGTGCCTCATGATGTGGTACAATAGTACAGCCCCACCTCTGAAGTAGTCCTAGCAAAAAAAAAAAAAAAAAAAATTAACAAGAATCCAGTTAAACATCTACATGAAACTGTCAGTCTACTGCACATACAAAGGACAAAGGAACAATTTCAATTTCATGTTAGATGATACACAGGGAAACAACCAGTCAAATCCAGAATGTAGGATCATCAATAGGACAAATGAGGTGGCTTCTCCTATCAATGAATGAGGGGAAAGGGTGAATTGATAACAGAAAAAGTTGACATAACAGATATAACAACAAAAATGTTGTTTAATATTTCAGTCCCAGAAGCTCAGTTATTTTCATCAGAAAGACCATTTAGGAATTTTGGGGTGCCTGGGTGGCTCAGTTGGTTAAGTGTCTGCCTTCAGCTCAGGTCATGATCCCAGGGTCCTGGGATTGAGCCCCATGTCAGGCTCCCGGCTCAGTGGGGAGCCTACTTCTCCCTTTCCCTCTTCCCTGCTTGTACTCTCTCTCTGTCAAAGTCTTAAAATAAAAAAAGAAAGGCTATTTAGGGGATATAGTCCACCATACTGCCAGAAACAGAAGTCCAACTGACCTTTTGAAGAGATAGGCAGTTTGCTTTTCTTTGTGCTTTGCTACCTTAGTCTTTAAAAATAGAAATAATGCACACGCCCATTATAAATTTGTTTAAATTTGCTTAACCATTAAATTTTTTTCCTAAAAATTGTATATAACTGTAATTTATAAATCTATTTTATCTTAGTAGAATTAATTTCAGCTGATTTTTAAATAAAGTAAGTGATACTTTTCTCAAATAAATTATCTTTCCCTTAGTTTAGTTTTGATTTGTATGTAGTGAGTTTTCTCAAGGAACAATACAGACATACCATTACCAAACAAAAACAAAAACAAAAAACCTGTCAGTGTGCCACCAGTGTGTCAGTGTGTCTGCCAAGAGCATAAGCCACTGGAACTTATCATAACATCATTTGACCTAGGTCATTTACCTCTTTTTTAAGGACATCATAAGGATTAAGTTTGTAACATTTGTAAAGTCTGTCAAGCAATTCTTTCTACATGGTTTCTCTTCTTATACTTTACCCTAATGTTCTGGATCAAAATCTATACTGACTTATCTTTGAATATTTTTCCACATTTCATGTAGAATTCTTCTTCAAAGAATTAATGGAAGTAAGAATCCTCACAATTATATATTGCCTAATACTATCTACTATAACTGTTTGCTTGCCTCTCACTCATAAAAATGGAGGACCGTTTTTATTTGGTGTTTTGCCTTCTGAGAAGAAAATTTATGAAATTTCAGAAAAGCCAAATGACTAGAAAATTCCATCCTCCTAAACTTTAGTACTTTGCAATTTTGTGTCTCTGATGTTTTGACTTGAAACAATAAATAAATTTTAAGGACATCTCTTTGGAGGTCAGGCCTGAAGACCAATTAGCCCTACACTCCCTTTACACAGATAGTTTCTTCAGCTTTTACATCATTGTTACAAGAAAAGGAATCTGACTTCATCATGAATGTCTGGTATTATTCTTTTAGGGAGAAAAAAAGGGAAGCATTACTAACTTGTCATGGCAGTTACTTAATTTTTATTACATATGAAGGTGTTTAATTCTGTTATTTCCTACTTGGAATGTTTATTCTTTTATTATGCTAAAATTATGTAACATAAAACTTGCCACTTTAAGTATATAGTTCAGTGTGCAACCATCACCACCGTCCATGTCCAGCACATTTTCACCTTCACATACTGAAACTTCATACCCACTATACTGACTTCCCAGTTCTTCCTCCCCTCAGACCATGGCAGCCACTATTCTACTTTCTGCCTCTTTGAATTTGAAAAAGTTTCTTTCTAAGGATGGTAGTCTGAATGAAATCAGACCTGTATAAAGAGAGCAGAGATCAGAGTACAAGCAGAGCTGCCTTGTATGGTAGGAAAGAACTGTGTGATGCTTTAAGATCATTATTTACAGGGCACCTGGGTGGCTCAGTGGGTTAATGCCTCCGCCTTCGGCTCAGGTCATGGTCTCAGGGTCCTGGGATCGAGGCCCGCATTGAGCTCTCTGCTCGGCAGGGAGCCTGCTTCCTCCTCTCTCTCTGCCTGCCTCTCTGCCTACTTGTAATCTCTCTCTGTCAAAAAAATAAATAAAATCTTTAAAAAAAAAGATCATTATTTACAGATAAAGAAACAGTATGCCATCACTAGTGCCATGTACTCACTGTGTTCCATGACATTTATTATAGGCAGAGAATTTTTTGTGGGCCTTTCCAAAAGGACAAATCAACGAGGTGCTGAAATCTTGGCTGATACTTTTAAGGTAGGTAAAGTTAGACCATTGATGCCTGGCATACAATAATTAAACATTCATAGACACATTGAATCAGCATGTCATGAATAATGGTATCTATATGTCACCAGCTCTGCAAAATAATTCCTAATATTTGTACATTTGCCAGAAGTTTAAAGTGCTATCAAATTCAAATTTCTCAATAAATAGGCTGCATTGAGCTACCATAGCCACAAAAAGACAAAGTTATGGATATCTTCTTTTCTCTCCCACTGTATAATCATACAGCCACCTGACAGATTTCCTGCACAATAAATGACTTTGAAAAAAATCTGGAGACCCAACTGACTCAAACATGAAATGTGGATTTTTCTTAATGGAATCAAGGATCATTTGTACTTAGTACCTACTATGTGCTGGAAACTGGGCTAGATATTGCACATACATCCTCTCAAGTTCCCTTTACTTCATCGATTATTAATAGATTGGCTTACCAGACTGCTTAGGAAGTTCTTTTCACCTTGAGGACGTGAGGTTCTAGTTTGCACAGGATATTCAGACATAACTTTCCAGAGTAGCCCACTCCATGGATCAACCAGCAAAGCTAGCTGTTGACATAATCACACATGTGAAAGAAGGCTCTGCACTTTCTTCTTAAAAGTAGTCTTTACTGGGGTGCCTAGGTGCCTAAGTCAGTTAAGTGTCCAACTCTGGATTTGGGCTCAGGTCATGATTGATCTCAGGGTCCTGAGATGGAGTTTTGTGCCTGGCTCCATGCTGGGCATGGAGCCTGCTTAAGATTCTCTTTCCCCCTCCCCTTCTGCCCCTCCCTACCCCCATACATGTGCTCACTCTCTTTCTTCAAAAAAAAAAAAAAAAAAAAAGTAGTCTTTATTTAACTGGCATTACCAAAACCTGCAGATCCCAGTTTTTCTTCCAGATATTCAGGGACCCCGGTAGCCTCCCTAGAAATAGACATGTTTTGGGCAGGTTTAAATCAGTTTTAGAACTATTCTCCAATGCCAAACTGCTTGTTTCTATTATACACATAGGACTATGCGGTCTCCACAGTCCCGGTGGTTGATGCTTTGCATTTGAAGAGTTTCTGCAGCATGGCTGGGCCTAACCTAATCGCAATTGGATCCAGTGAATCTGCACAGAAGGCCCTAAAGGTAGATACAAAACTATGCTCCTTCGAAATGCAGCAGGCAATGCCTGCGACGTGGTTTTTCTAATTCTGTCTATTGGGTGGGCAGCAAGCAGGAGTGGCGGGACGAGAACAGGCTGGTACTCAAGCTTTCTCAGATCAACACCGTCATGACCTCACATTCACTGGAAACCAGGAACACCTAAATGAAAGAACTCTTCACTCGTGAACTATTCTTACTCATACACCCGGTGTCCTTGAAAGGCCATGATTTAGAATAAGAAATACCAAACGCATCACAGTTATTTCCTCTGGGGCGAAAAAGAGAGCATGACACCAGTAGCACTTTTCTTAAGATAGTACACAAGGGTTGTTATATTATTCTTTTCCTTTTGTGTGTCTGAAATATTTTACAATTATCTTTTAGAAAAGCATGATGCAGAAGAACATAAAAACCTTAACTTCTTTGTTTGCATTTGGAATACTAAAATTTTAGGACAAGAATTTGTCTCATTTCACAAGTGAGAATAGGAAAGCCCAGAAAAAATTATGACTTGCCCAAATCACACAGCTAGGTCAAGAGTGGAAGTCCTTGATAACAAAGAAAACCTTCCACTGTTACAGTGTTTTTCCTTCTCTGTAATAACCCCACAAGGTGATCAGGACACTCCATCATGGCAAAGACCATGTCTATTTTACTCACCATTGTTCCCCTTCACACTTGGCCCATGGTGGGCCCTTAATATGTATCAGATGAATGGATGAATAAACAAATGGAGAGGTGGTATTATTTCCATTTTGCACATGAGAACTAGATCAAATGACTCACCCCAGGCCACAAGGCTAACATTAACTGGTGGGCTGGGATTACCACCCTTCTTCACGACTTACTAAAGAACCAAAGACAAAAGCTCCTTTCAGGCAAAGAGATGAAATCCGTATGTCCCAAGGTACACAACTAATTCTTTTGCCCTTTAGGTCTACCTCAGTGCTAGACTTGGTGCCTTTTATCTCAGAAGAAATCACGGCCTTCCAATTGCTGAGTCCCCCCAACCCCTGGATTTCCTGCAGCTTCTTCAGTCAGCTCTCCTGGTCTTTCCATCTTCCTTTACTCATAGTGTATCTTTGATTGTATTTCTAGGACTTTTAACAATTGTTGCTAAACAGCCCGCCTCAGAATTTGAATTTTGTGGTTTTTTTCTGTGTTTCCTTTAGAGAATGTTTTTTGTTTGTTCATCTGGAAGGCCGTGTCAACTTTCCACATATAAGAAAGGTGGTGTCTTGAAAGAAAATATTTGATAGATGGTATCACTCGAAGGATCTAGGAGGTTTATTTTTCTCCTCAGGGACTAACTGAGGTCTATCTGTGGCAGCTGGGTTGGTCAGCACATGTCTGAAATTGAGTATAAGGGAAGGAGAGAGCTGAAGCCGTCCTCCTATACTGTGCTCCTGTGTGAATTAGCAGGCAGAACATCCTCTGGGTAGACAGATTACAAAAAGTAGTTCCATCTGCTATTCTGGGTAGACTAGATCCCTAACTCAAAGAGCTTGGTCCCTAATTCAGATAGGTCCCTAACTTAAATTAACACATAACAAACTAAGAGAGAATACAATATGGTTAACCAGCAAAACATTATGTGAAGTAGCCCTGACTGCTATTCACAGGATAGGACGGAGCTCCTTGAGGGCTAGATGTTCAGAGGGAAACTCATGGACAAAAATGGGGCTAGAAGTGTGTCTTAAAGGGTTTGGCAAGTCGGGATTCAGTGAGACAGTGTTCCAGGTGGGGACACAGTACAGACAAAGACTGAGCCAGATACACATGAGATTTGAGCAAACTAGTCCAACTGATAAAGAGTTTTCCTGTGGGCTCCTGGAGATATGGCTGGATGGAGCAGGTGAAGTCTGAAGAGGTAGCGACTTAAAAGTAAGGAAAAAGATGAGTTTATCACCATGAAGCAGGAGCCTGGGCTTCTGAACAGAGGGGTCTGTATTGCTTTAGAGATGTTGGACCACCATTCCTTTTGAAAAAAAAAAGAAGGGAGGGAGAGAGGGAGGGAGGAAGGGAGGAGATGCTGCAATCAGAAAAGGAGACCACTGATAACCTAGAAAAAGAAAGCCAAGCCCCAAGTCCCATTGTATGCCTTGGACTCACTACTATTTCTCCACACATCTTTCCCATCTCATCGTCAAGTCTTCGAAGATCACATCTTTTAAGGGCATCCTGTGTGAACTTTATAGTCCTCCTTCCTGTAGAGTTTATTTGAGTTAGTGTTAATAATGATGTTCACTCTATACTTGAAACCTTCTGTGTCAGAAGCTATAAATAATCCTCACTTACCGGAACAGTATTCACTCTTTGGAGACCATATTTTCCATCAGCAAATGTGCTTCCTAAACTGTGGACCCGTAGAGTTGGCAAATGCCCACCTGCCATGTTTGTAGCATCAAAAAGGTTCTCTTTATGGTGAAAGCCGAGGAATAAATTGAACGGAAGAATAATGAGATCTCCACGCAGGCACGTCTTCAGGTTGGAACTAGGTGGTTTGCTGAAATTTACATGTAGTGAGCTGAACTGTTTATGTATTTGAGAACAGTTTTGGCTCTTGTATTAGAAAAGTCAATAAAATTGATAGTGTGATAAATCCTACTACTAATTTGGAGATAATAATACTGGTGTAAGTAGGCAGGAAGACAAATGGGTAGAGACAGACCATTTACACATAGTGAACATATATCAGTTTTATTTTTTCCCATTTTATAGATGAAAATACTGAGATCTGATTAAATAAAACATTTTAAATACAACCTTCTGGAATCAGATTTACTCTCCCCAATTGCGCACCCCACTCCAAACTCCTTCTTTTTCAATTGGAAAGCTTTTCCCAATTATTTTGCCATAAATTTGTATCAGCTGAGCTTCCTCTTTCTCCTCTCCTCTCTCCAACTACCTGCTACCTCTTCCCATTTTTTTGCTTTGGTGTCCAGGATCTGACCTATGAGGAAAGATGTGAGTTTGGTCCCGGATGTCTGTTTTTCCCTTGCAAATCTTGATGTCTCTGTAGAGAAGCCGGTGGCCACTTGGGCATCTCTTTGAAGGGCATAGCACTTAAACGGAGGTGAATTGTGCCTTCCTATGCCACACGCTAAGAGCTTGAGTACTTCCCACATCTGTCACTGCTTGCTGAATACTTGCTTCCTTCAGAGCCAGAAAACTACTTCTTACATATTCATGCAAAGCTGGGAGCCCAAGGGTTTCTGGATAGTTTTATTGCATTTGAAACACTTTGTAATGGGTTGCAATCGATTCTTGGTTAATGAAGTGGGATCTTACGGAGATAGTCTCATACCTGTCTAGGTTGTATTAGATTTAATGGTGTGTGCATTGTATATTTAAATGAAATCATCAATCTAGGAAGACTTTAGTGACTCTCTGTTGAAAAATCCAGAACACGTTTAACACAGGGCACATTTAATACACATTTAATACAGAGTATATTTAATGAAGGAAAGGAAGAAAGGAGGGCATATTATTACTGCATTTTACTGTTGATACGGCCAAGGTACTGGAGGTTAGGTTGATTTGAGCAAATACTCAAAGACATTTAACATCAAGTCTTATCCTAGAAATACTGTTATCTCAGCAAAATCCATCTTCAGAGCAACCTGTCCATTCTATAGTTTTTTTCCTCACACTTTCTATTATTCTGCACGTGCCTCTGGGCATACCTATATCCTGCCCTTCTAGCTATAAAAGAAAATAGTATAAGATTAATTAATTCTTGCACAGGCAATAGACCTACTAGTACCATTGCAGGAGGAATGTTTGCCTTCTAGAAGATGATAAACACTCCAGTTGCTGCACATCTGCAACTGCTGGTCACAAACATAATTTGAGCAAAAGTCAATCACCAAGAAATACATATTCTTGGGGTGCCTGGGTGGCTCAGTCAGTTAAGCGTCTGCCTTTTGTTCAGGTCATGATCTCAGGGACCTGGGATCAAGCCCAGTCCCACATGGCATAGGGTTCCCTGCTCAGCAGAGAGTCTGCTTCTCCCTCTTCCTCTGCCCCGCCCCCTCTGCTCATGCTATCTCTGGTTTTCTCTCTCCCAAATACATAAATAAAATCTTGTTTTAAAAAATTTAAAAAGTAAAAAAATTAATACATATTCTATTATTTCCTTCATTTAAATAGGAGACAAAACTATCCTATCAGCAGTCGGAATAGTGGTAATTTAAGGAGTGAGGGAGTCATGGTCCAGGGGGCTGCTTTGTATGTTTAATTTTTAAAGTGTACAAAAATATGTATATAATGTATTATTGGAAGTGGGCTGAGATTAACTTACATGAATAATTTTCCAATACCGGGGTCTAATTCTCCAACCCCTGCTTTATCTTCTACATGATTCCTGTCTTTACTGCAGACTAACCTGTTTTTTATTTTATTAAGAGAAAAAGACAAACTTCATACTCCTTGAGCAACACCTCCCCATTTCCCCTCCCCCTTGTGCTTATACCTTAAATATATACAAGTTTTAATTGTCAGTTATACCTCAGTAAAATTGGGGAGGCAAAGGCATGGCAAAGAGTAGATTTGCACCACATCCCATCCATTTTTTCCTAAATCCATTCCAAAATCGACTTCCTTTCCAGGAACCTGGATTAATTACATGCTCTCTGTCATAAGAGGACAGACTGTAATTCCTGCCCTCTGGAGGGACTCACTGTATTGATTTTTAACTCAATCTCCTTGGTAGCGTTCAGTCCTCCAGTCAGTTGGCTGGGGGGAGATGGGGGGAAGAAAGGAAGGAAGGTGGACAAAGGGAGGGAGGCAGAGAAGGTGGGAAGAGGTGGGGGAATGACATTTAGCTAAAACTTTCCCCAGTGTAATCAGATGAGGCAGTTGTAAGCTGGAGGGGGCCGTAGTGCTGACAAGCTGGGGGGCTGTGCCACCTGCTGTCCAGGCAGCAAGGAGAACACCCTTGCCTAACTAACCCCTTGCAGAAACCAGTTCTTTTCCCCTTTTCGCATCTGTAGTTTTGTTTGTTGGCCTTTTTTTAGCTTAATAATTCTATTCTTTTGTATCACGATGAATTATTATTTTAAAATGCTTTTGATAGAAGTACTGAAAGGATGTGGTAAGAAAAGAATTAGGAGTTCACCACTCTTTTTTTGTCTTTGTCATGTAAATGGAGCTGAAATCTAATAAGTGGGATTCCAGTAGACTTGTAATTTTAAATTATGACGCTCATAATGTATCTTGATGGAAATGTCTTTTGGTTTCTTATCTACTTCCTGAAATAACTAGCTGCATTTGTAAGATTCCTTGAATGAGCACATGGGCTGCTTTGCAGCTGATTTAAATTGCATAGCATGAAGCATGTTTTTTTCTTTTGAATGACTAACTACATAATAGAGGTCACTCAGACAGTATTTCCTCTCGTTTTTGACTCAGCTTCAGCATTGATTTTATGTCCAAAAATGTCCATGTTATTTTATAGATAGTCATATAAAGAAAGAAGATGGAAAAACCCTTAATGTGTTTGGATTTTGTATGTTTTTTTATTGCCTGGAATTTCCTTTGATGACAACTGGAACAACAAATAGCAAAAACCAAAAGACAGAATGAGAACTAACTAGTATCAACAGGGTGATTGAAATGGAAAAATGAAGACTCTGCATTTCAAGTTGTTGTTGTCACAGGGAGTTACAGTGTATAGCCATAAAATTTCCCACTTTGGGTCTTTACTGTGAGATGCATCCTGACAATCCCATTGTGGGTTTAATTTAGTCTTATTATTTGGTTGTCTGTTCCAGTTGTATTCACCAGATCCACAAAACAATGATTAAAAAAAAATAGTACCATGCCTGAATTAAGAAATTAACAGAAAACTAAATAGGCTTTGAGTTTGTAACAACTGTTGATGCTGCTTTTCCTGGCAGCAGTTGTCTTATCTGACGATATTCCCAGAGCTGTATGCCAACAAGGTTGGGGTGGCCAAAATAAAATACTTGGCATAATAGGGCCATAAATAATCTGAAGCTATGAGACCAAAACAGCCATGCTGAATTTCAGCACCAGTTCCAAGGCAGGAAGAAGGCAAAATTGGCCAAGTAGGAGAAAGGGAATAATAATAGGGTTTTTATTCTCTTGAGCTTTCAAGAAAATTTCAGAGAAAAAAGAGGAAGAAATTACATTTAAAGTGCTGTTTATTCTGTCTATTATATGGTGAGACATTGATAAATATTCAACAGACTTTGTGGGATGTTAGGGGGGAATTCAAGCATCTATTGGGTGGCCTTTGAATCCAAGACTCTTACTTACAAGAGAAAAGACCCCGAGTGACCTTAAATTAGTGGTTTTTAATGAGAGGTGTGGCTTAAAACCACCTGAGGAACTTTCTGAAAACACCCTGTCCTGAACCTGCCTCAGAAAATCCTAATGTTGGGCGCCTGGGTGGCTCAGTGGGTTAAAGCCCCTGCTTTCGGCTCAGGTCATGATCTCAGGGTCCCGGGATCGAGGCCCACATCGGGCTCTCTGCCCCGCAGGGAGCCTGCTTCCTCCTCTCTCTCTGCCTGCCTCTCTGCCTACTTGTAATCTCTCTCTCTGTATCAAATAAATAAAAAAAAAAAAAGAAAGAAAGAAAATCCTAATGTTCTGGGTTAGGATGTCATCTGCATTTCTGAAAAGCTCCACAGGTGATTTTGGAGCACAGATCAATTGACAGCCACTGCCTTTGAGGATTTCTGCAACTCCCAAAAGCACCTACTTAGAATCCTGAATAATGCACACCCAAGAAGCCAACCGCTATATATCATAGGTATAAGGGTTGCAATAAAAATAAAGTGTCATGATTAAAGCCATCAAAAACTAGAAACTCCTTACCTTTTTGCTGCCTGGAGTTCAACATTGTGTAACTTAAAATATAATACCTAACTGGATAATAACTCAAATTCCATCATCTACTCCATTTGGCATGCTAAAATTCCTTATTAAAATATTCCAAATGACCAAAAAATTGCTTTTATCATTTTCTGAGGACCGGATATTTGCCTTTGACTCATGTTTCCATACTCCCTCCCCCAAAACACACACACATACACACACACAGAAAAATCTAACAGGACCTGATCTCCAGGTGTGAAGATTTGTGCCAAAGAGACAAAAAGGTTAAACTTCACACCATCACTGATGCTAAAGAACTTACCTCTAAAAATAATCATTTTGATCCTAGTAAAGAAGCAGAGTTATCTAAAGAGCCAAAATGGCAGTAAGTGCTAAGCAGTAACTTAGAATCCCAGTTCATGGTTGTCCTTCTGGCTCTGCCACCAGTTCTCCTTGTGTGACCCTGTCTCCTGTACTCAGTCTCATCCTGAACAAAAAAAGCCGAATCAGCCTCACTAGGGAATGAGAGCTTCATTCCTTCCCATCAGAAGCTTCAGGATGGGCAGTTAAGGTGAAGGACTGCGTCTTGAACACGTGTATGTGCAGACACCTGGCAAAATGTAGCAACCACCTAATCTTAGAGCACCAACCATAAGCATAGTTCCAAAGTGGGTTTACTGTAGACTCTTGACCACAGTGACATTATTCTTTCAATGGCTATGGGTGATGGAAGACTTGTACATAGCTGAATATCTTCATGCCTGTTTGAGAATAGAAAACCACAGAAGACTCCAGCCTAATTCCATTTTTCTTTGAGGAGTTATCAATTGAATATAACTATCAAATTGGATATCTAAGAAACAACATCATTTTCTAATTTATACATAAAAATCTAATAGGAAGAAAAGGTGATACTTCGGGGCACCTGGGTGGCTCAGTCAGTCATCTGACTCTTGATTTCGGCTCAGGTCGTGATCTCAGGGTCCTGATTGAGACCTGTGTAGGGCTTCTTACCCAGCTTAAGATTCTCCCTCTCCTGCTGCCCTTCCCCTTCCCACATGCTTGCTATCTCTCTCCATTAAAAAAAAAAAAAAGGTGAAGCTTCCAAAACCTATTACTATTCCTTTTTCAGAAAGACTTTTTAAAAGACAATAGGAAAAAATAAAACAGCGGGCAATTGAAAAGAGTCACAGATGAGCTTGAAGCTTGAGCTCCCTGAGCCCCATCCAGGAATACTCTTTATCGAGCAGCAACTCTATGAAAGATTCTATCCCAAGAACAGGGGACACTGAGATGAGTAAGAAACAGTCTCTGCCCTCAAGGCCTCTCTGGATTAATTGAAGAAACTGGACAGGACATTAAAAGAAAGTACTAACACAGTGTAACACAAGATCAATGACTAGTAGGTGTGGGGTTTTCCTAGAAGGAATAGGAGTTCTAAGGAGGTGGGAGGTGGGAGTCAAAGTCCAAGTGGACCGGCATGAACTGGAAGCCGTAGTAGAGGAGGAGTGCTGATTACAAACAGGATAGATGGGGGAATATCTATTTTATAATCAATAGACAATGGCTGGAGCAAGGACTGGGTGCAGGAAAAGGAAAAAAAAAAGTTAGGCTTCCAGATATAAGCTGGGGCTGGCTGATCCAAAGGCCAGAGAATGAGAGTTTTCTTGTCCGCAGGCTGTGGGGAGGCACTCAAAACTCTTTAGCAGAGGTGTAAAAGCTGAAGGTGGTATTTTAGAAAAATTCTATCTGGCGGTATGCCTGTAATGATTTAGGAGGCATAGAGATTAGGAGTAATAAAATTAGTTAGGTGCCATCACACAGTCCAGAAATAAAGAGAGTCTGGACTAGAGAGGTAGCCATGAAAATAGAAAGGGCCGTGCAGAAGCTGAGTTCCATTTAGAGATTCTGTAACAGAACACTGTGACTGAGGGATTTGAGGGGCACAGGAGAAAAAAGGAGCAGATCAGCACTTTGACAGCTATTTATAGAACTCCCTCGCTGTACCAGGCCTTGTACTAGGTCCTAGGGGACACTGAGGAACAAAATGACTTAAGAAATGACTACCAGATGGGGTGACCTTGGTGGAATTTTTGGAGAAGAGTTCCAACTCTCCCTGTCACTGTGAACTCAGTCTTCTCCATCTACACAGGAACAAACCATAGAAAATCTTTGGGCAAAGTGTGTTGTGGGATTTCACTGACCCAGATGCACATTTTGGAAACTGAGCTATACTCAGACATATTCAACTGACAGTGGCTTGGGTAGACATCCCATGTCTAAGCTTGTAACACACTAACGGGGTTGGCTCCCATTTCAGTTTCCATTGGCAGCAGTCAGTGGCTCATCCAAATTTGGAGTCTCTGTCCTTTCCATTTATTTTTTATCTGTATCTACTCACCCTAAAGACATACCAAAAAATCACTTTGACATTTACATACTCTCCATCTCCAGCAGTGTCCTATTGTTTTTTGGCTGAGTTGAGTTTACAAAAGACTGCCCCCCCCCACAAAAAAAATCCAGGATGATAATTGTGTCATGGGCTGAAATTGTGCATCACAGCATGACCTGTGTGACACTCTCTGCCATGCCAATGCCAGTACCCTTGATGCTGGAGGGATTAGGAAATGTATCAGTTGAGCTAGAGGGAGGATGGTTGAGTTTTGGGTTACTGTTTCTCCATGGAAATCACATGTATTAAATGTCTTAGGTGTTGATGAGTATCCTATTGCTTGGCTGAAGGTTAATAAAGCATATGGTAAAATGTAGACACTATATTAGAAGTGACATTTTAACCCTGAATTATTCTCCAGCCTCTAAGGAAACCATCCATACTACTTCATACTATATCAGGATTTGGGCCATCCTTAGAAATAATGATATGCAAGAGAAACAAATTCAGTTTGCCACCACCTTCCTGCAAAACCATTCCACTAGTATTATTACCCTGCTATTAATAATCATTTACTGGGGCGCCTGGGTGGGTCAGTTGGTTAAGCATCTGACTCTTGGATTTGGTTCAAGTCCTGATCTCATGGCTTGTGAGATCGAGCCTCATGTCGGGCTCCATGCTCAGCAGGAGTCTGCTTGGATATTCTCTCCCTCTGCTTCTTCCCCACTCACTCATTAGTTCTCTCTCTCTCTCAAATAAACAAATCTTTTTTTAAAAAATGATCACTATCTTTATTTTTATCTTTCAAAATGTCATATTAGTCCAGTAATCTTTAAGAATATTTCTAAATCTACTTTTCATTGATAGTCACTGGATGCTGAGGTTGGGGCCCACTGTTATTCAAACACTATCTGTCTACAGATATATTAAAAAAAAAATAAGAGAAAGAAAAGGAAGCTTTGCAGATACATTACAACAGCCATTCCCTTTTAATCCCTTTCTGAAGTGGGATTGAGTTCAAAGCTGTGACCACATATCCAGAGGTGACTCATCATATAGAGTTTCAACCAAAAAAAAAAAAAAAGCCAATTGGAAACTAAATGAAAGGTGTTGAGTCTATTGCATTGTGCGCACATTTTCTCATCACTCATTTGTTTTTCCATCCACACTCTGGCAAGGAATAAGAGCTCAATATTGCTCAATATACAACTAGTAGTAGTTGTAATATCGGTAGTGGTAATAATACCTTTTAGCTGTAAAAATCAGGGTACTTTCATTTGAGAAGTATAAGTTGGTGGCTTTCAAATTTTAGTATACCCAAGAATCACATAAAGTGCACATTTGAAATGCACATCACGTTCCTCAGATTCACCAGGGCAAATTCTGATTCAACAAGGCTGGGGAGGAGCCCAGGAAACTACTGCATGATTTGGATGTAGGTAACGCATAGATCCCACAATGAGCAACACAGGTTCTGTCTGGAATTCACCAGATAGCAGTTCCAACACTGGAAGATGAAGGCAGGGGGAGAAAATTCATTCTAAAAGTAAATTGCTATGTCCTTGAACAGAAAATGCCATGAACTATCCTTCAGAATATCATACTGAGTAAAATAATTGGCACTTCAGAGAAATAGCTCTCATGTGAAAGAAAATGCAGAACCCCGCTAGATTATTGGAATACAACTGCTTAAGAAGAACTCACTCTCCTCTAAAATACTGTGTCTTTTTAGGGGGAAATGCTAATAGAGTAAAAGATACATATCCTGTGTTCCATCTCTCTGTTGGTAACACTTGCATGTTAAAAACAACGTATCTGAAGTGAGTTATTGCTCTCATTCTCATCAGGCACATAGGCCATCAGACTTGAATGGAAAAGTCTCCATTTCTTCTGAGCTCTGAAGTCCTGTGGCTTGAAAAATAAACATATTAAATTTGTCGAGTAGGACAGAGCACCTGGGTGTCCCAGTCAGTTAAGCATCTGCCCTCAGCTCAGGTCATGATCTTGGGGTCCTGGGATCAAGCTCCACATCAAAGCGGAGAGTCTCCTTCTCCCTCTCCCTCAGCCCCTCCCCCACCCATTCACATGTGCACACTCTCTCTCAAATAAATAAATTAAATCTTAATGAATGAATTAATTCTTCAAGTAGAAATAGAGGCAGGAGGAGGGAATCCCAGATGTCTGTTTGGGTAAGAAGTTTGTCTGCTCCTATCCCTGAGTTTGTTAGGAAGAATTTGAGAAGGGCCTCTGGAGAGCAACCGAGCGGGTTAAAGTCTGAGATTTGGCGACCAGTGTTGATTACACAGAAGAGTATGGCACAAGCATTGATGGACAACTCCTCTTTGCTGTTCAATAGAGGTTGAGCTCTAACTGTGTCTTACAGGAAATTTCGTTAGGAGATTTTAGGAGGATTTTAAGAGTTATTGACATGCCGAAATGCAATGCTAAAAATGATTCATTCACTCAACATTCAGCAAATATGTATTGAGCATCTGCCACATGCCAAGCAGTGTTGCAAAGCACTACACAAGGGGCCAGTGGTGTAACTGTGCCTCTCTGGAAGCTTTTAAATAATCTGTCCTTCTGGGATGACTTGGATACCTTGACTTCATTGGATTCAAACAGTATGTCAATAGCCATAGGGATCAAAATATATATAATGGTGATGTAAAAATATATTACTGAGTCACTTGATGACTGCCAGCTAGTTGCCTCTAACAACTTCTTATTCCACCCTTCCTTTTTATTAACTGAACTTTGAGTTTTAAGTGAGCACACTGCCGCTTGGAAGAAAGTCCACATTTCTCAACTTCCTTTGGACTAGGTATAACAATGAGACTAAGTATTGCCAAGGAGAGAAAAGTAGAAGTGCTGGGTATGAAATCCAGGCCGAGAACTGAAAGAGAAGAGTTGTACTTTTTCCCCTTCCCAGATCTTGCTGCTTGAAAAAAAGGATGTGATGGTTGGAGCTGTGGTATAAAACCAGAGCTGTTTTATACCACGAGGACAGGGGCATGCTTGCTCTACCCTAGGTCTGGAACAGCAGAAAGCTAGAAGGACCCTGGATTTGTGATGACTGTCAAGTGACAACACTACATTATGACCTCAAAACTCCTCTCACATGGGAGAGAAATAAACTTTCTTTAAAGTCATTTTGAGGACCAGGTCCTTTCTATTATAGCCAAATTTAGTCTATTATAGCCAAATGGAGATAAAGGCTGTTTGTCTGCCTTAGGCAGTAAGAGAAAACTCAATTCAAGCTGCCAAAACAAGGGAGATTTATTGGCACATGTAGTTCTAAAGTCATGCAGACTTTACAGTGGATTTGATTAATCTGCTCAAGGTCACCATCCAAAAACCAGAATCTTCCGTGTCTCTTCTCCACCTACCACACTTGCACTTCATCATAAAGCTGGCTCCCATTCAGGGCAGCACATTGACTGCCAGCAGCTTCTGACAACAGGCTTGCACACCTATATTCAAGGAGGGGAGCATTCATCCTCTCAGAAAAGTAAGGAAGCTTCTTTCAGATCTTGTCTATTCTTATGAGTCTGAATTGATCATCTGCCCATCTTTGAACCACTGACGGTAAGCAAGGGCTGACTTCCACCAGAGCTGCCGTTTCCGGACTGCACAGAGACATGCCAGGCACTGTGGCCTATTTTAACATCTCAAAAATAGCGCAGATATACCTGTCAGATAATACAATTCTACTGTTAGGTTGCTTGGATCTAAATACTTAATAAACAAAAGTGTTAACGTTTGGGGGATAATCTTTTTGGGGAAGCCAGGAGGGTAGTTGTATTTTGTTTGTTTATTTTGGTTTTGGTTTGGTTTGGTCGACCTCAAGCACCATAAAAATATTAGTGAGACACCATGGACTCTGTGAACCAAGAAAGGAACAGCTGGTCCAGAATCGGGTAGAATTAACTTCCTCCTATTTTGTGGGCTACACAGGACAGTGTAGATATAATGAAAAGTGGGGTAGTTACTAAGAAAGCAGAGAATAGATGTGGGGGAAGCAACCCAAATGTTCCACAGACCCTCAAAAGAGCTAAACCCTGACTTGCTCTTATGGAGGGAATTGGTCTTGTTTAGGAAAACACAACAGGTCCTTTGGGGTGAAAGGTGCTATCCTTGAAGGCTTGGGGTCAGTAGACAATACAGCAAAAGAGAAAGCAAAAATGTCCTTTGTTAGAAGCACTAGGAACGGGGAGACAGGGAAAGAGGGGGGAAAAAGGGAGTGAAAAGAGACCTCGGCCACAAGACCGAGTGCTCAGGTCTTTGAAGAACACCACCATTTGGTATCTGATTTTAAGTATTCATATTATTGCAGTGCTCCAACCTGCCAAACCCGAGAGAAATCTATGATCCTATGTGATTAGGGGTTTTTGGGGCAATCAAATAAAGACTGAAGTCCGTGCCTATGTTGACATGGTTGAAAAGAAGGATAACACCCGTAAAATAACTATCTCTGAATGAATCTAATTCTCTGGAAGCTGGGTCCAGGGATAACATGGGAATATAGGCTCCCCCTTTTCCCCCTCCCATCCTTAACCCCCAAGATAGGTAGAAATCATAGAGAGGGCACGGAATGGTGGTTCTCGATCCTGTCTACATATTAGAGTCACTGGGGGGGAATGTTTAAAAAGAAATATTGAAGTTTTTTCTTACTCCAGACCAAGTAAATAAAAAATCTCTATGGTTGGGACCCAGAAATCTGTACTTTTTAAAAACCTCCCCAGATGGTTTTAATCTGTAGCCATGGTTGAGAACCACTGGCCTAGGATATCGCATAAATCAAGGAATAGAGGTACAAGACATTCTTCTTTAGATCTTGAAGAGAAGAGAGACCCCTTAAAGTGGAGGTGGAGGAGGGGGTAAGGGAGGAGTTGCCATTGTTCCTTCCTGTCCCACTTAAATTCTCTCCACCAAACTAAGACCTATAGAAAAACCTGGACTGAGTCAGGAGAGCTAGGATCTAGTCCTTGCCTTGCAGTCCACTAATTTTGTGTGCTTTCAGCTAAGTCAATTAATTTTTCATCTCTGAATCTCTGTAAAAGAGAAGTGGACTTGATAATTTCTAAATTCATGCCTGGTTCTCAAACTTACGATTCTTAGTATTCTATAAAATGACGTCACTTCCTCAGCTGCTCAGAGTACTTTATCAACATTCGCTGTCTGACAATAACAAAGACCACAACCAGAATGAAACCAAGCTTTCTCCCCAACCCCTAGGTAACTCCCCACACAAGAGGAGGCAGGGTAGGGATGGCTGTTTTCTTTATCAGCTGTGGTTTGGTGGTGATCTTTTACAGGGTATTTCGGTTTCTGGGAAAAGATATATGGGGACAACAACTGTTTTCTTAAACACTTAATCACTTTCTTTTCAGGGCTCTTGTTAATTCAGAGGAAGAATAGAAGAGTAAATTGTATACTTATTTGGAAATTTAATTTCTTTCTTTTTATGGTTGTTTTCCTTCTCCTTCCCATAAATATCTGCTCTTCTCCTAAAATATAAATAAATTTGATGACTTTATCCTAAAAACAGTGGTTTTCAACCAGGGGCAACTTTGCCCCCCCCCAAGGGACATTTGGTAATGTCTGGAGATATTATCATTACAACATGGTGAGTGGGAGAATGGATGCTCCTGGCTTGTAGTCCGTAGAGCCCAGGGATGCTGCTGAACATCCTACAATGCACAGGATGGCCCCCATAACGAAGAATGATCTACCCCAAAATATCAATAGTGCTGAGGTCAAGAAACCCATTCCTAAAATATGAATGAGATTTGTCAGCCCTGTCTCACAGTAATTATAACTTCTGAGCATTTCACAGTTAAGGTGCTTTTCCCTGATTAGGGACAGCAGGGATTCCTGAATGCCGAGTAGCCCATGCCAGCCAGAGAGTTTTCAGGACCCAGGAATTACATAGCTGTATACAGTCCCAATGTTTGGTAGATTTTTTGTATGATGTTATTTTCAGATATCAGTACACATGAACAAAAGGAGATAAATGTGTGATGATCGCAGAAATTGAGTAATAAGGCTACGTGTAATTTCCTCTAGAGATTTGCATTACAAGCCTTTGAGGGAAGCGGAGTCAGGACCTCTGAACTGTGCTGTTCAGCCTCCTTTACTGACAAATTCAGTGGGGGTAAATGGATTTTGTTTTGAGTGTGTATGTTTTAAAAAAGATCTGAAGAACTCATGTCAAATGTTTAATAGTGGTTACCATAGGGAAAGGGGAAAGAGAGAAGAGTAAGATGAGGCTGAGATGAGAGAAAGACGACTTCAATTTTTTAAAATTAGCTTTATTGAAATACAGTTTCCATATAACACTATTTCCATGCAATTCATAGTTCAAATGTACAATTCAATGAATTTTGACAAAGGTATACAGTTGTTTTAAGTCCAATAGAACTTTAACTTTTCATTGTTGAATCTTTTACAAGAAGCTTATGTGTTGTAATTTTGTTTCATAATTAGTTTTTTTGTTTATAATTAAAAACATGTTTTTGGAAGAATTGTCTGAAATTGCATTCTCCTACCTCACCTCATTTTGTAAAAGCGGCTTACAAAGATGCATGAAGGATAGCAGAATAACCAGAAATAGAAGAGTAAGATGACTTAAAAGGAAAACAATGATTTGACTTAGAGCCAAGGGGTCCCTGGGTGGCTCAGTCAGTTAAGCATCTGACTGTTGATCTCAGCTCAGGTCTTGATCTCACGGTCGTGAGTACAAGCCCCACGTTAGGCTCTGTGCTAGATGTGGAGACTACTTTAAAAAAAAAAAATATTAAATTGGAGCCAAGTTTAAGAATACAGACCATAGATTCTCATTTCATTCTTTACACATAGGACAATCAGACTTTAAGCTTCCAGTTAGTCAGTGTCTTTTGTGTGTTTGAGAACTTCCATGAATTTAAGCTCCTATTTAAGAAACCCAATCTGCCACCCTTCCTTCCAAGAGCTCATGAGTTTCAAAAATCCATTGAAGGTTAATCCCCAATTATCATTTGCCCATGAGGACACAAAAGTTATATGAGCCAAATTTTAAAGCTAAAGTTATCCATGGCATTACCAAAGAGGCTATAGGGCTACTTAAAGTAGCTTTCTATGAAGACCTGATTTATGCCAATAGCATCCAGGAACCAAGTCTAATAAAACTGTGAAGTCTCCTGCGTAGCGCAGCAGTTTGCTGGAGCCAGATCCTACCAGCTTATGAGGGCTGATTGTTAAATTTTCAGATATTTGGGGGCATCTGGGTGCCTCAGTTGGTTTAGCAACTGCTTTTGACTCAGGTCATGATCCCAGGGTCCTAGAATGGAGCCCCGTGTCAGGCTCCCTGCTCAGCAAAAATCAACAGAAGCATTCACTTGTGAGAATCAATTGGCAATATGAGATTTACATGCAAGAGTATTGACCATTTTATTATTATTTATAAATTGTGTGTTACCCATCCTTCATATCAGTAAAATTTATAATAAATTTATGTGGATACATTATGCATGTATTTTCTCCTACATTTACCAGCACACTAGTGCCTAGAGCTAAAAATCTCACAGTGCTGAACATATATTAAAGATTTTTTTTATTTAACCACCTAGGCTAAAATGTAACTGGAGGCCCTGTGAAGATTTTCTTCATCTTGTTCCAGGGGGAAAAAGTGCTCTCTTTCATGAGGATAGATTCTTCTCTAACCCCAAGGCAACACTTTTGCAATGGCAAAGTAGACTGGGCAGAGGATTTTGAATGACTGTAAAGCAAAGCAATCACAATGATTGTAAAAGAAAATTTAAATGCATGCCCCACTTATGAGATAACCAAGGAATATTTGCTCACATAGAAAATAAGCATTAATCCACCAGTGGTAGGGTCAGACTGAACAGGATTGATTGGGGGCATCATTGCAAAGTTTGTGTGTTTGGTCATTTCTCCTCTCTCACTCTGGAGCCTGCTTTTCTGCCACTCTAGAAGCGATAATTCCTCTTCACCCACTGTCTTTTTCCATTCCCAGAGGCTTTGCTCTTCTATCATCTACTTAAAGAACATAACAACTAGCTTTAAGAAAACCAATCCCTGTAGTTCAGTAGAGAACTTAGATGGCTTCAAGAGCCAGACCTTCTCTATCTAAAAGCATTTAAATGCAAACTTATAAAAAATATATGCATCTCGGGCACCTGGATGGCTCAGTCAGTTAAGCATCTGCTTTCGGCTCAGGTCCTGGGATTGAGTCCCACATTGGGCTCCCTGCTCAGCGGGGAATCTGTTTCTCCCTCTCCCTCTATGCTTCCCCTCCCCCCACTCATGCCCTCTCTCTCTCTCTCAAATAAAATATTTTAAAAAATAAAAATAGGGCGCCTGGGTGGCTCAGTGGGTTAAAGCCTCTGCTTTTGGCTCAGGTCATGATCTCAGGGTCCTGGGATCAAGGCCCGCATCGGGCTCTCTGCTCAGCAGGGAGCCTGCTTCCCCCTCTCTCTGCCTGCCTCTCTGCCTCCTTGTGATCTCTCTCCCTCTGTGAAATAAATAAATAAAATCTTTTAAAAAAATAAAATTAAATAAATAAAAATAAAAATATATGCATGTCAAATAAGTTGTATCTACAGGAAAAATCAGCCCAAAGGCTGCAAGTTAGTGAGCTCAGAATCTAGTCTTTCAAGGGATATTGGAGAGGTGGTAGTTTGGTGTGACAGGAAAGAGATAGGCATTTGGAGGTTGATGTATCTGGACTTGAATCTTGGGTTTACTGTCTTAACATGTGACCTTGAACAAATTACTGAATTTCTCTGAACCTTGGTTTTCTCATTTGTAAAAATGAATAATTGTGAGAAATGAATGAAGAATAGATGAACCACCAATAAATAGAAGATAGCTCAATAAATGCTTCAGTTGTTTCTTGTTATCAAATGACACAGGAAACCTAGGAGATCCCCAAGCCTCCAATACCCAAGGGAATTAATTATGGAAGGTGGGATTAGGGTGCAGTTATCTGGAAAAGCATGGTCAGGGCATGACTTCGATATCTAAGTAAGCAACAAGATACATCTTTATGAACAAGACTATAGGAGATCTGTTTCTGGTACAGAGCTAGTCTTAGAGAATGCATGGCAAGGGTTGGAAAGGAGGTAGGGTCCCAGATTTTTCATTTTGGACTGGGTGCTTTGGTCTGAATTTCTTTCCTCTATACCCCTGAAATTAGAAAATGACTGTGACTCACCCAGAGAATCTCCCTTGTTCCTCCTGCCTGTGCCCTCCTCCCAGCCCTCCATAGAGCTCAGAGTGGTCCTCTAATAAGAGGGTGAGAGTTTTTCCCAGCCTTCCACAGAAGCCATCGTTTTTGAGAATCTCTTCTAGAAATGGTTCATGTGCTTTGTGGTTATAGTTTGAAGAAGTCTTTCGTCCCCATATTCAGGTGGGCATTATGATCTGAAAAAAAGCAGCAACTCCAAATATGAGAAAGAATTTGTGGGGGAAATGGCAGTTAGCTTCGAAGGGAATATTTGGCATTGAAAGTTGGCCCAGATTTAACTAAAAGGAACCATGTTGCTTCGTTCTTAGGATCTGTATAGCCCATCTATTCAGAGAGGGTGTTTAATAGACAACTTCTCTCAAGTCCTGTTCATTTTGAGCTGATCCATGGAAAGAGCCATGAAAAATGAAAACATAATAGTTCTAGAGTATTATCCATAGCTACGTTGACTCAGCCTTAAAAGGATTGTCTGGGCTTAATGCGTGGTAAATTGTCAGCTCTCAATAAACTCTTGATGGACAGATAAATAAATGAATGATTTTAAATATACAGTAGCAATAAAAAATGTGCTTGAGAATCACATATCATATATCTCAATAGAGTCTATAATCTGTCCTTTTTAATATTGGCTGCTTTGAGATGTTGGCAAGGGTACATATGCATATTTCATAAATGATCAATTATGAGTGAGCCAAACATGCTCTGAATATTCCCTAACCATCTCTAAATATCTTCTATACCCCTCTCAGTATTTGACCCATAAAAGTCCTAAAGTGTTCTGTGAAACAACATTAGCCCAAGAATATTTTTTTAAATAATTGATGTAATACAAAGAAATCATGAGTAACAAGTGGGAGAATGTAGCTGCCTTCCAGCCCTATGAATGAGAAAATTCCCAGAAATGCTGGGAACTGCCGGAAATGCCTGGTGGTTAATGCAACTAGCCATGCAAACTCTCTTGGGCTGAAAGCCAGGCGTTTCCCACTCTATTTTGTGACAGCTCCACTCTGGGGAGCAAGGCTGATTCCTCCAAACCAGCAGCTGTGTAACAGACTACGATGTTCAGCCAGCATGGTTCTCAGAGCCATTTCCACTCTGCCAGGTGCCTTCTTCATTAAGGGGGTGTCTGTAATGGAAGTGAGGTTGACTTTCTTTTTCCTGCTAGCATCCCCTTCATGTGCTTGTCCTGCCTTAAATTATAGATTGTCATCACCTGAAGGAAGAACCTGCAACCAAATCATCTTTGGGTGTCTTTCTCTTTCCCACCTCTTGCTGTGGCGCCTAGCCCCAGGGGAGCCCTCCATAGAGAACTGTTGGATTGAACCAAATGCTAGTTGTGTCTAATCCCAATAATACTGTTTTACACAAAGTGGGATAATTCCTTTGGGAAATGGCACAAGTCAGAAATGGCATTTAGAGCAAGGACTTCACTTCTCAGATCTTTCTTTAAAGTTGTGTTGAACTCATGCATATTATCCGGAGTCTAGGGCCTCTCCGGAATTTGGAGTATCCGTGGAGGTTTTAGGTGCTTTCTCCTTCCCGTTCTGGCTTGGGACACAATGAGAAGCAGGAAGTCGGTCCCCTGTGGATAAAAGAACGCTTTACACAGAGCTCTGGAGCAATACACCACCTCCGCCCTTTTTTAGGAAAAAATGCTGGCACATCGAACTGCATAGCCAACAGCCACATTCTCGAGATACTTGAAGTGATGCTCATCTTTTAACAAAGGCTTCTGTGCATCCACAAAGAGCAAACAAAACCTACTCCACGCCTCACTGTGGCTGCATCTTCATTCTCGGGAGCCTGAGCTCTTTGGGGCGCTGCCCTGCCAGGTGGGCCCGTGAGCACATCCTCACAGCGTGGGTTCCAACAGCAGAGGAAAGATGTTAGAGATACGGTCTTCTGAATCCTTTTCTGTCTGTTCCTCTCTGAATGGTGAGTGCCCTGCCTTGTGTAGAGCTGTGTATTTCCTGAACCCAGCTATAAATAAGTGGCAAGCTGTCTTATTCAGACAACAGCAGCATATAGGAGAGAGGAAAACAATCACTCTCACAGGAAAAGAGAAACCTGTTCTTTGTTCCAGAAAACAGAAACACTTTGTGTTTAGAATAAGCACCTTGGCTTTTTCAAGAAAAAAACAATGTATTTTTTGTTTATTACTTATAGTTACCACTTCCTAAATCCTTTTCACTAAGAAAGACTACACCTGACATCGTTGTCTCCTTTCCGCCGTTGAACAGAACCCCTCCCTGCTCCAAATGGGGCCTGTTCTGTTATTAAAAGTCATTTCTCTTGGCACATTTTTTAACCTGTCTTAAAGTGATAACCATGGGGCCCTGATAAATTGATTGAAAAACTTCTCCTAAAGTGGCTTCATTAATACATTTATTTTAAGAGTAAGTCTCGGGAGAATTTATCGGTGAATTACTTTATCTAGTCCCAGTGTTAAATTATTTCCCCACCAAGGGTATGGTAATTCCCTTCCTGCCAACAATGAAAAAAATGTAACTGTCTTCAAACAATGTGAGGCTGGTACTAGCTCTGATGTCAGTGATTTTAAGAATACTCCCACCAGAAGCTATAAATGATAAATATAAGGTCCAGAAAAGAGATATACTAATGAGTGAGGAAAGGCAGTGATTACAATTTCAAATAAATGTCATTTACTGAAGAGTGAAGCAAACACAGAGGAACCAAAGGGCTGGGATTGTGCGCTCAGGAGCTGAGGGTGGGGTGGGAGGGAGGGTGGAAAGAGATGGAGCCCAAGTAAATAAAAAACACCCCAGGAACGGAAATAGAGTCTCCATTACTCAGAAGAAACTGGGCACTTTCTGAAGTAGGCACAGCCTTGGAGATTTTAATTTGTTCCCTCACTAATAAACAAGAAGTCAGCACTGATAATGCTCCTTGATAATACTTCCTCTGGAATGTACAACAATCCACGTTTCGGCTCTTTAGTCACTACCGGACATGCATGAGTCAGACCAAGAGATGGGGAAGTTGCCAGGCTGCTTATGGGACCAGTGAAGGTATAGTCAGGCCCATAGGTGTGATCTTGTCGTGCTTCTTTCTCTTTCAACTTATACTAGATTAATAGTGTAACCTTTGGATAAAGAATGTAGTGAATTATCTGTAGTCCGTGAATTAAACTGGAAAACCAATGGGCAACTCTCTAGTGCTTATGATGGTGGGAGCAACTAGTCTGAATGTGATGGACCAAAATATGCTGCCCACAATGCTCCCAGTGGCTTAGAAAATTAGGTCAGTGGAAATATTCAATTTTCTGGATTTTGTGTTCTTTGTGTCTAAGCTTGACTAAGTAACAAAGGCTGTACATAGCATGTTTTAAGGATCTTTGTCCTACTTAGTAAGCCTACTGAGGTCCTACTTAGTAAGCCTCTGGCCCAGGGAACTGTCTCCTGGTGGTCTGGAAAAAATCCTGAATTTCTTGGGTAAACTCGATCTAATCCACATGAAGGACGACTGTCGGTTCTAACTGTAAATGAGCAGACTAGCCATCTTGGCCCACCTTCAATAACACTTAACAAGTAGAGATTCAGACATACTACAGTCCTATTCCCGGCACCCAGAAAGAAACATGCTGGCTAGACTGACGAAGAGTGATTGCCGAAAAGTTTCATAAATCCTAACTTGTGTGTTGCATTTAGAGACAGTTCCACTCATACCTTGAAGAATCCATCTGCTCATTGGGCTTCTGGACCATTTTACTAAATCACGGGTCACAAACTGACAGAGATATATGTATGTTCAGTTTGATATATGCAGAGTTTTTTTCTTTTATTTCTCTGTTTTAATGCTTCCAGGTGCTGCAAACTGTCTATTTGCCCCAGATCCACCATTCCCTATTATGTTACATCCAAAATCATTTGGGTTAGGACCATAGTGTAGTGTCCTACCGTACAGCATTAGGAAAAAGCCAAACATTGGCCTCACTGATTTAGCCCCATTCACATTAATTAATGAATTGTATTTCTTTTTCTGGATAAAGACCATACCTTGTTTTTACATATACAGTTGTTCACATATATAAATTGTGAACATCTCAGTGTACTCATGAGGTTTGCTTTAGCCTTTGAAAGTTGTGAAGAAGGGGTCCCTGGGTGGCTCAGTCAGTTAAGGTCTTCTTTTGGTTTGGGTCATGATCCCGGGGTCCTGGGATGGAGCCCCGCATTGGGCTCCCTTCTCCGCACAGAGTCTGCTTCTCCCTCTCCCTCTGCCCTTCCTCCTGCTCGTGCTCCCTCTCTCTCTCAAATAAATAAATTGTTTAAAAAAAGAAGAAAGGAGTGAAGAAATGAAACAATTAGTTGCAAGCATATTTTGATAGCCTGCAAGGTGCCAAATGACTTGCAAGAAAAAGAGGGAAGGGTGCCCATTTATTACACATTTAATATGTACTAGGAACTTGTGCTAAGCCCTTCACAGACATAATCTGTTTTGCTTTGTTTTTAAAAATAATCTTCAGGGGCACCTGGTGGCTCAGTTGGTTAAATGTCTGACTCTTGAATTCAGCTCAGGTCTTGATCTCAGGGTTTTGAGTTCAAGCCTCACTATTAAAAAATAAAATAAAATTTTCAGAGTTATTCTATGAGAAATAGGTAAGGAAATTGAGGCTTGGGGAGCTTGCTCAATGTCACACAGTATATAGCAGAGCCAGGATTCCAACCTAGTTCTTTCTGATTGCAGATAGAAACTTGACCCTTATTTGTCTGGTCATGCTGCCATGAATACTACTAGCTTATTAAGGGCTTATTACTGTGTCTTATTATATACATCATCTTCATTTAACTTTCATAATAAGTATATGAAAGACTATTATTATCCCAGTTTTATAGCAAGAAAACCAAGAAGTCAAAAAAACAAAAAAAGCTTAAATTTACATAGCTAATAAAGGGTAGAACTGTGACTCAAACCCAGGTCTGACTCTAGTTAATGGTCTGATGTGCCTCATTCCACACAATGGAAGCTACTATTAATATGTTTTAAAAGCAGCCAAAAAGAAAGTCTGCATAAGATGTATTTATATAGCAATTCATAATGGAAGAGAGCTACTTGGATATGGATTTTTTTTTCTCATAAGCCTCTCTATAGTATTTCTGGGCATATCCATTTTATAAAGAGGGCTAGGTTGAATGTGTTTTTAATTTTCTTAGAATAGCTACTCTTAAAAAAAAAAAAAGAATAGCTACTCTTTAGGAATGTCTTTAACTTCTTAAATGTCCACATATTCAAGTAGATCCAAGGTTTCTCCATCAGGGCGCTAAGAAGAGCCACCCCTGTGGGTGATACCCCCTACAGGCCTATCCCTCTAGGGAACAATTTAAGAAGCACAAGACAGTTGTCCAGCCAAGTCCTGTAGCTGCACCAAACTGTAGCATGTCATAATCGGATTACGTATGAAAGAAGAGTTGATGAAGCCAAAGAAAATAAAATAAGTACCAAATGAGGGCAAAAAAGTAGATGTTATAGCAGTTTATAGGAGAGCCATATCTGCTGCAGCTCTGGAGATCAAGAAAGAGGGCAAATTAAGAGGATTAATAAAGAAGTCTTCGAGTTGTCCAGATGTGGGTTTAAATCTACCCATATGACACTGAGCAAGTAAGTTATTTGACCTCTCTCAGTCTGGTTTGTTCATCTGTAAAATGGGAATTTTGCAATCAGATAATACATTTTAAGTGTTTCCCATGGTGCTGTGTTTCTTCTTATTGTATCATCGTTTGCCAGCTTCCTCCATTAAGCTATAACCTCCTCAAAAGCTGTATCTGTACCCCGCTCATCTTTGTGTCTCTCAGCCTTTGGTACAGGCCTTAAGCTCATCCCCATGCTGATGTTTCTTTCTGTGCGAAGGACGTTCCATTTTCAGATTACTCCTGCCCTCTCCCGACATATTCCACAGGAGGAGAAGTGAATGGTTTACTTGACTGGTGAGTCAGGAAGAGCTTATTCCATACCACTCTCCATGTTCTCTTCAGAATGAATTTTCTACAGGGAGCATGCAATGCAGTCTCTTGCACTCCTCCATACTGTGAATCTTACTGTACTGTCCGTTGCTGCCACCACTGAGTGGGCAAGCCTACGGACTTCTGAGGTCTGGTAATATGAAGCACATTCCCACACAGATATTGAAGGGTACAGGGAGACCTGGTTGGAAAGGTAGAGTCAAACCAGATTATGGAAAAGATCTTGTTATACCTTTATGGCATGACATTTCAGCAAATTTCTTAAAATGTATGGCTCTTGACAAAGAATGGAAAGAGTCTACATGACTAAGCCGAAAATATATTTGGGTTTTTGTTTGTTAGTTTGTCTGTTTTTGGTGTTTGGATATTTTTGTAGTGAGGGAGAGGTGATTGATTTGGGGGTTTCTGTTTTGATTGTGTTGAGGAGATGAGGATAAGGTGTCAGTTTTTTAAATTTTATAGAGTTCACTTCTGTGATTTTTTTTTTAGTTATTATATATGAAGGCATTAACAAACCCATCATTTGATGAATAGACCTGTTAAATCAGGTGGTGTTTTTTTGTTTTGTTTTGTTTTGTTTTAATCAAGTGTGGTCTGGGACCATCTGCCTCAGAATTACCTGGAGAGTTTTAGAATACAAATTTCTATGCCTCACTTCAGATCTGCCAGATCAGAATCCCTGGGGGTGAGGCCTAAGAATATGAGTTTAACATTCTCCTCAAGTGATTTTTATGCTTATTGTATTAAGGGCATCCTCTGCCAACAGACAGGTTAATTCAATTTAAGTGTATCTAAATACACTCTAAGAGGAAAGTGTGTGTGTATGTGTGTGTGTGTTTATTGCTAAATCAGATTATTGACCAGAACGATTACCCCTCTGGTCCCTTTTTCCTATAGACCAGGGCAGCCCTGCTTACTCAGCCAAGGATGTCATCAAAACCCTGGCTGGACCTTTTGTATATGTGTCCATACTGATAGATCTTATGAACAGAAACTAGAAAAATTATGGCCAGTTTTAAAACCTTTTTAAAATCACAGACAAACGCACACTTTCAACAACAACAACAACAACAACAACAATTGTAGTTTCTTTCAAAGAATCCTGGCTTCATGATCTGAATGACTAGAGGAAATAGGCAGAAACTTCTCAGGAACATTCTTCGGCATCCGTCGCGAGCTTGTACCCACACACTGCCTTCCTTCTGTTTGCAAGCGTGGGGAAATGTTCTGCTTAAGCCTGCTTTGTTTCTCTTTATAGATCATGCAACAGATGAGTGACCACCGCTATGACAAGCTCACTGTGCCTGATGACATGGCCGCAAACTGTATATACCTAAATATCCCCAGCAAAGGCCACGTCTTGCTACACCGCACCCCAGAGGAATATCCAGAAAGTGCAAAGGTAAAAAAAAAAATCCTTCCTGGCCACTGCAGCTGAGTGGGCCTCTCCGTGACAGTCTTCCTGCCTGGGGATTTTTTTTCATGATGGAGTGACAAATAACAAGGGCTTCCTTTTCCTCTATATACGTCAAATCATTATGAAAGCAGAGAGAATAATATAATTGTAGGGCATGAGGAAAGTTAATTTAACTCATTCTTCTCATTCATGTCACTGATGACGAATGCATGCACGTAATTGAGGTGATCATGCCTGGTATTCAAAACTTTTCAAATAAGTACTTAAATCTCCCACATTTTTGCTGCAGCTCTGATTACCCATATCTCCCCATACTTACTCACTAAGCAGAGACAGTTACAATTAGATGGTTAACTGTGTCATTGTTTTCTGACATATCTGAGCTGCCCTCCATTTGTTTTTTACAGCAGAGAAGCATGAGTGACCCAAAGAGGTGGGTGCTCATTGTCAGGGCTGCAAAAAAGGGGACTTTGGGCTGTGCATCCCAGGTAGCAAAGCATCAAAAAGAGCAAAAAGATGATATACTTGCCATGAGGTACCTGTAAGAGCTTCTGCATTTGTGCGCCAACATGGGAATTGTCCCTAGACATGGAATTCTTTCCTGGTCTAAGAAGATGTTCCCTGTCCTTCAGGGCATTGTGCCAGTCTCTTCTGCACACGCAGACACAGCAGTGCTCATCCATAGACCCTCCAAGTGTTCGTATCTGTTTTAGGCGTTTCAGCATCTTTCCTCTCTGCCCAGAGGAATCAGATACTTACACTCAGCATTACAGAAGAGCCTTTAATATTAAGCCACTGATTTTTTGCTTATGCATCTTAAAAATTTATATCTTTAAAAATTTTAGAAAGTATTTTGGCCACCCTTCAGATATGTGATATTGTGTAATCACTAGGTTTATCTTCTGAATCAGTCACCTTCTCAGCAGATAAAAAGGATGGGGAGAGACATAGATGATTTCTCTGTTTCCATGGCTGGAAGTGTGAACCTGAGCAGAATAGAGGACCCCTGACCCCAGAATGGGGCTTAACCAGCTCTCAGATGAATAGAGGGTCTCATACTTTATTGTGCATCAGGATTGTTAAAAATACAGGTTTCTAGACCCCCACCCTAGAATCTGCAATTTCAGCAAGCACTCGGGTCACAGAACTCACTCGGAGAAACACAGCTCTGGGCCGTTCATGCTTCTCCAGCCACATGGATCATCATGTGGCCCGTAATCAGACCGTAATCCACAGTAACAGCGATAACATCCGCGTTCACTGAGGCTTCCCCTGTGCCAGGCACTGGGCCAAGCCCACTGTGTGCGTTATCTAATTTATACCTCGCAGCAGCCCTGGGAGGGCGCGCTTGCTACTCTAATTTTACCGAATAGTAACCTAGGGCTAGGAGGGAATCTGCCACTTGGCTGAAGTCACACTTCAGGTGGTGAGTTGACAGGACTAGGTTTGGAGCCCAACTCTGGTTCCAGCACTCTTAATTAGCCACTGTAGTGAATTTTAAGGAACAAAGTGCTTCCTAGAGAAGCACGGTAGATTGTGTTGTAGACAATGTGTTCCAGGTGATTTTGTACTTTTAAAAAAAATGTGCTTTGTTTGATCATCAGAGAAAAATCTGTGGACCGTTAATTCGAAGTTTCGACACATGCTTTCTATTAGTGTCAAAAGATGCTATAAAATTCACACCTGTAATTGAAAAGCAGTTTGACCTGAAACACTTCACTCGGAGTCTGTTTTGTCAAGTTCTTCCAATGGTGTTGGTAAGGAAAGAAACCTTAAAGTTCGGTAGTGAGGGTTTTAAAGTGTGGCAAGAAAGGGTAATATTCAGACTGAAAACACTACCACTGGCGTTCACGCCTCGCTCAATCTCCCAGTGACAACGGCAGAGTGAAGGCATCTCTGGTAATCAACCACATTTTTGACACATCTTCGGCTTTGAGGTTAAAGCATAGAGCTAGTGGTTAACCAGGGCCGCTCGCTCCGTTGGTATGACTGAGGGCACGTGTGGTCTGATCTGCATGCACATCTTGAGGTTCAGTGGCTGAGAAGCCTAAACTCACGAGCCAAATGAACTCTCACATTGGGCGAGGAGGTGAGAGGGAGCAGGGGTAAGACAGGCGGAAACATAACCCTTCTGCTTTACCTTTCCTTAATTCCTGCTGCAGGTTTATGAGAAGCTGAAGGACCATATGCTGATCCCTGTGAGCCATTCTGAACTGGAAAAGGTGGACGGGCTGCTCACGTGCAGCTCCATTTTAATTAACAAGAAGGTAGACTCCTGAGTCGAACCCCCCCACCCCCCGTAGCCGGCAATACCGCACTCACAAGGCCAATGACTGTATGCTCCTGTAGTGTTCATTGACAATCTACTTGCCACTGTGCTACTAACTCTGGTTTACAAGTCTCCTTCTGACTTTGCTTTGTTCTGCACCCTCCCCTCCCTCCCCTCGCAGTGGTACCTAAACTGTGGGTTTTGCTAAATGAATTAAGCAATCTAGAAAATATAGAGCTAATGAGTTATTGAACTGTGATTAATAATAGTAAAGAAACATTCATTTTAGTGTTTGTATTATCAGTGTGAATATATATATGCTGTTCAGTTGCCGATATAGGCTAAAGAGTGTCTTCTTAATCAGTCAGATAGGCCAGGGGTTCTTTTTTCCTGTGTCGTTCATCATCTTTGGTTCCTGTGAAATTCCCTGGTTCCTGGCTTCTCCCCTTTTCCTCTCCTTTTTTTGTCTTAACACTGGAAATTTCGTTGCCAGTTACTTTCTTTTGCCTTTCTTGGTTCTGTTACCTTGGGTAAAATCCACAGTCTTGCCTTCTGGATCCCTTCCAGGGGGTCCCTCCTGTCTGCCACATTAGCCTCCTCTGAGTCCATCCTCAGTCACCACCCTCACTCTCCCCCAGAAGGGCAGATGGGTCCCTCAGCAGAACTGTGACCAAAATCAGAACGGCAAGTTGGGGGAGGGTTAACCAGGCAGAGGCATATCCTGATGGGGTTTGTCCCAGAGATCTGAATTCCAGAAGAAGTGGGGCACCACACCTAGGAGGGTAAATTCAGCTCCAGAGGGTTACTAGAGATCATAGATCAAGAAGCCTGGAAACACCCCATGGTACATTTCAGCAAGTCTTTAAGTCACATTCCATGAATTTTTGCTTTATTACTGACCATTTAGAGACCTCGGGGAATAGTCTTATTTTTTCCTTCAGCCCACCCCCCCCATCATGACTCACCCTACTTCCAACCTTCTACCCCCTGCAATTATCCTGGTCTAGCAAAGTTACTTCTTTCAAAAGAGACATTGCATCTATGAATGATTATTGATGGTCTAGTGAGAGCCAGATGGAGCATGTTCAGGAAGTGATCACCTTGGTGCTTGAAACCGCAGACAATGGACAATTCCACTTTGAAATATCTATGAATATATACTGTGGAATTCAATTAAAACTTCTTTCCTCTCTAGCTTTTAAATTATACAACCTGAAACTGATGCTAGTCTCTTACAAGGAACAATGCCACCGTGAAGGGAGAGATCATTGTCTTTTACTTAAACCTGAAAGAATCAGCCTTTTAGCAGGCCAGGGAAATGGTACTTTCCAAGGAATGGTGACTGATCCAGGCATGTTATCAAACTTCCTAGTCGTCTCCACCTTTCCTGTATTGCCTGTAGCTTGTTGCTCAAGATTAACAATCAGGGAGATGAAGAAATATGACTTCAAGGCATGCTCTGCTTACCTATGTGATTTTTTTTTTAAGATTTATTTACTTAGAGAGAGAGAGTGCATGAGAGAGGGCGGGGGAGGGGTAGAGAGAGAGTCTTAAGTAAACTCCCCGCTGACCATGGAGCCTGACCCCAGGGCTTGATCTCATGACCCTGAGATCGTGACCTGAACCAAAATCAAGAGTCAGACGCTTAACCGACTGAGCCACCCAGATGCCCCTTACCTATGTATTTCTAACCAAACATTTATTATGTTTGGTAACCAAGACAGAATTCTCTCCATTTATATCTCCCCTTAGCAAATGGAAGTGATAAGTCTTCAACAAAACCAAGACATCCTTAACCACTACCTACCTATCTTTTTCATTTATTTGATGATTTTATACCAGATTTGAAGAAATTCCTTCTCCTTTTTGCTTAACTTTTAATTCATCTCCATGCATATATCTTAGTTATAGCATCATATGAATGAACCTGTCTTGGTCACTGTTTTATTTCGAAGGGTCTCATCATGGGTGAACAGTGTGTTTTTACCAGAGAGAAAACGAATGTTACCCACATGGTCTAGTTCATAAGGAAAAATCGTCCTCCACAATTATGGTTGCCCTTTTGGGTTAAATCTGGACCTGAGCTGGCAAAAGCAGAACTTCTCCCTGGGGGAGTCTGGCATCTCAAAAACAACCTCAGAAAAGTTAACCCAGTCAGCCACATTAGACTTACCATTAAAGCTAAGTGGCATATAATTTTCAATATCTCTACTTCTATCATCCAAACTGAGGAACTGTATTATATTTAGTCAATTGCAAGTGAATAGATTTTTTTTTCTTTTGAACAATTTGTTCTACAGAAGGCTGTTTTTCACTTTTCCTTTCCTTTGCTTTTTTCCCCTCTTTGCTCCTGTCTCAAGAAATCACTGAGAATCTATGTGCCTCTTCCACAGAATTGTATTTTCTGTTGTCACTGACTAAATTGTCTTCTTTGGATTCCCTGTGTGACATGACGATGTGAAAACCCAAAATATCTGTAGCATAGTAGTAGCAATTTTTGATGTTCTCATCAGCATAATGTTATCTTTGCAGAGGAAAGATGACCCATTACATAGGTTCCCCTCTAGTCTATTGTGACTTATAAGGATAAATAAACTAACAGAAGCTGCTCTTTGACATTGTAAAGACATTAGGAATTGTATTAAAGTAAGGAAAAGTTGATTCCGAATTTTTTGGCTAGTAAGATTCAGTCTAACAGGGGCAATATAGAGAAAGTACATTATTTAGCATTATCTCTTCAACTATAATGGATTGCTATAGAAATCAGCAGGCAGATCTCTAATGTGTATTGATTGCTCTTTAAGCTACTGTGAACAGATTATTAAGGCTATCTCTTCACCTCTAAGTGGGAAATAGTCTATAGATGAGTAATGTGACTTATATAGAGTGGCATGTTAGTCTTCGTAATTATTTACCCTTTAACATTCTACAGAACTCAGCCAATGGCCTCAACATGGCGTTAGACTTGTGCATTTTGTTTTACTGACCATCACGTTCCAGCCAATGTATGGTTACCCACTCTGTGTGCCAAAACCAGTCATGCCTTTCACCGCCCTCTAGTCCAGAGAAGTTCTGCACTGATTTTAGTCTCTTGCTGTCCTGATGCTACAAGTATATCAATCACGATGGAATAAAGTGTGAATTGTACTGTGACCAACAGCACGTGTCTCTTTTTTGCAACAGAAACTGCTGTAGTAAATGTAGTCACCATTGCTTTGCTGTCAGAAAGGGGAAGTTTTCTCTGTTGTCCCATAATTAGAAATACTGCACCTATAAACCAATTGCCATCAAAAGCTTGGATTTAAATGGTATCTGAAACGATAGTTCGTACTGCAAGCACTTAAAAAGCGTACCCGTCACCCACGCGAGGTCAAGAGGTCTTGATCACACCTGCTCTCCTCCTTGGAGGCTTCCTTTGTTCCCTTTCACTCCTAACTATGGGTCGGCACGTGATGCGGCTCAGTCACAGAAGCAGTGGAACAGGTTTTCCTGCATGTGTGCAAGAGTTTGGTTGTGGTTTTTGTTTGCTTGTTTTACAGTAAACATCTGTTAGGACATTTGAAGACTTTTTAATGAGTTTTTTTTTTATTTCCAACAATTTTTTTCGAGCCAAAAGAAGCTTTATTGTTTTCCTCTTCTGATTGTAAAAATGATCGATCACTCACCGTAAAAAATAAAATTCAGATAATACAGGAGAAACTATAAAACCAAAAGATAAAAATTACCCAAAATTTCATCACAAAGAGATGCCACTGTTTTCATTTTGAAGATTATCCATCCATTTATGAATAGATAGAGATATGAATGTGGAATAATTTTACATCATCATGCTGTTCGATAGCTTGTTTCCTTCATTTAGCAATAGATGGCAGGCATCTCTCCATGTCAATAAATAGAGATCTACATCATCAATTTTAACAGCCCTGAATATTCCATGATACCATTGTCGAAGCAGCTCTAATTTATATGGAGTGTTATATCACAGATGTTCAGTATGCCCATGTTGCTGGTAGCCTGGGGTCTTCAAGCTGTCAAAAATGTGCTGCTTATGAGGTTTCACACACACCCAGAATTAGTTCAATCTGGGGTCTTCTTATGGAAACTGAATGGCACGTGCAATTGCTCACTACAAGCACAGACTAGTATTAAAATTCCTTGAAGAGGTTGTTGCTGTATTCATACCTTCTCATTTGATGTTGCATTGATCAGTTCTCCCTTATTCAGGACAGTATTGAAATGGGCACAGAAGCTTAAAAAAAAAAGCCAACTACCACCCTGCGCAGCTGCCCTGGGCCCCCCAGGCAATGGAACCCTCTGCCTAAGTACCAGAATACTTACTCCTCACAGAATAGAATGCAGACGCTTTCTAAAGGAAGAGTTGGCAGGGTTTCTCTGACTGATCTTTCTCCCAGCCTTCCAGAAGGATGATGGAAGGTAAGGAGGAGAAAAATCCCCTCTTGTGACAAGCTGCAGATTCTGGAAATGGGACTTTTGCGGAATGAATAATGCCGGTCAACAATAGTTTTGGAAGTGGGGGGGGGCATGTTTAACAGGCTCTGGGGTACTGCTCCTGTCTTTCCAGAGCTGGCAGTCTGGGAGGGGTGAGGAAGGAAGACTATATAGGATCACAAATGATTATAACACAAGAGAAGGTAAAGTAAGAACTAAAAAGAACAGTGTCATGGTGGTTCCCAAGAAGGGGAAACCTGATGGAGGAACTGGGGTTTGATCTAGGCTTGGAAGAACAGCCCTGGCTTCAGGCCACGATAGGAGGTCAGGCCTTTGAAGAAGAGGAACCAGCGTGAGCACAGGCATGAAGGTGGGAGAGCATAGCGTACACCTCAGAAGTGTCCATCATGGACCAGGTAATGTTGTGGAAGGAGAATGGGGTGCTCAGAGCAGATGACAAGGGCAAGCAAGTGGATCTGTTTGACTGAAACATGGGGAAATATAAGAGCACAGTAAGACCATGTGGGTTGGGATGTCAGCAGTCTTGCCTGCTAAGATAGGATATTAGGACTGAATTCGGCAGTCTGTGAGCATCTCCTGAAGACTTTGGGGTCAGGATATTACTGGAGCTTGACATGGCAGCCTTGTATAAGGTGGTGGGCACTGAGACTAGCATTTCTCCAAGCTTAATTTCCCCTAGTTTAATTTGTCATTTAAATTTCTCATCTCCAAAATGGAGCCTGAAAACTGGGCAATTATCTCTCTATATAGATATCTATTTTTTTTCTCTTGTGAAAAACAAATTAATAACACCTTTCCCTCCTACTCCAAAGGGACATTTTCAAAACAGATGAGATAAAAGAACTGAAGAGTTCTTTGGAAAAAATGTATAATGTAAATATCATTATCATCATCATTATCCTCATTAACTCCTATCAGAGCAAGTCAGGATCCCATCAAAATGTCATCTTCTATTTGAAACATCAATCACCACTCCAGAAATAACTCAAGATTTTCATCACTGATGCCTCTAAGCTAGCCTGACAACTTCCATGACGAATTCACGGGTTTCCTTGGTAGCCGACACGGCTGTTCCGAAGACGTACTTGCATTAGGGAACTGTTGGTAAGTTGGAATTTTCCCCATCTCCCTTCCCCCTCCAAATACTCATTTCTAACTCACTGAAAGCTGGTCACGTATAGCACAAGATAACTGGGGTTATCAGGCTTTTAGGAGAACGTGTAAGAGCCAAATATGTTACTGTCACTATAAATAAGTGAAAGATTCAAACCAGTATGCCAGCTACCCTCTTGGTAAAATATAGCTTGGGCTGGCTTGTGACATGAATGTGTACAAGTAATGATGTGTCTCTAGGTCTTGGGAAGCCCCCCCTGTTTATAAATAGAAAGTTTAGTCATCTGGCTATGAATACAAAGAAAGAGCTTAAGTGAATTAACACAGACCTAAGAAGGTAGCTTGCTTTTTCCTACAGTTAAACTTTTAAAATAATTTTTTTAAGTTCCTGTTCATGGACAAGGAACTTATTGATTAGCTAGGAAGGACTTTGGGACAGAACTCAGAGGACAACAGCTCCAAATTAAATGAGGAAACCATGTGCTATGTGTTGAAATTTCCCACTATCCCTCAAGGGTACAAAGACTACATATTTCACATTGAGGCAGGAAAAGTTCAGGAACCAAACAAATTCTGATTCTAAGCAACAGCCAAGCTATGTAGAAATGTTACCTCTTCTACCTCCGGAAAGAGCTTGTGGAATAAACAGATTCATGGATCCAACAGAGGCTTCAAATTCCAGGGCAAGATTTGAACAAAATCATCTGTTTTGTTTACATGGGACCGATGTGAGCATATGAGGTCCCCTAGAGTTAATGCTAGGACAGCAACATGGGGCTTGCTTCCTTTCTAGGCTTGATAATAATTGGGGGAGACTGAAGGAACATTGTGATCATGGAAGGATGGTAACAAGGAGTTTATCTGATAGGAAATAGAATCCCCCCTAGATCAAATAAAGAGATTTTAATGATGGTATGTGTCAAAAATATGTGTGTTCAGGGTACAAACAAGGGGAGGTGACACCCAGAAACTAGCTGTCAGCAGCACCCCTCGGCCCAACAGGACGAGGACAAGAAATCATGCTCCTCTGAAAGCATGCCTCTGAAACAGAGAAAGGACCACAGCTCAAGCCCAAGACCAGGTTCCAGAGCAGGGAAACATAGCTCAGCCTCTCTCTTCCCACTCTCTGATCTGCTGGTGCTCCCCATTGACTGAACACAATGGCCAGATGGCTAGTTGGGGAGCCCAGGCAATGTCTTCTTCAGAGCTGAGCTTCCTGAGCCATGAAGCTGACAGAGAAGGACAGAGAAAGGAGCTGGAGAGGGTAGAGGGTAATCAGCACAATGACACTGTGAAAAGGAGCTCTTAGCCCTTCAGGGAGTGGGCATCACCAACTCTGTCTCTCCAGGTTGGCATTTAAATCATATTTCTTGGCAAATGCCTTAGGCACATGCCAGTTCCATGGTCTGGTTCTCCCTCTCTGAATATCAGAAAATGATTGGAGCAGAATCAACAGTAGGACATGAGTCTGCACTGCTGGAAGGTGAGAGAACGTCACATTCCAGACCCATGAGTCCTGGACCTCTTTAGTAAGCACTATGTTAATTCTAAAATTAGAACAATCTCTTGGGCACCTGGTGTTCAGAAACAGCTAGGTGCCTTTTTACAGCATGTCATGACCTGCTGGCGACAGAAAGTTGTTTAGGATTCCACAGAACCTATTTGCTCTGTTTCCCCTTTTGTTTGTACACACAGCCGATCCCGCTATGCACAAGCTGTGTTTGGTTTTGCATAGTTATGTGGTTCATGGGGATAATATTCAGTCTACACTCATCCAGTTAGTTCTCCATTCCTGGAGGTGTACAGGCAGAGACTCAAGGACCACAAGCAAGAGTGGTTGTGGAGAGATCGCTCTAGGCGGTAAAATCTGATCTAGGTAACATCTAATGTCCTTTACCACCCTGCAATTCTATGATTAGGTATTTCTGCTGTTCTGATCCTGGGGGATTTCCTTTCCACTCTGCCTCCCCAACACCAGGCTCTGTATGAACACTGTTCTCATCTAGTAAGTGACAATAATAAGAGCTCCACTTCTAGCATGACTGCGGGAAGAGATCTGTGGACTGACTCCCCAGTGACGCTGATGAACATTTTTTTGGATGAGTCATGTTTTTCCAGGTTTTTTCAGGTGTAAGTGCCAAAATTGTGATGTATTTATGTTGTACAGCATGGTAATCGGATATACATATATACGTTATGAAATTATTCCCACAATCAAGTTAATTAACGCATCAATTACCTTTATATAGATAATATTTGTTAGTGAACTACTCAAGGTCAACTGTTTTAGCGAGTATCAAGTATACAATACAGTATTACTAACTACAGTTCTCAATCTGTACACTCAACTTTTTTTTGAAGTATAGTTGACACAGAAGATTATTTTTTTTAAATGAAACCTTTAAAGCCTCTAGAAATGGTTGTATGTGCATGCATCAAGTGAAGAAGCAAGAAAGTCTTCTAAACTTGTTAAGATCAGTGAGAATCTGTGGTATATGCCCCCTTCTTCCTCCCCTCCCAGCTCAGTGAGAGAGACCTCCACCCCAGACTGGGAGCTAAGAACACAGAGCCCTTTCTCCCCACAAGTAAGAGGAGAGACCTCTCCATTGTTCATCCTGCCCCCAGCCACCTGTTTCTGCTACTAAACTCTGAGCAAGTGTGTCTAGGAAGTGGGGCTCCCCTCTTCCACCCAGCCTCACTTGTATGGGACAGGCTCTTTGAGACACCTTGAGCACTGCACCAAGAAGAATTTGGGACCCTGAGCACCTTTTCTCTAGCTCGTGGGATGGGGGTTCTAGCCAGAAGAGGCAAGCCAAAAGGACTTGAGGCTACAGTCTCCCCTTAAACTAACACTCATCAGCTAAAGCAAAGACGTCACTGTAGAGAGGAGCTCACCATTTCCCCTGCCCCCAGCTACAGAGCCAAGCCTGTAGAGATTTTGCCGGGAGAAGACACAGGCTACAGAACCAAGAGCTTCAAATTCCTCACCAAAGTACTGACTTCATTTGCAATGAAGTGTAAAGAAGTTCAAGTCTGAAGGTGCTCTCAAAAACCATGGAGATTGTAGTGAAAAGCAACTGGGTGAAGATTGGTAGATTAGGCTAACCTTTACACAGGCAGCTTGAAAAAGAGAGAAGTAAACTGGATACCCACCTCAAAAGAATGAAGTCAGACACTTCCCTGTTCACAGATAACATGATCTTATATATATATAATCCCGAGGAATCCACTAAAAAATGATTAGACCTAATAAAAAGAGTTCAGCAAGGTTTTAGGATACAAGACCAATATAAAAAAATCAATTGCATTTCTATTAAAATAGTGATACTTCCCAAATTGATCTACAGATTCAATGCAAAACCTATTAGAATCCCAGCTGACTTCTTTGTAGAAATTGACAAACTGATTCTAAAATTCGTATGGAATTACAAGGAGCCCCTAATAACCAAAATACTGAAAAAGAGAAAGTTGGAGGACTCACACTTCCCAATTATGAACTTCAAAAGCAACAATAATTAAAATAGTGTGGTACTGGCATAAAGATAGACATATAGATCAATAGAATAGAATTGAGAGTCCAGAAATAAATCTATGTTTTTATAGTCAACTGATTTTCGGCTAGGGTGTGGAAGAATATTTAATGGGGGGAGAGGATAGTCTCCTCAACAAATGCTGCTGGGAAAACTGGATACCCACCTCAAAAGAATGAAGTCAGACACTTCCTCACACCCTGTACAAAAATTAACTCAAAAGGCACCTGGGTGGCTCAGTTGGTGAAGCGTCTGCCTTTCGCTCAGGTCATGATCCCAGGGTCTTGGGACTGAGCCCCATGTCTGGGGTCCTGCTTGCGGGGAGTCTGCTTGTCCCTCTCCCTCTGCCCCTCCCCCACTCATGCTCGCTCGCTCTCTCCCTCTCAAATAAATAAATAAAATATTTTTTTTAAAAAAAATGAACTCATCAGGGGGCCTGGGTGGCTCAGTCAGTTAAGCATCCGACGATTCTTGGTTTCAGCTCAGGTCATGATCTCACAGTCATGAGATTGAGCTCTGCATCAGGCTCTGAGCTCAGCTTGGAATCTGCTTCCGAGTCTCTCTCCTTCTCCCTCCTGCTCACTCTGTCTCTCTCTCTCAAATAAATAAAATCTTTTAAAAAATAATTAATTTAAAAAGTGAACTCAAAACGGGCCAGATATCTAAATGTAAGAGGAAAAACATAAAAGTCTTAGAAGAAAACAGGAGCAAATCTTCATGACCTCGAATTTGGCAATGGATTCTTAAATATGACCCCAAAAGCACAAGCAATAAAAGAAAAAAAAAGACAAATTGGACTTCCTCAAAATTGAAAACTTTGTGTTTCAAAGGACACCATCAAGAAAGTTAAAAGACAATTCACCAAATAGGAGAAAATATATGCAAATCATATATCTGATAAGGTATTACATTCAGAATATATAAAGAACTCTTATAACTCAATGATTAAAAAAAAAGACAGATAACCCAATTTTAACATGGTGAAAGGATCTGAAGAGGCATTTCTCCAGAGAAGTTACACTGATGACCAATAAACATATGAAACATCGTTAGTTATCAGGGATTGACATCTCTAATGCAAAACAACATCACCAGGAGATACACTTCATACCCATTAGAATGAGAAGAATCAAGAAGTCAGATAATAAATGTATTGACAAGGAGGTGGAGAATCGGAACCCTATACATTGCTATTGGGAATGTAAAATGCAGCCACTTTGGAAAACAGCCCGGCGGTTCCTTAACATGTCCACATTCAGTTACCAATGACCCAGCAGTTCCCCTCCTAGCTATATACCCAAGAGAAATGAATGCCTGTGTCCACACAAAAACCTGTACGTGAACGCTTACTGCAGCATTATCCAAAATTACCAAAGGGTAGGAACAACCCCAACGTACACCAAATAATGAGTGGATAAACAAAATGGGTTAGCTCCGCACAGTGGAGTACTACTGGGCCATAAAAAAGAATGGAGCATGGGGTGCCTGGGTGGCTCAGTGGGTTAAGCCTCTGCCTTTGGCTCAGGTCATGATCTCAGGGTCCTGGGATCGAGCCCCGCATTGGACTCCCTGCTCAGCGGGGAGCCTGCTTCCTCCTCTCTCTGCCTGCCTCTCTGCCTACTTGTAATCTCTCTCTCTGTCAAATAAGTAAATAAAATCTTTTAAAAAAAAGAATGGAGTATTGATACATGCTACAACACGAAGGAACCTTAAAAACATTACGTGAAGGGAAAGAAGCCAGTCACCAAAGACCCCATATTGTATAATTCCATGTATGTGAAATTCCATAATAGGCAAATCAGTAGAGACAGAAAGGAAATTACTGATTCCTCAGGGTCAAGAGAGGGGGGAGGGGGAAATAGAGGGAGTGACAGCTTAGGAATAGAAGGCTTATTTTTCACAGAATGAAAATGTTCTAAAAGCAGTTGTGGCAGTGGCTGCCTATATCTGTGAATATGCTTAAAATGCCTGAGTTATACACCTTAAATGGGTGGATTGTGTGGTATATGAATGATATCTCAATAAAACTGTTTTGTAAATAATACTCTTTGCCCTCTTCATATCTCAAAGGATAGTTGCAAACTCCAAATGAGAGAATTTATGTGAAAGTACTTGGTACCCTATGCTGTGCTATGCAAATGCAGCCTATTAAATTCCTGAATGGGGCCAATCAGCTTTTCCACCTGCACCTGTCAGTGCAGAACTCAAGCTGCCATTTCTAAAACTACCTTAGCCCCCAATTAGATTTCCTTTTCTTCAGTCATTACAATTCATTGACAAATTCATCCATTTCACCCTTGAAATAGCTCTGCATAATAGTTGCTTGTGCAATGCTTCTTACCATCACAGCCTTTTTAAAAGAGGAAATAACATTTCTTTTATATGTTTTCCTAAAATTCAGCTCAAGTGTGCATAATTACTACACATACCAAGCTCCTCGCTGCATCAACCATGAAGTCCACATGGCGTGTGTATAATAATGTGCTAACTGGTAATCATTCCTTTCCTCTCAAGTTCCCAAACCCCTCATTATATTTTGGCCATCGCTATGCTCTTTGGAGCTGTGGTGAACAGCAGTCTGAATAAGCAAAAGGAGATGAGAAAGATATTTGCTCAAAGTGGTGAGGTTGAGAACAATATTGAAAGCATCTGGTTCTTGCCCAGGCAAGCCTATGAATGCAGCACCAGCGCCCCATTTTCCGACAGGAGAAGGAGGGAGAAATTAAGTGACCCTTTCCGGTGGCATTTTCTTTACTTGGCTGACCTGGCCAATCCTGCAGTCTAAATAACCTTAGCTTTTTCATCCAATTATACAGCCTTGGACCCCAGCCACATTTCATTTGGCTTGCAAGCAGCTGATGCCCTCTTGACCTCTTTTTAACATTTTGCAAATAATATCTAATGATAAGAGCTCTTTTGTAAAGCTCTATGTACCCAGCACAGGGCCAAGAAGTGTTATGCGCACCCTCGTGAGTGCCTTATGAGGCAGATGGCAAAACTGAGGCCCCAAGAGACATAGTCACCAGACAAAGTCACACAGTTGGTGGATGTGGCACCAGGACTCAAACCCTGATTCTGTTTGAACAGCAGAGCCCATCCTCTTCATCACTGTTCTGTGCTGTGCAATGAAAACTAGTGTCCTCTTAAAATTTCCAAATCGTTACACATCAAGGCATTTTCAGAAGTGTGAAGTTTTCCTACCTCCGCTTTTGCACATTAGCCTGGGTCTGGGAGTATGTATTGCCCCTCTCCCAGAGGCATCCCTTGATTGAGCCTCAAAAACAAAAGCGACTCTGGACATCCTTGGTTGCGGACAGCAGTTTTTATAGAGAAAGTGTGGAGTAACAGCGCCCCCAGGTGGTCATGAACATTTTCTCGTGTAGCCCTTAGGCGAGAAGTGGGAAGAAGAAAGCTGTGCTGGGGCTGACCTGATGGCCTTCAAGGTACATGAGTGTGACCCCAAGGACCTGGCTGTGGACCTGGACAGATCCCAGGCCAGGACTCTCCTACCATGCTGAAGCCAGAAGTTCAGTCAAAGTCCCAACAGAGGTTTGAAGATCCATGCAGGTCCAGGAAGTCTAAAGGCTTCTTGACCAGGAAAACGTCCCCTGTCACCCACTCCTGGGCCCACACCTGCATCTCCTCCCATGGAGCACCAGCTCTAGCTAAAACTGCAGTCTGGCTCAGTCCTCATTGCCCCAGTCTTCAGAAGCAGGAAGAACCTGCAAAGGCAATGTGTCCAACACACAAGACATCCCAATGGCTCCCTACTGGGCTCCCATCAGGCTTCATATATAGTCTGGGCTCTCCAGAGGAGCAGAATGAATAGGTCAGAGATGTAGGTGGGCAGACTGAGTTACTGTAAGGAATTGACTCATGACATTTTGGGGCCTAAGAACTCATGATCCACAGCCAGGAAAGCTGGAGACTCAGGACAGTCAGCGGTATAGTTCCAGTTCAAGGCTGAGGGCCTGAGAACCAGGACACTGGTTGGTGCAAGTTTCAGTCTGAGTCCAAGTCTGAAGGCGGGAGAAGACTGGTGTCCCAGATCAAAGAGGCAGAGAGAGAGAGAGAAAATTCTCTCTTAGTCAGCTTTTTATTCTTCTCAGGCCCCAGTGGGATGAGGTCCACCCACACTGGGAAGGGCAGTCTGCTTAACTCAGTCTCCAGATTCAAATGTTAATCTCACCCAGAAACATCCTCACAGACACCCTGAAATAATATCCAACCAAATATCTGGGCATGCCATGGCACAGTCAAGTTCACACATAAAATGAACCATCCCACTTGGCAAGAGGCCCCGTTGGCACACCACTTTTTGTCTGTTTGTGTCCAGGCTGTTCTCACCATAGATAGTAGAGGCTAAGGGCAGAAACAGTCTTTTCTAACACCAAACTCCCAGCATCTGACACAGTAAGTGCTCAGGATGTTTGAAAAGTCTAAAAACAGACAAATGATCAAACTCTCAGATTTGGGCCCAATATAAAGAACATACAGTTCTCATCTCATTACAGAGCTGTGCCCTCTCTAGAGGCAGTAAGCTCTGAGTTCGGGGCTGTGCATGTCATCCCATTGCCAGGGCTTAGCATGGTGTTTGACACGCAGAAGGGCTCAGCAAATGTCTAGTGACCCACCCAGGGACCATTGAGTGATTCCCTTCTTAAGGATGGGGCTGGCCTTGCATTTCACTTGGAGCTGATCAAAAAACCACTCTCATTTCTCATCAGAGTCTGAGAACAGACTTCTACAAATTGGTATCTTCTCCATTCACTTCAGATTTCAGAAGCCTTTGTTTGCAAAATCCCAGCCTTGCCTGCTGTCACCACAGCAAGGAGAAACTGTCAGAGTGCCATCGGACCCCTTGGGGGAATGCCAGGAAGACTACAAGTAGTGCTGTCTGTGAAAGGCCCGCAATAGCACCGTGGGCCCTTCCAGGGGAGAAGGAAAATCCTGATTAAATGGAGCCGCTCACAGCCCGGGAGCTGGCTGAGCTACAGGAGAGTTGCCCTAACGCTGTGAGATAGGTTTCCAGAAGAATTTGGAAAAGGATAAAGAGATCCAGTCCAAGTTCATCTTCCTTTCTGGAAGTCTCTGCTCTTTAGGAAAAGCAAGAAAAAGAAATCTACCTTTGGGGCTTCTGTGTCTTAGTTTTGCTTGTGGAAAACAGTGACGGTGGTCCTAGAGAGTCAAAGAAGTATGGGAGCTTGTCAACCCCCAACTCCTCAGGGAGGAGGTGAGGCTCAAGGAAAACCAAACCCCCAGTTAGTCGCCACTTCCGGCCACTCACAGAGGTGCAGTGGGGTGGTAGTGAAGAGGTGAGCTCTGGAATCAGAGCTGCCCTCCGATGGGTGCTCTATCATCTGCAGGCTTGGGCCATTACAGTGGTGACACCAAAAGGTAGCTAGCTTAGCCACCCATGATCTCCATCAGACCGCAAGCTATTCCAAATAAAGACCATAACCATGGATGTAATGAACAGTTGAAATAGTCTCAATCTCATGTGATTATAAGCATATAAGAAAATAGTGGGTTGTTTTTTTGTTGTTGTTGTTGTTATACATGAGCTAAGTTAACATGGTGTGCTTTTATACAAACACCGCTTCAAGAGAAATCCCTTATCAGTCCCTGCAACATTCCAAACCAGGTCGCTACCCTAAGCCCCTCCTATAGTTAAAATTCTGGAGCCCACTCTTGCAAAGCATTTGCTTTCAGTAAGACCCAGTTTCCTCCTCTGTTAAGACAATAAAAGTTGGTATAATTATGGAGTATTTCTGTTTTCCAGGCATTGAACTAGTAATTTTTTTTTATTTTTTTAATTAACATATAATGTATTATTTCTTTCAGGGGTACAGGTTTGTGGTTCATCAGTCTTACACAATTCACAGCGCTCACCATAGCACATACCCTCCACAATGTCCATAACCCAGCCACCCTATCCCTACCCTCCCACCCCCCAGTAACCCTCAGTTTGTTTCCTGAGATTAAGAGTCTCTTATGGTTTGTCTCCCTCTCTGGTTTTGTCTTGTTTTTCCTTTTTCTTGTTTTTTTCCTCTCTTCCCTTATGAACCTTATTTCTCAGATTCCACATATCAGTGAGATCATATGATAATTGTCTTTCTCTCGTTGACTTATTTTGCTTAGCATAATACCCTCTAGTTCCATCCATGTCTTTGCAAATGGCAAGATTTTGGGGTTTTGATGGTTGCATAATATTCCATTATATATATAAACCATGTTTTCTCAATCCATTCATCTGTCAATGGACATCTAAGCTCTTTTCATAGTTTGGTTATTGTGGACATTGCTGCTATAAACATTCGGGTGCACATGCCCCCTCGGGTCACTACATTTGTATCTTTAGGGTAAATCCCCAGTAGTCTGATTGCTGGGTCATAGGGAAGCTCTATTTTCAACTTTTCAGGAACCTCCATACTGTTTTCCAGAGTGACTGCACCAGCTTGCAAAGACATGGATGGAACTAGAGGGTATTATGCTAAGCGAAATAAGTCAACCAGAGAAAGACAATTATCATATGATCTCACTGATATGTGGAATCTGAGAAATAAGGTTCATAAGGGAAGAGAAGAAAAAAACAAGAAAAAGGAAAAACAAGAGAGGAAAAACAAGACAAAACCAGAGAGGGAGACAAACCATAAGAGACTCTTAATCTCAGGAAACAAACTGAGGGTTACTGGGGGGTGGGAGGGTAGGGATAGGGTGGCTGGGTTATGGACATTGTGGAGGGTATGTGCTATGGTGAGCACTGTGAATTCCCACCAACAGCGTAGGAGGGTTCCCCTTTCTCTGCATCCTCACCAACACCTGTCGTTTCCTGACTTGTTAATTTTAGCCATTCTGACTGGTGTGAGGTAGTATCTCACTGTGGTTTTGATTTGTATTTCCCTGATACCAAGTGATGTTGAGCACTTTTTCATATGTCTGCTGGCCATTTCGATGTCTTCTTTGCAGAAATGTCTGTTCATATCTTCTTGAGCTAGCAATTTTTTTAAAAGATTTTATTTATTTATTTGTCAGAGAGAGAGAGTACAAGCAGGCAGAGTGGCAGGTAGAGGCAGAAGGAGAAGCAGGCTCCCTGCCGAGCAAGGAGCCCAATGTGGGACTCCATCCCAGGACCCTGGGATCATGACCTGAGCTGAAGGCAGAGGCTCAACCCACTGAGCCACCCAGGCATCCCGAGCTAGCAATTTTTATGTGCATTTTCTTATTTAACCCTTACAACAACAGTATGAAGTCAGGTCTTTCCTCTAGGTGGCTCAGTTTCTCAAGTTGTATGATAAAGATAATACTGCCCACCTCTTGGGGTTGGCGTGAAAGCTTAAAACTTACTTGCTTATCTCAGTTAATCTGCCTCATAAAATACCTCATTCCCAGATTACTATAATTTCGTTCTGCATCCTGTGAAAAGTGGTCATTTACCATCAATGACGGCAAGAGCCAAAGTGTATCCCACTCTCAGTATCTGGGTGGTGGCTGCCTTTGGGCTCCCAGTCTGTACGGGACCCCCTTCTCAGTGGCTTCCTCGTGGACCCTCCCCCCTTGAGCCGCTTTCTTCTCAGACTCCTCTCCACTCAATTGCTGCAAACTCAATTAATTATTGGCAAAACCTCATATAACTTTGTTCCCGGTATTTCAAAGTAAATCATCATGTTCTATGAGTCTGCACCCCTCTCTCTACCTATTTTGTCCCTGTCTTAGAAAAGTATTCTCCTTTTCCTTTTGCTAATTCCTTTCACTAATCCTAATGTTTCCCCAGCTCCTCCTAGAGATTTCAGATGTTATCTGACTCGAGTTGGATTGGACAAGTCATTCAGCCTCCCAAAGGCTCAAATGCTTCTTTTATAAAATGGCGTTACACCTCCCACATAGGTCATTAGGAGAGTTTTGGAGGATATTAGGTATGCTCCTATTCTGTGCATTGGTAAGACATTGGAGGTGCTCAATAAATGGAACTTTTCTTCCACCCTTGTCAGGCCTGCCGCAGAAAACCCCGAAAGGACAAACATGGAAAAAAACCTAGCTCTGGTGTGCCAGCCCAGATTCTAGGAGATGCCCCAGCACCAGTGTAGCAAGACTTTCAAGGCCCAGGACCTGAGCCCTGGGTCATGTGGTCTGCTGTGCAGCAGCGCATTTCCTCACTCAGGAGCAGAAGTGACATTGGAATCCGATGCAGTCGGAGATATAAAAAACAATATTCTCACACCTCTATGGTCGTTGAACGTAGCACATACCTCTGCGACCACGAAACATGACTGTGAGGTAATAGCCAAGCACACGTGCACCGGGGCGGGGGCAGGGGTGGGTCCGGGACCACTCCCCTCCCTGACCCTACTCTAATTCACCTGCTACCTCCATCTCTCCGGCCCCCCGTATTTTTTCCATTCTTCTTCCTCTTGTCATCCTTTCCTGTAAATGGAGATCACAGTAATACAATGAGGTAGTTAAGTACATCAAAGTAGATGTGCCTAACACTGCTTGTTAACTGTAAGGTGCTTCACAGAACGTATGTTTCATTCTTTTATTTTTCAGTACAGAAAGTCCTCTCTAGGCATCATGTACCATCAGTTTAAAGGGCTGGTTTTATTTATTTATTTATTTATTTATTTAATATTTTCTTTATTTGACAGAAAGAGACACAGCAAGAGTGGGAACACAAGCAGGGGGAATGGGAGAGGGAGAAGCAGGCTTTCCCTCAGAGCAGGGAGCCAGATTGGAAGCTCGATCCCAGGACCCTGGGATCAGGACCTGAGCTGAAGGCAGCCGCTTAACGACTGAGCCACCCAGGTGCCCCAGGGCTGGTTTTATTTTGAGGAGGGAGGGAGGGGGTAGTTGTTTAGTTTTAGGGTCTTTGGTTTTTTTGTTTTCTTGGTTTTTAGTTCTGGTTTCTGCGCACATTCCAGTTCATAAGGCAATTTAGTGGCATTTTGAAAACCCAGCTGGCCTCCGAGCATGGCTGAGATAGAGACATGATTCTCTGGAAAAAGAATTCTCACCCTGCAACTTTCTACAGAGACTTGCTCAGGTGAGAAGTGGCTCAAATCCAAACTCACACCTGGCACTATGAGTGTCTGTCCTTGTGACCTTTGATTTAGAGCTTGGATCAGAAACCACAATATGTTTCCCTTGTCCTAATGTATAAGACTCGTCTGTCTCCAAATTGGCAGGTGCTCAGGCTTCTGACTGAGTGGCAAATGCAACAGCTCCAGAGGACCCTTTGAGGTGCCCTGCAGGACCCCACTGGGGGCTCAGTAACAATGCTTTACTTCCCAGCCTGGGTTCTCAACCTATTGAGAAGTAAGCCAAGAGACCAAATAGTTAGAGACCAAAATGTCTCTCACTCTCTCTCTCTCTCTCTCTTTTTTCCTGATATAGTTTAGGTTGGAAAATCTAACTTGCATCTGGGGCAAATGGAAACTCACCTTTAGGCTCGACCCTGTTAAGGGAGTGCTAGACCAGAGCGAGCCTCCCGCAGCAGGAAGTGGGACTGAGCCCCCCTGAGAAGACCTGAGCTGAGCGTGTGCTCACAGCAGAGGAACCTGCTCCCAATGGGAAAAAGTGAGGCACTGAGCCAGGCCCCCTGTTTTCTTCCCAAGCCCACCAAGTAGAAGGAACTCTGCCCTAGACTAATCCTAGCCAAGGATGATTCTTTGCTCTCAAAGTCTCATTGAGGCAAATGTTTATAGAATGACAATTTCCTTCAAGAGGGACATCTGGTTACCCCATGATCTATTCTCTCATGACATAGTAATTAACACACCTCCATTGCATGTTCCTTTTGGTGTTTACCACAAACCCCAGTTGTGTTCTGGCATTCACACCTACCTCCCACCACTGCAGTCACTTCTTCCGTTTACCTAACACCCAACACCTACTCACCGCCAGCTGTAGTCTAAAGGCTCGCATGACAGCGTGGCTCGTGTTAACGTTTCCTCTTAAACCATTTAAATGATACAACCTGTCCCTCTTTTGTCCTTACATAGGCACATTCTGTTGGCGGTTTCCATATTTTTGGACTCCAGTGTCATTAGTGTTACATGAACCCACAACAACAATAAATGGAAAACCTAATCATTGTGGGGTTTTTTTTGTTTAAGCCTATTCCATTCAAATGAGTCATACCATTAAGTAAATACACAGTTTCCTTTAAGCGCTTAATCAGTTACACAAGTACCAAAGAGTTCACTCTGACCCCGTGTTGTGTTACAGTTTTTCCCTTGTTCTGTAAAACTTTCATTCTTGGATTACACATTTTCAGGGACGACTGCCAATTCCTCCTTTCCCTTCTGTCCTCCTCTGAGCATTGTGCATGTGTGTGTTTTCATGTCAGCGTCCTAGTCCTGCAAATAAAACCCACCTTTCCTGTTTTTTCAGTAAACTGAACCAATTCCAATTTTCTTCTGGGCTTCCCTGTGTTTAGCGTGCATGTTTTGCTGGATTGTTCCAGTCAGCTTCCCACTCTGTTTCAAAGGCATCTAAGGTAAAGTGCAATATGCTGGAAAGGAATTGGAACTTTCTGAGTTCAGAGCCTCCTCCTTCAGGGCCCCAGCAGCTGGGCAGGTGTCTAAGGGAACTTGGCAGGTAGTTGCATCCTCGCCTGAGCTTCCATTGGGCTTCCATTATCTTCCCGAGAACACTTCATACTTCCTTCGGCTGTGTACACACCATCTGTATTTTCATGACTTGCTCCTCTGTCTTTCTCCTTACCTACTCTGCGAATCTGCCAAGGCAAAACCCTGTCTTATTTTTTGAATCTCCTCCAGCTAGCTCCTGACTCCAGTAGGGGGCCTCAGTTACTATCTGAAGAAAGGGAAAGGAAAAGAAAGAAGTGAGGAGCTCAAGAGAGGCCGGGGTCCGCGACACCCCTGCACCTGCTAGTTCCCCTCTCCAGAAAGCTGTCCCCCCACTACACTTTCTCACAACCAGCTCCTTCCCTTCTGTCACTCCCATGTCCATTTCAGGGTCACCCCCTCAGAGTGTCTGCATCCTTCCTAGAGGAGTCACCAAATGGGCACACATATGAACACACACACACACACACACACACACACACACACACACACAGAGTCATCTTCTATCTTCCTTCCCTGTTGTATCTATTTCTGACTCTTGGCTATCTGAAATTATTTTAGCTGTATGTTTAGCTATTGTCTGTCTCCATCCATTACAATGTAAGCGCCAGGAGGTACCTTAGCTACAGTATCTTAAAGAGTTCCTGGCATGTGGTAAGTGCCTCAAGAGTTTCAGTGGAATGAACAAATGGAGAAAGAGAGGGAGGAAGGAAGGGTGGGTCTCCTCATCTCCCATGCCCTGGTCAATCAAGTTTTTTAAATATAGAGCAGTGAGAACCTCCAGGCAGATAAAAGAAACTGTTCTTGTGCCCTTTGCTGACCTGCCCCTGGCTCTTCAATGTAGACAGCCGGGTCCAGAAAACATGTGTGTGGTGGGAGAACAGATGAGGGAAGTGAGAAATGTGTCAAGCCATGTATCTTTCAAGATGCCAAGGAAGAGTGCTCTAAGGAATATGGCAGAGCAGAGATTCGGAACTGTCCTGGAGAGGACACAGCCACACTGGCCGTATGCAGTAGGGGACCCGCCGAGCTTCAGAAAGTGGGGGGCATGGTTTGCACAGATTCCCACAGGCAGTTTAGATAGCCCAGGGCACCCAAGAAGAGGTGGCACGGTGAGGCCTCGGAAGCTCCTGGAGTCAGCCCTGGAAAGCCAGGAGCCAGAAGCTGCAACGTTGCTGTTCCGCCCACTGCATTGTCCTCTCTCCTTTGCTCTGTGTGTCTGCTTCCTTCTCTCACAGCCAACCTCTCACAGGAGCCTAGTATGGCTGCTCAGCAGTCCCGCACACCCGTTTCCCAGTTCCAAGGGAAGAATCTGATAGGACCAGCTTGGGCCAAGTGTCCACACCCCTTCTCATCAGCTGTGGGGTGGGGTCACTTTGTATGGGTGTGGCAGCCAGTAGGGTTCAGAGAACGGACTATGTGGCTGAGAATCACCCCAACGGACATCTACCATCTTTACCTTAGCCAACAGGTGGTGTATATACTCCAGACTGATAACATCTGAGAACGTTTATTGTCATTTCTTCTCAAATATCCAGATATTTCCCATTTGTTTTCTCTGTCATTCACCTGCTATCACCTAGCACTGGGAACATCAAAGAGAAAAGGCTGCCTTGTGAAATGTGTGCTGGGTCACTAAGGCATGAAACACTTGTTCCAGGGTTTGTGGATCTAGAGGAGCAATCATGAATCAATGACAGAGAAATGTTTATCGCCCTTAATTAGCCTGAAGAAGCCAAGTGTGACAGAAATCCTGTGGGCAACTTTCCATTTTCCTCTTTCATTGATTCTGGGGCCTGAGAAAATAACTCCTGGGATGTACCCACTTAGTCCAACCCCCTCAACAGAGCAAGACCGTATATCCTGAATGCACCCAAAACACACTCTTCCATGAATAATTATGAGAGCAGCTCACACGGCCTTACATCTCTCTCGCTGACTACTTCTGACTCATTCAACTGGCTTCCTGGCTAGTGAACTCAGGTGTATGTGATGTAAGATGGCACCAGGTGAGGGCATACCTTGGGTTTTTTGAATACGTGGTATTTTTCAGTTGATTTACCTATTGGATAGACAGCAGATGGTGGGGAGCATAAAACATGGTGGCTGCAAGCAGAGAGGCTACTGTGCACATTCACATAAGATTTGTCATCACTTTGGACAGAGACATAGCTCCAAAGATGATGACTCCTTTGCAGAAATATTCCTACCCTAGGTAAGTGTAATGCAGGTGTGCATCCACTGCTGTCCTGGTTTGTAGAGAGGTTTGGGGCCAGTTCTGTTTGGTTCCACGGTACTGCTTGCCCAGGTACGACTCCACGAAGACCCTCTAGGTGATCAGGACTTAAATCCTGGAGATTTTATTTTATTTTTTTAAAGATTTTATTTATTTATTTGACACAGAGAGAGAGAGATCACAAGTAGGCAGAGAGGCAGGCAAAGAGAGGAGGAAGCAGGCTCCCTGCGGAGCAGAGAGCCCGATGTGGGCCTCGATCCCAGGACCCTGAGATCATGACCTGAGCCGAAGGCAGAGGCTTTAATCCACTGAGCCACCCAGGCGCCCAAATCCTGGAGATTTTAAATGTTCTGAACTATTGGAAGGGGGGCAGCTAAAGGAAATCCTGGGGGCACAGGTAGTTGCTTTCAGACCTAGCTAATCATCACTGTGACTGCAGCCAATGAGCATTCCTCATCACAGGTGAACAGGACACCTAATCTAAGTCCTCAGGACGGGTGGAGGTCGCCGCACCTGTGAGCTGCTGGACCAGCGGCCCTGTTCCAATGGAGCACATCTCTCTCTCGTTTTGTCCTTGAGGTCCTTCCTCTCTGCCCACCCTTCCCCCACTCCCCCAGTCTGTGGAATCTTTAGTCTGGGGACAGAGCTCTATTTGCACATAAACAGCGACACATCCGGCTCTTTCTGTCTCACACTTGTACCCATGACTTTTGAATTTAAACGTTACTAATCCACCTCCTTTTTTCTCTGCCTCGAGAGGAACATCCTTCCCCTAGAAGCACTGCATGACTCATATCTAGTTTTCTGGGCTTGAAGGAAGATCTTCAGGGTGCAAGTGAAGAAAACCAGAGTGCAGAGTTGGAAGCTGGGTGTTGAGGGGTGAGTGAGAACACAGAAATGATTCCTGAAAATAGTATCCCATTCCATTTGGATTAGGCATTGTGCCCATAATACGATGCCTGTTAGTATGGAGTTTTGTGTTCTTACTCTCGTGGTTTCCTGCAGGGCTACACAACAGACAAGGGGACCTTAACCAGAGGGGAAAGCAGGAAAATCTGCTGGATTTGACGTCATGCCACACAGCGCAGGCTGACCTGTGCGTGTTCCGCTGCAGAGTTGACTAAGGGACCAGATCTCGAGAAATGTACTGATATGAGACTTTACTTCCTATGGTTTTTTGAAGACCATCTTGCCAGACCTCACGGACAACAATTAAGGTATGTTTTTCCCTTAAAGGGGTGTCCTTTTGATCATTTTTGGGTAAGCCGACCTAGAGCTGAGTGAAGGAGAGAAAATATGCAAATAGCTTCTCCTTTTCCCCGGGGTGAGTCAGACCTAAATTCTGAGGATGAGCATGAGTGAAACCCTCCTGTCTGGGGAGGTGGGGTTTGATGGCCTTTCCTATGGGAGGTAGAAATGAGAGCATGTACCCCCACAGAAAGTCTTGGCACCCACTGCACCTTACTGGCCCCCTACCTAATAGCTTGGAAGCACCCTCTGCTCTGCACACGGCAGCCAGAAGTACCAGGGACTTAACACGCCCCCCAGGAAGTGTCGGCCAGGGATGGTTTGGAGCAATTGGATAAATATACCCAATCTCTGCAATTCCCAGGACAATTCTGAGGCATGTCCTACACCATTATTGTCCAACAAAAATAGAATGTAAGTCATTGTAATCATCATGTAATCTTCATGTAATTTTACATTTGCTTGTGGACACACTTAAAAAAGTAATAGGGGGCAGGTGAAATGAATTTTAGTAAAATATTTTGTTTAACCCATAGATCTAAAATATTATCATGTCAATATATAATCGATATAAAAATTATCGATGAGATAGTTTACTTTTGGGGTACTTTTTTTTTTGTATGTTAGAGATCCAATGTGTATTTTACATTTAGAGCACAGCTCAATTCTGATTAGACACATTTTAAACGCTCAGCAGCCACATGTAACTAATGATTATCATACTGGCCAGGCCTGTTCTATGCTGTCTCTCGAAGTTTCTGAGTGCAATTGAGCCCCAGTTGCCTACGGTGGTAAATCTTCACATTGATGCACCCCATTTAGACTTCTTCCCTTCCCCGAATGACTTCTGTAGTCCTTTACCAGTGCTGCCTGAGGTCATCTGCCAAATGAACTACTTGAGTCCATATCCATGCCTCTGAGTCAGCTTCTGGGACCACAGCCTGAGATACAATGGATCCAAACCTCTAAGCTCTAAGGGTAGCCACATCTCTTATTAGTTGTTGAGCTGTTCTCAGTTTGAACTTTTCTTCTGTTATTTTTACATAGGGTAAATACTTGCTTAAAGCTACAGCAAGGTGTGTTCTATGCTGTGACAACCTGAGGGAAGGGTCTGTCTGTTCTTGAGCTTCAAGAGTAAAGGACAGAACAGTGTCCCCTCCTCTGAGGCCAACATGGAGGTAGCAGTAGCAACACTCATGGAGATACCCATGCCCAGCAGGGGCCCGGTCACCATCAGTGATGTAGCTGAGTGACAACGAGGCTGGACCAGAAGAATACAAGAGACTCATTTGCTTTCACAATAAGATGGTGCTAGGGACCCTGAGACAGGCCAGAGGACGTTTTCTAGCTCCCAAACCAAGGGGAGGGTGTACTAGCTATCACAATTTTATATTTAAAAGGAAATTTAAATTTCTGTAGGCATGAGTGGTAAAGCCCGGACGCCTGACAGCTTATTAGTTAAGTCTCAGTTTGCTTCTTCAGTCAGGATGACTTCAGAGAATCCTCCATCCACACCTTGGAAAGAAAAACAATGGCAGGTTGAGATGCAGATTGACTAAAGCACTGTTTATAAATTCCTGCAGAAGAGGACCTTCCTTCTAAAATAGGTGCATGCTTCTAGGAGTTAGAGCGTGACTTATAATCATGTCAAACAACACTGAACACATACGACAGCTTTATCAAGGGGCCACCTGTGTGGCTCAGACAATTAAATGTCTGCCTTCAGCTCAGGTCATGATCCCAGAATCCTGGGATCAAGCCCTGGGTAGGTCTCCCTGATTATCGGGGAGCCTGCTTGTCCCTCTCCCTCTGCCTGCTGTTCCCCCTTGCCTGTGCTCACTCTCTCTCTGTGTGTGTGTCAAATAAATAAATAAAGTCTTAAAAAAGAGAAAGAGAGAGAGAGGGAGAGGGAGAGAGAGAAAACAGTTCTATCAAGGTATGGAGCAAAGATGACAGAGCAATTTTATATCAGCAAGCACCAAAGTATCCTTAGAAGAAACCTGACCCCAAAATGTCCACATGTATTAACAAAATATTTTGTTTTGTATTTACCTAATGAAAATGGAAAATTCCTTCTTGCTTATCTGTACATCTCCAATCCTCTTAAGCAGAATGGAACTAGCTGTTTTCCCAGGCATATTTTTTTTCTCAAGCTATCATCTTCACCAAATATAGGCCAATATGTGTTGACTTCCATGAGCCAGATATCAGAAATGAACAAAATATCTTACAGAAGACTAGTTTAAAGCTGCAAATTTATATCCTTACCTCCTAAAACAACGACAATGGCAACATTTAATTTTGGCGTCCACAACACACTGTACTGAAATTACTGCCCCTAAGGTCACCAGTGAGCTCCTGTCCTAATAAACCTAACCAGGGATATTCTCTACATTCTCATTCTACTTGAATTTTTTCTGAAGCATTCAACATATTGAACAACACTTTCTTTGTTTACTCCATGTCAATAAGTATTTACTTATCACTATAAACTGAGCACTGTTATAAGCACCTTAGATACATCAGAAAATAAGACGAAGACTTGTCCCCCCTGGCGATCACATTACAATATGGGCAGACATCATTAAACCAGAGGCCTCCATTACTGATAGTTTTTAGAAGTTGGACATCAAAATGTCCTTTCTGCACAAGCAAGGAAAGGTCTTAGGCTTTGGAGCCTGGAGAATATGAGTCAGAGACTGGAAGACGAGAGAAAGCTGTGGGGTGATGTGTGATTTTCACCTAAAGTATCCCCAAACAGTCAGTAAATTCCTAAGCATCACAAGATGCCAAGTGTAATTGGATTTCTTATGGAAAACGGAGCTGGAGTGTTGCTTACATTCGGGCCTGGCAACTCCACTGGTTCTCTCACATCCACACCCTCTCTCCCACTCCTGACACCATTTTATGAGTTTGGTGCCTCAGCCTTCAAGCTGCTCTCCCTCCCGACCTCTAGCCTTACTCTTCTCTACCCCAGCCCCCATGTTGCTGCCTGAGTGATCATTCCCTAAAAATACAAATTAAATCCTGTCACTGCCTTTTTCCTGAATCAGGCCTTCTGAATTGGTAATACGTTTACCAAAGATCCCTTGATAAAATCTACACTGAGAGACACAGGTTCACTTGTCAATAGAATCATACTTAGAAAAAGCACTCTGGAGTAATTCTTTTCTTCTTTCAAAATAAGAGTGAAATGCTCTTCCCATTTAAAAAGGGTTGACACGCTTTTCACTGCTATAGGAACTATCTGTATTTAAACAGCAAAGATTCTGAGAAACTGAAGGTGGTTGTAGAGCTAAGCTAAACTTGACAGCAACCCAGATAATCACAAGTGGGTGTTTGGGGGTTTGGAGAGCTGACACCAAGCAGTTTAAGGCATGTGAAGCTAGTTCATTGCCCAGAGGTTCAGGAGCTGCAGGTTAATCTTCATATCCAGCAGCCTGACATGACTGAAAGTAGGTGTACAATGTCCAATCAGAAAGATGGGATCAAGTTTTGCTTCTGCTCTGAAAGTAGGTCCAGACAGTGTGGGTGTTGTGAGAGAGAACCAACACCTGGAGAGACAGCCTAGGGGCTGAGTTTCCTCAAGGCAGCATAGTTGGGGGAGAAACAGCACTGTGGCTAAGGGGAATCAAGGTCATCATCAAGAAGAAGGTGCTGACAAGCATCAGATCTGAAGGATGACTTAATAATGACAATAAGTCTCAAGAATAACAAAAGTGATTAATTGCTAACATCTGCTTCCCACTTGGTATACATGAGGAACTAATCATGTTACATGCATTCAGTCTATGAGATGAGCGGTTGCTATTTCTTATCCTTTATATGTTAGTATTTCCCAATATTCCACCTTTACTCCTGCTCTCCTCACCTACTTAAACTTTTTTCCTAAGTGGATGAGAAACCTCAGGCATATAGCAGTTAGGAAACTTGCCTGAACTTGAACAGTAAGTGGTTAAGGAATGACTCAAGGCCAAGTGAAGTAAAGCTGAAAACCAGTGAGGTGTGAGTCAGAGACCACAAGATGGAGGTAAGGATGGATGACAGGCAAGGGATGGGTCGAGGCAAGTGGGTCAGAGCTAAGGTCAGGACGAGTCACACTGAGTGTGGAGCCTGATGCAGGGCTCAATCTCATGACCCTGAGATCATGACCTGAGCCAAAACCAAGAGTCAAGTACTTAGCCGACTATACCACCCAGGTACCTCCATAGTAGAAACTTGATATGTATTGAATAGTTAACCAGTCATTCAACATGTATTCATTGAATAGCTACTGACTTAGTCCACTGAGGCTGCTATAACAAATTACCATTGGCCAAGTGGCTTATAAACACATTGGAAATTTCTCACAGTTCTAGAGGATGTAGGCTGGAGATCAGGGTGCCAACATGGTCCAGTTCTGGTGAGAGCCCTCTTCCAGGTGGCAGACGGCCAACTTCTTGTTACATCTTCACTAGGCAGAAAGAGCAAGGGAGCTCTCTGGGGTCACAAGGGCACTAATCCCAGCATAAGGGCTCCGGCCTCATGACCTAATCGCCTCTCCTAGGCCCCACCTCCTCATACTCACATTGAGGGTTAGGATTTCAACACATGAGTTTTGGGGAGACACATTCATCTCAAAAACCTACCATATAGCAGACACTGTTACAGAAGCAACATTGAAAAAGTAGATAAAATGCTGTCCTTACTGAAGTTACAGTTTAGCTGAATAACAATAGATTGAATATTAAACAATAAAAACAGTAAATCTGTTGTGCTGTGCTATCACAACCAGCTCTTTCCAAGGAAAAGTCCTGGTAGAACTGGATTTTAAAAGTTAAGAGTAAGATTAAGAGAAAAAACGACTTCCTATCCTGCAGGCTGACCCCCTTCCTCTGTTTAGCAAAGATTCTCAAGGTCCACGTGGCCCTGGCAGTCTGAACATGGTCTCCCCGAGGCTTGGGGTTAGAAGCACTGTCAAAATCACTGGGGCCAACGACCTTGCCTTCTGCCTTCCCGTTTGTGAATTCCCTCACAGAAAAAGTTATCTGGAAGATGCTTGGATACCTCATGGGGAAGAAAACTTTGTGTTTCTCAACTCAATCCACTCCAGAGAAGTTCCAATTTTGTTTGGTTTCGTCTTGTTTTGTTTGCCCTATAGTGATCCCCGTTAGAGTTCGTGCTAACCCTGAGTCCAGGCCTGAAAGTGTTTTATGTTCTCAGTTTTGGATTACCCACAAATTGATTGGATTTAAATGCCTTCTGGATCAGTGTTTGTCACATAATGCCCTGGGGAGCCCTGAGTATTGTTCCACTCTGGGCACTCTTAAGCTAGGCCTTCAAAATTCCTTCCCAAATTAAGCCAGCGATGGAGGCCCCCTTGAAGTTAGCAAGGACAGCCTTCTTTCTCCTTCTGCGACCCATGTTTAAGTCCCCTCACTGTTGCACACAGATTGTCATGCCTCATGGATCTGCAGCAAGATCAGGCATTCTGGGGTACAAGATTCTTTCTGTAAACTCCAAAGGGCCATCTGACAGAACCACAACCTCTAAGCTCAAGTGAAGCTGTTGTGTTACCATCTCTTCATTCACCAGAGGAGAGAGTCCATGTGTAGAAACTTGCTATAGACTAAGAAGTCCCTGGGCAGGATGCTCTTGGAAGGCAGCAATTAATTCAGGGTCTACCAAAACTGGAGGGCTCTCTTTCCTGCCAATCTTGGGATGTTCTCTTTCACATTGAGGGAGTTGCACAATCCCATGATAAGTTTCCTAGCTTTTCTTTTTCCTACCTCAAGCACAGAGAACAGACCTGAATGCCTTAGATCTTCGCTCTTGCCCCAGGGAATGTTCTTAGCTGCTCTGAATCACAGGGCATCCTAAAGCAGTTAGCTAAGTCTACAGCTAGTATTTCCAAACATGGGCCTTGTAATCAGGCAAGCTAAGTTGAAATCCTGATTCTGCAAGTTGGTAGAGGAGGGGCCTTGGGCAAATAATATTTTCAAAGCTTCAGAATTCTCATCTGTGAAGTGAGTATAATAAAGCCTACCTGGGAGTTCTGTTATAGGTATTAAATTGCAAGAGCAGAGGTATCGTGCTTGGCTCCAAGTCACTGAAATAAATCACTTGGGATCATTTCTTCCCAGGCATTTGTATGACTGGGAGACCTAAGCCCACCATCAAGATCTCCAGGCTGATACATAGCATAGCGCCTCTCCTCAACTATATTTCAGGTACTTTGTCCCATAATCATGCAAGCCTCTAATACCAAATTCCAGTCTTCATTTTCCAAACAAACCTCCCAGGGGCAAGGCAGAGAGACTTTCCCTCGTTTCCTCAACAACCCCAACAATGTCCTAGTCTTGAGGTATAATTGTGAATGTCCTCCAAGCATGTGTTCAGGCCCATGCTTATCACCTGCACCTTCCCGGTCTTTCCTTCCTAAAAACAGGGAGCCACTCCTGTGACAGATTACTTGGAAAATTCATGAAGTTCCTGAGCAGAACTGCCTGAATTCCACCCATCTTGTCTGGTCATGAAAACCCAGGAGTGTCACTTGGACTAGAATTCATTGTTCAGCATGGTACCTGGTATCTGGTAGGAAGTATTGGAAATAAATCATTAAATAGCAGTTCAAGCACCACCTATTAAAGCCCTCCAGTTCAGTTTACAAACACCTCTTTCAGGGTGCCTGGTGGCTCAGTCAGCTAAGCATCTGCCTTCAGCTTAGGTCATGATCCCGGAGTCCTGGGATGGGATGAGCCCCCCATCAGGCTCCCTGCTCTGCGAGGAGTCTGCTTCTCCCTCTCCCTCTGCCTCCTGCTTGTGCTATCTCTCTCTCTCAAATAAATAAATAAAATCTTTAAAAAAATCTAAATACACCTCTTTCATGTTGTCTTATCAGTCAGAAATGGTTTCCTCTTCCCTTCCTCTGCATCCTATAACAGCTACCTTTATTGATGCTTATTAATTGTTCCCAGGTCATATAGCTGATAATTGGCAAATCTAGAATCCAACTGTACTGAGTTAAATAGTGTCTTCCCAAAATCCATGTCCACTGGAACATGGGAATGTGACCTTATTTGAAAATAATGTCTTTACAGTTGCATTTGAGTTAAGAGAAGTAGAGTGGGCTTAAATCCAATGATTAGTGTTGTTAAAAGAAGAGGGAAATTGGGAGACACAGAGACAGTAGGAAAACAGAGAAGGCCAGGTAAACATGGAGGCAGAGATTAGAGTCATGTTGCCAAAGTCAAGGGATGCCAAGGATTTCTGGCAACCACCAGAAGCTATGAAGAGGCAAAGAAACAGTCCTTCCCAGAGTCTTCAGAGGGCACATGGCCTGCCAGTTTTTAACTTCTAGCCTCCAGCCCTGTGAGAGAATACATTTCTGTTGCTTTAAGTCATCCTGTTTGTGCTGATTCATTACAGCAGCCCTAGGAAAGTAATATACCAGCCTAAGTCTGTTGGATGCCAAACATCTTTATATTTAACCACTATGATATGCTGTCTTGTGTTTGTAGCACCTAAACTCTGTCTTTCATGGTACACTTATCAGATGGCTTGTATTTCACAGTAGGAGCCAGATGGTTCACCTAGAACTTGAGGCAGGGGTAGGGCGGGGGAAAGGTCAAATTATTGCAAGGTAGAGAATGCACAGGGCTATTTCTTGACAAGGTGCCCCATTCTTTACAATTACAGTCTGACCATGTGGTTTAGCAGAGAAGGGAAAATGTGTCTGCTTATGAAGGAAGTATGGTGCCCTGGAAAGAAAGCAGGACTGGGAACTACAGGGCCTGCCATGAAGCAGCTCTGTGATTGGGCACATGACCTTCAGATGTGGTTGCTTTGACATAGACTATCAATGTGGGAACCTTGAGACACGGCCTCAAAACCAATATAGTAACCTCTCAGCTTTAAAAAATTCCTGAGCTCCTCACTCAGTCCCTCTCAATCCCTGATCCTCTCTCCAGAACTCCCACTTCTGACACATAGCATTCACTTAACTTTTTAGTTAGGTGTAAATGAATAAAGATCTGCATACTGAGGATAGAAGGAGGGTGGAAGTGTCGGAAATGAGATCATGGTCAACAACAAGGAAAAAGTCAGATGTATAACAAGAGTCATGAAAGAAGCCTCAATGTCTGCCAGGAACATTGGGTAACCAATAGTAGTCACACAAGGCAATGTGGCAAAATAGCAGTATTTGTCAAATCTTGGTAATAAATATAGATGTTTGTAATATTTTTCCTTATAGTTTGGTGTGTTTTAAATGTTTTGTTTAAAAAAAGAACAACAAGGGCACCTGGGTGGCTTAGTGGGTTAAGCATCCAACTCTTGATTTTGGCTCAGGTCATGATCTCAGGGTCACGAATTTGAGCCCCATGTTGGGCTCTGTGCTGGGTGTGGATCCTGCTTGAGATTTCCTCTTTCCCTCTCCCTCGACCCCTCACCCCCACCCCCATCCCCCCCTCCCCACTTGCAGATCCACGTGCATGGGCACTCTCTCTCTCTAGAAAAAAAAGAATAAAAATAAATAATAAGAATAATAGAATAATAGAACAACAACCACCTCCTAATGGTTGTATCAAAATGCATGTGTCAAATTGGCATCGTTCAAATCACTTTACTTTGATGGATGCTGAATCTTCTCCTTCGTGAGCTGACCTTGTATGGTTGTGGCCAAACAGTTCATTTCCACCCACAGATGGACCAATACTTTGGAGAGAAACTGTGGAAATATATAGGAAAAGAATGTTTCCTTGGGCTCTGTACTCGTGCTCCTCAGAATTTACGCAAAGGAAATGATAATTCAAAAGAAAAAATGATGGAGAATATGTAGATGAAAAATTGAGGGACGAAATGGTTTATAACAATGACAAATTGGGAATAACTTAGGGTAATCATGGGAGAGTGCTCACCACTGCTCCGACTCTAGTCACGCCACCCTCTTCTTCCCCTAGATCACTGGGGTAGCCTCCAGTTGTCTCTGCGTCCATCCTTACACGTACAGTCTACTCTCAGAAGCCAGCGTCACCCTTTTAGAAGGAAATGAAATCACGTCCCCATTTCTCTTCCAAAGATTCCCACCATCCTGGGTGCTACTAACCCTGACCTGAGCCATCACCTTCTGGGGCCTGGATTTTGAGAACAGCGCCCTAACTGGTCCCCCCTTTTCCATCTTCTTTCCCCTCAAGGCAACAGTGAAATTGTTCCTTTTTCAAATCATAAATCAGATCATGTCACTCCCCTGCTTGGAACCCTGTAGTGGCTTCCTGTTTGACTCAGAGTACACCCATATGACTCAAAATCAGAGTACACATTTATAGTAGCACATGAGGACCTCAGCTCCATCCCAGTCCCACTGGATATTTTTCGTTGGCTATTCCCCCTACTCCTAATGTTCTTTCCCTGTATGTCCACATGACTCATTCCCTTACTTCCTTCAAGTGCTAACTTAAATCTCCCCTTCTCTGTGAGATCTTCACTAACCACCCTGATTTAAAGGTTACTACTCTACCACTGTGTGCTGAGTAATGTATAGAATTGTTGAAGTATTATATTGTACATCTGAAACTAATATAATGCTGCATATTAATTATACTTGAATAAAAAAATTTTAATGTCAACATTCCATATACCCTAATCCTACTTTCCCGTTTTGTATTTTCTCTTAGTATTTATCATCTTCTAACATAATAACTTTACATATCATTTCCCAAATGTCTATCTGCCCTGCTCCAAAGCACACGTATGCTAGAATTTAAACTCCAGAAAGAAAGGAATTTTTATCTATTTTATTCATAGCAGGTTCTCCAGTACCTACAACAGTGTCTGGTACATAGTTGACATTCAGTAAATATTTGTGAAATGAAAGCACAAATGGTTAAGTAAATTGGGTTATGCCAAGATAAGGGACGTTTAAGCAATCAGAAAAAAACTGGGCTTCTACTGTGTATCAACATAGGAAAAGACATATGATGTAACATAAATGTTAGAAGCATATGATGTAACCTGATCAAAACTACCTTGGTGTGGCTTTGGCAACATTGTTCTTTTCTGGTTCTTTTGCTTTCCCTTCCTTTAAACGTTCCCAAGAGGTGTCCCACTGGCTGGCTCAGTGGATAGAGCATGCAGCTCTTGATATTGGGTTGTGAAGTTGAGCCTCATGTTTGGTGTAGAGGTTTCTCTCAAAAAAACGTTGGAGTTCCCAAGTTTGTCTTTGTTCCTCTTGTCATTTCTATCTACCCTCACCACTTCAAATACCATCCGGTTTATTTACCATGTTGTCCAAACATGTCTTGCGCCCAGGCTGTGTTTTGAATCTTTCACCCACATTATTCATTATTCATGTTGTTCTGTATACACCTCTATTAATAGATACCATTCTGGGAATAGCTGTCTGTTAATCAGTCTCCCCTATAAAAATAGAACTCTTCCAGGATAAGATGACTAGGACATATAAGTAAGGACTCAATAAATGTTTGAGTCATACAAGATAATGAGTTCATACTGTGTGCCAAGTACTTCTAAGAACCCTACATATGTAGTATCATTTAATTCTCACAGCCGCCCTATGAGAGGTGTGAGCAAGACGTATCTTCACACAGATGAGCAAATAAGGAAAGAGAATTATAAAAACGTGACCAAAAAAGTATGCAGACGTTAAATTAGGTATTAAAACGAGGGCATTATAGGTGGTTTTTCTCTTGCAAAAATTTCTTTAATATTGTAGTTAAGCTGCGTGTGTACCGCGTACGTGCACGCGCCGGCATCTGCACGCGAGCCAATAACCTAACAACTTAAATGGGCTAAAGCGGCACCCGGAAATTGTAGGGTAGGGTCTGGGAAAGGGGGCGGAACCCAGAGGTACTGACAGGCGGAGACCAGCCACCACCCGTGAGCGGACTGCGGGGGCGGGGCGCGCGGCGGGAGGAGCAACGGGCCCCACCCACGGAAACGAGTCCTGACGGGGAGGCCAACCGGCTGCTCCTCGCGAAAGACGTGCGTGGGCTGTGGGCGGAGCCACTCCTGAAAGGGATCCGGCCGGGGTGGGGGCAGGGACAGGCTTGGCCCACGGGCGGGCACCGATTGGCTCCCTCTGAGGTGGGGCGGGTTCTAAGACCGGCCCGGGCTCGTCGAGGGGCGGAGTCTGCGCCTGAGTCTCCGGGAGAGGAAGGAACGCTACACGGAGCCCGGTTTGGGGACGCCTAGGTCTGCAGCGCCCTCGGCCCCAGAGGCGGAGCCGGAAGCTCTACGATTTCATCCCTGCGCCCCTCTGTTATCGAAGGGGCACTTCTCCTCCTCTCGACCCGTTCCGCCTGCCCTTCTCCCCCTTCACCCGGAGGCCGAAGTCCCCAGCCTGGCCGGGCGGTGCTGCCGGAGCTCTCGGACCCGGAAGAAGCGCTTACTCCCTCCTCCGCCATGGAGCCCACTGCGCCGTCCCTCACCGAGGAGGACCTGACAGAAGTGAAGAAGGATGTGAGTAGCCCCACCTTGCCCAGGCGCCGCCCAGGGCCGGGGGTAGAGGGTGGGCAGGGGCCGGCTGCGGCCCGGCGGGCGAGGAAAGCGGAAACCCGGAGCGGGGGTCCGAGTCGGAAGAGGAGCCTTTGGGTGGAAGAAACGGAAGGTCCGGGCACCGCCGGACGGCGCCCGAAGGACCTTAGTGGCAGTGATTCCTCGTGACCTGTTACTCCACGTTTAAAGTCGTTAAAAGCAGGGCTTGAGTTCCTGAAACCTTGTCCCGTGGAGCGTTTCTTCTCAGTCAGCTTCTTGCCCGCTCTTCACTGGTGATTTTGACTCCCGCTGCGCTTCGGAGCTGCGTTGTTGGGAATCGAGTGCCCAGGCTCATCCTTGGATCAGAATCCTTAGGCTGCTGGCTCAGCCTGGAGCAAAAGCTGAACCAGTTAAAGGATCCCAAGCAGTGGAGCAAATATGTGAAACTCTTTTTATAAGGGGGGTTGGGGGAAGCTCAACAGCTGAAAGCACAACCTGGAATTCCCCTAGTAAGCAAACGCCCACATATTTAAATTGGGGGGTGGGGGGAGTGTGGCCGAAAATGAATTTACAGGTAAATGCTGAAAGTATTCAGTACCTAAATTATGGTCTTTTGCTTGGATGCTGCAGAACTGCCCAAATCTTAATACTTAACAGTTGTTAAGGTATTTCTTGTTTCTTTTGCTTTTTAGTTACTTTTTTTTGCCGTATGAGACCTATATGAGTACCACTGAAATAACTTCATGTAATTTCAAATTAAACACAAAAACTCAACAAAAAGTGAGTTCCGGTTTAACACTTTAGTACTTATACAGAAACATATTTGTGAACTGGACAAGACAGCAGGTTTTTAAATGTTCATCTACCTTAAATTCTTCCCCTTTCCCTACCTTGAAAAGTTTATTACACTGTCCTCATAATTACATAATTACAATTGGCATGACTCATTAGTAGAAGGAAACTGGGTATGCCTGGGATTTGTGCCTTAGTTTCCTCATTCAGCAGATTTTTGTAGAGCACTTAGTATATGGAAAGTACTCTTCTTGGGCCTAGAAAGATACAAAAAAAGGAAAATCAGGCCTATGCTTTATATTCTATTCGAGTTAAAACTGGAACATTGAAAACTACCATAGAATAAATTAGTGTTGTCTTATATAAGATTTGTGCCAGTGGAACCATGAACTTTAAGAGCTAGGCTTGTGGTGTTCCAGATTCTTTGTCACACAATTTGCAGTGTTGCCATTTAATCTTTACAGCAGCCTCTAAGGGATATAATTGTCATTCCCATTTTACAGCTGATAACAAAGGTTGTGAAAGGTTACAGGTGAGCATAAATATAAAATCTGTACACAACACAGTTGTGAAGTGTCTTCCAGGTCTTCATTTTTTTTCTATCAGTTCATTGATATTATCCATCTCCATGATTTTAATTTACAGCTATATCAGAAATTCATAACCTTGGGGAATCATGAATGGGATTCAAGAGGACTGTGAAAAAAAAGTATCTGCACTTTTTTTTTTAGAAGTCTTTTTCCTGCTATTTTCAAAATGGTTGATGACCTCAGAAGGCTTTAAAATTATCATACACATATTTGGACTTCCTTCTTTGTCAACTCTAGGTCCTTATTTCCAAATACCTACTGGAAATCCACTTTTATATTCTGCACACTCATCGTCTTGTCAAAAATTGAACTTTTTATCGTCCCTCCCCCAAAGCGGCTTGCTGTCCATGGCAGTATTCTCTGTCTTGATGGATAGTATACCATCACCCATCCTCCTGGAAAGCCCCACTTTTTCACTGTGCTCCCCCCACCCCCTCTAGTTGTTTGCCTCATCTTTTGGGTTGGATTTAGTTCAGTTTCATAAATAAGGATTACAAGCCGCTGTGAGGCATGCATGATTCTGACAGTTCAAAAATTAAAGACTAAGACAAAACCCCTGTTTGAAAAGAGCTTGATTTCTTGGGAGGAGGTAGATAGACATAAATTAATAATTTCAAATTACAGTACGAGTGCAATGAAATTTTCCATTCATCTGAAACTATCTACTTGACCTCTGCTAAGTGCAGGATATACAGAGTTGAACGAAACATGCCTGGTTTTTGCCTGCTTCAAACATATAAGTCATTAAGGTTGAAAACAAATATATGATTACAAATTATGGTAAGTACTATAAAGGAGACAAACAGGCATTGAGACAGTAGCAGGGATGATCTGCTTGACATAGGATGGTCAGGGAAGGTTACTTTTAAACTGGTTGGTGAAGAATATGACAGAACTGGGGGAATAATACCCTAGGCAGAATAGAATTTTCAAAGAACCTAAAATAGGCAAGACCTTGGTGACTTGGGGAAATTAGAAACACAGGAAGAGGGTGCCCTGGGGTGAAGTTATGAAGGTGAGCTAGAGCCAGTTCATGGTCTTACAGTTGGTAATAAAGTATTAGGACTTTTTTTCCCCCAAGTGTAGTAGGGGTGTATTGAAGAATTATGTTATATCTTTAATCCCTCTGCCTATTGTATGGACTGAGGAGAGCAAAAGTAAGAAGAAAACCAGTGGCACCAGGTAGCTCAATCGATTAATCCACTGCCTTCAGCTCAGATCATGATTGAGCCTGGCATGGGGCTCCTTGCTCAGGAGGGGATCCTGCTTCTCCCTCTGCCTGTGCTCCCCCTGCTTGGGCTCTCTCTCTCACTCTCTTTTCTGTCAAATAAATTTTAAAAATCTTTAAAAAAAAAAAAGGGAAACCAGTGAGGAAATTTTTGTAATTTATATGGTTGAGAGCTGATGGTGATTTGGATCAGGGTGAAAGCAGTGGAAATAGATGGAACAAGAGCATTCCAGATGCATTTTTGAAGTAGAAATGATAGGACTTGATGATGGATTGAGTTGAGAAAGAGAGTGGGATCAGACTGGTAAGTGAAAATGTCAAATCAGCAATTAGACCTACAAGTCTGAAGATCAGAAAAGAGATCTGAGCTAGAAATATAAGTGTATCACTTTGGAAGTTGAGAGCTAGAAGGGAAAAGGGAGATCATAAGGGAGTTTTAAAAAGTTGAAAGGTTATAGCCCCAGAGGTGGGAATAAAGCCAGGGGAGTGTAGTATTCATGTAAGACAAGTAACCAATATTTCAAGGAGGGAGTGAGTGGTCAGCTGTGTCCATGCCACTGAGAGGTAAGATGAAGACTGACAAGTAGGAGATTTGTCAGTGAGGAGGTTATTGATTGGTGGCTGAAAAGAGTGACACAGAGTGGAAATGAATTGGGAGATAAGTGGAGTCGTGGTATATACACAAGTGAAATAAACACACAGGTTGCTGTAAGGACAGAGGAGAGAGGTGCCTAACTCCCTCTGGGGAATTTAAGCAAAACTTCATGAGGAGGTGACTACTGTGCTACATCATAAAGATAAATAGGGACTTGGGGTATGAGAAGAGAAAACCAGCCAAAGTAAGAACACAAAGAACTAAGGAGTGACAAACATAGTTTTTAGGTAGAACATAAAGTACCAGGGCAGGTAGAGGTGGTAATAGATTAAGCTCCAGAGGTAGGCAGGATCCATATTATGAAGCACCCTGTCTGCTATCATCAAATAACTATTATTTACTGAGTACTTACTGTATATCAGAGACTGTCTCAAGTCTTCGTATTCACTGTCCTACTTAGTCCTTCTAGCTTTCCTGCAGGGTAAGTGTTTATCACTATCTTATAAATAACCCAAAGCTTAGGTTACTTGTCCCAGCTCTTACAGGAATATATGGCAGATTTAAGATCTGACTGAAGTTGACCTGATCCAGAGCCCCACTCCTGACCTGTCGACTATTCTGCCGAAGTGGAGGAACTTTATCTTTTAAGTTGGTGGAACCCACCAAGTTTTAAATTTTTACAAATTCACTGACAACATTTCAATATTAGTAGAATTCACATAACACTCCAGATTTCCATTTTCTCTTGCAAAATTGGAAGATCTGATAGATGTGTGAAGGAGAAATTTGAGCAGAGGGAAAGAAATAGGAAGTACACCTAGGAGTCTTGTTTGTTAATAGTCCATGCAACATATGTTGAAGATCTGAGCTAAGGCAATGCTAATAATAGAAACGAAGTGAAGGGGCAGATTAGATAAACATAAGGAGTAAATTGGCAGGACTTGGTGGGTGGGTGATCATATGTGGCAAGTGAGCAAAAGAGGAAGTGGAGGATGAGTTGTAGGTTTATTGCGTGATCGGATGGATGGTAGTACTCCCAAATGAGTTAAGAATATCAGAGAAAAAGGACAGGCAAAGATAACAAATTCGGTTTTGGACAAGTTGAATTTGAAGTATCTTTGGGATGTCTAAACCTAGAAAGTCTTGATCACATACACAAACTTGGGGATCATCAGCATATAAGTCATAGAGATGACAACGGATGAGGTTTTTCAAGGAGTTCAGCTTTGAAATCTATCTATCCTCTCTCTCCATCCCCACAACTTAAATTCTTGTACTTAGCATGGGTTATGGAAAATATTGTGGCGATCTCCTTACGATTCTCCCATTTTTTGCTTTCCCCAGTCCTCTTCAAAAGTTTTTTAATTGCTTCTTATTTATAAAACTTTGATGACTCTTTTGGCTACAGGGAATTTTATGTTCCTCAACACGTTATAAAAATTCTTCCATAACCCAGCCTGTTTCCTTTTTCAACTTCATTTCTTAGCGCTGTTTCACGTGTGCCCTGCATCCCAACTACCCCAGACTTGTTAATATTCCCCTCTGTGCACCTTCATGCTGCAAGTGTAGCCTCTGTAAATATCCCGGGTCGTGGAGGTATGGTTAGTTGTTTACTCTGTGCTTCCCCAGTACTTGTGTTTTGGGGGTTTTTTTTCTGGGTCATACCACATTATCTTAGAATTATTGGCTTGTGTCTGATATATACTCTCCAGCTAGACTGTGTCCCCTTTGTGTACAGGATTCAAGTCTTGTTCATCTTTGTATGGTCAGCACTTGGCATATTAGCTATTTAGATATTTGAAATGTTTGCTGCGTGAATAAATAAATGAATGTGGGAGTTCAGTGGACTGAGAACTATAGGAACCCTTTACCCAGCCTACTTTCCTGCCACCATGTACTGGGATACTTCTAAGATCTTCCATTGCTTTCAGCTATGGCATCATCATGATAAATATAAGTCAAATTAGTCACCACTGTCTTCATCACTAACATTAGTTTACGACTTACTGTGTACCAGGCACTTTTCTAAATACTTTACATATTTTATTCCTCATAATACTCAGATGAGGAAACTGAGGCGCAGAGGAGTTAAGTTACTTACCCAAGATCACATATCTAGTAAATGGAAGAAGAGCTAGAATACAGTCACTGGCATCAAATTATTGTTATTTATTGGGACTCACATCAGCATTCTGCTAATTAAGTTCCCTGAGGTTCTTCTCAGATTTCAGCCTGTCTTCTTTGATTACCTTTTCTTTATTTCTTTAATTTCATCCAACATTCATTATTTCTTTAGTATACTCCCCCGGCCCCATGCCCACTTCCCTTCTACCAGCTGACTCACTGAGTTAGGGTATAGTCTTTCCAACTGACTCCAAAGATAGACACATTATGGACTCTAATGGTTTTACTCTAGGATAGACACTCTTATGGTTTTACTCAAGGAAAATGGAAAATTTACAAACATGAGAAAGTTATAAATTATGAGACCTCACTAAGTTATCCTCTTTGGTCCTGACTAATCCTGGATTCCTTGTTAAATGGTAACTAAAATGTGTAGAAGCCTCTCCTCTCATCTTTACCCCTGAAGGTGGAGACCCTGAGCATACCTCCGTATGTCCACAGACTCAGGCCCTCAAGATTTGACCGGTTCCCTCCTCACAATAGCCTGGTCTTGGTTTATAGGTGTGAAGATGAGAGTAAAGTGGGACAGAGCTACGAGGAGTGTTTAGTCTAGAACCTACTTCTGTTTACTTGGCTCTTTGTCTTAATAACATGGATTTTAGTATTCCTGAGCCTCCTGACTTCAGTATGTCTTCTCCCACCAGTTAAGATTCCTAACTAGTAATCAGTCACCTATGTGATTTCCTCAAGTGTTCAAAACAAAACAAAACAAAACAAAACAAAAACACTGAAGCACAATTTTATGTCTTTTAGGCTTTAGAAAATCTGCGTGTATACCTGTGTGAAAAAATCATAGCTGAGAGACATTTTGATCATCTACGTGCAAAAAAAATACTCAGTAGAGAAGACACTGAAGAAATTTCTTGCCGAACATCAAGTAGAAAAAGGGCTGGAAAATTGTTAGACTACTTACAAGAAAACCCCAAAGGACTAGATACACTGGTTGAATCTATTCGGCGAGAAAAAACACAGAACTTCCTGATTCAGAAGATTACAGATGAAGTGCTGAAACTTAGAAATATAAAACTAGAACATCTGAAAGGTAAGATAATTTTGGTGTCCAAGAATTCATTTAAGTGAGACAGTGCTTTCAAAGTAAAATACAAAACGAAAAACCCAGAGATTATCATTTTGTTTTCAATAGGTTTTAGCTTCACAATTATATTTGATTTAATTTTTTTTTACCGTATGTCATTTCATTGGAAAAATGGAATATCAGTGTTCTGTATTTATATTCATTTAACAATACGATTTATACAAAACTTTAATGAAATCCCGGTATACATGTTAAGTTTGTTTCTGAAGTCTGCAGAATGTAAGATCAGTCTATTCAGAAGTAACCCCTGAAAATGCACATTGAGAAACAACATGAGAAACAACATATGGGCAAAGTATTTTTAGTAAGTCCAACTCTGATGGTCTTTTTCCACCAGTTGATCACAGAATGAAGTGGTTGGCATATACTTGTAAGAGTCATGTTATGTAAGTTATCCATCACTTTAAACACTAGAGTCCCACTCAGTTGACATAATGAGAGAGGCATGGGAATGCAAATTGATTAATGGCATAGCAGATTCACTTCTGTGTTTCACCCTCACCCTGGAGCACATGTCACTCATTGGAATACTACAGAGAATTGCCTGCACTGTTTAAATTCTCCTCTCCCCACAAACTCCATCTCTCTCCCTGTGCCTTTCTGTAGCACACTTAAGATACATGTCCGTGTGATGTAGCTCTACTCCAGCTGTTCTAGGCGCTGGGGATACAGAAAAGAGTAATTTAGGGCCCTGCCATTCAGAAACTCTGTAAGTCCATGTTGGGGCACATTGGAAGTCTCCCCTCCTGAGCCATATTTTAGAAAATAGTTTCTATGTCACGGAACAGAAATGCTGAACATATTGTGAAGTTGAAAAGCAAGTGGGGAAAGAAAAATGACATATAAATGTACTTTATAGACTTCACAGATTTTACATAAAATTTGTCAACTCAGGAGATTCTGTGCCTTTAGACAGGTTAAATATTTGCTAAGACTAACAGAAAGATAAAATTTGTGTGTGTTTATTCTTTCACCCTGAGGCTAATTGTCAGCTATACCCATTAGATATGGTAAAATTCTTTGATCAGAGCAACCACTGTCATTTAAAGTCAACTGTTAAGTTGAGAACTAAGACATTATTTAATGTGAAGAGGAGACCTAGGTTACAGTTCTCACTTTCCCATGAGGTAGTTCTAGAATGTTAGGCTTGATTTAACTGTGTGGGGCCTCCAATTTTTCATCTCTGCTAGTGAGAAGCTATTCCAGGGGACCTCTGAAATCCCTCCCAGTTCTAACACCCTGTGATTCAAGAATCTGTGATTGGTATTAATTAACTGAGAATTTTAGTATATGCTCTGTTTAAAGTTTGTTTTTCATTGGGTAATACATTTTGGGCCAGAATGCTAAAGAATATTAGTTGTGACAGCTGTTCTATCTTAGAAAAATTTTAGGTGCTACTTAATTTTTTCTAGGTCATTCAGTGGTTAAGTATATAAGGATACAAATTAAATGTGAATTATATAGCATGTCGTTTAGCTTCCTCAAGACTATTTCCTTATCTAGGAAATAAAAATAACGGTATATATCATGGTTGTTGGGAAAAGCAAATGAAACGTGAAATGGATTATGACAGAATTTATAAATTGCTGTTTAAATTTTGGTTGTGTGGTAACTAGCTTGTAATCTTTAAAAACTTCCAAGATGGGTATGGGCTTAATTTTTTAAGTTACTTTTTTCATTTACATCTGAATAATTTTGTGATAGGACTGAAATGTAGCAGCTGTGAGCCTTTCCCAGATGGAGCCACGAACAACTTCTCTAGATCAAATTCAGATGAGAGTAATTTCTCTGAAAAACTGAGGGCATCCACTGTCATATACCATCCCGAAGGAGAATCCAGCACGGCCCCCTTTTTTTCTACTGAGTCTTCTCTGAATTTGCCTGTTCTCGAAGTCGGCAGAACTGAAAATCCCACCTTCTCTTCAACTACACTTCCCAGACCTGGGGACCCTGGGGCTCCTCCTTTGCCACCGGAGCTGCAGTTAGAAGAAGGAGGAACTTGTGGAAACTCTAGTGAGATGTTTCTTCCCTTAAGATCACGTGCTGTTTCCCATCAATGACAGTTTACAGCCTTTTAAATTTTTATAATACTGACAAAAAATATTTGAAAGGGTATCAGTCTTTTTATAAAATTCCTGTAATGTAATTGTAAATCAAATCAACATTTGATATATGTCTTTTAAAATGCAATGGAAGCTTACTTTGTAAATAGACCTTTTTTAGGACAAAAGAAGCATGCTTTTAGATAGCTAAACAAAATCGTGTTGATCATGTACTTTTCAGTGTTCTCTATTCTTTGCATTTTTGAGGTATTGAGTGTTTTCACATTTTTTATGTTTTAAGACTAACTTTAATAGGGAACATTTCTCTATTTGAGAATAGAGTCTAAGGCTGGGAATAATGTCTCAGTACATTTGTACTAGAATTTTCACAGTCTAATAGTCCTTTCTAATTATTCAGCAGTAAATTTGCAGATTAAGCTACATCTATATGGTAATAAAGCCAATCACTGACAGGGAAACTGCTAGTGTACTGAAATGAATCTCCCACTCTCTTGGGCTTAGATGCACTTATAGAGTCCCCTTCTCATGAGGAGGAACATCTAAGGGAGTTTGAGCCATTTAAGATCTCAATTTGCCAAAATACATTTCTTATTAATCTTACTAATCAATACTATTTTCCCAGGATTTTCACAATCTTTTCTTATCATTTTCATTCCTATAGAAAAATCTCAGCAAAAGCCTGCAATTGCATGTAATTTGGTGAGATTTTAAAAATATTTTTCTGTGCTTTTCGTTGTCTTTTAAAATAAGGACCATTGTACAAGTTGAAATAACTAGGACAAATGTTGTGTGTGTATACCTAAGTGCCAGTTCTGCCTTTAATGTTTTTTGGAACAAGTGGGCCATTAGCCTGATGTGTCTTTTTATTATAACAAAGTTTGACTAATTTTACACCTTTATAAATTTTATGGTGTCATTGTTTTTATTTAAATTATAATTCTGCCTATTTCCTGATGTATGTCTCATATATTTCCATTACTTTTAAAAATCAAAGATGGAAATATGCTATTAACAATAAAAGTTTTTCTATTGTAGTGCTATTTTTTGGAAGTTTCAGGTATTGCAATAGGAAGTAAATGCCTAAAATCCTTTTTTTATACATGCCAATTTTTATAGAAACATTACTTCAAGTTGTGAGATCAAGCTGCATTTCAGGATAGACTGATGCCTTTATCAGTCACGAAGAAGATTGGCATATTCTTTAGACAAATTTTTTTCAAGCCTGGATGATTTTTGTAATGTGACATTTTCTAAAGATCATGGGAAGCATGTTTCACCTTCAGCGAGGCATAAGAAAATAGTGGCATTACATTTAAAGAAGTCTCGTTAAAAAGCAGAAGCAGGCTTTTCATTTCATTAATTAAAATAAAATTTGATATGTGGTTACTTTAAATAGAATTTACTCAGAATCAAAAAGAATTTACATATGCTGTATCACATTTATAGTCTATAACACTGAGTTTTCTTTCAGACTGTTAAATATACGGACAATAAAATTAATGTTTTAACAAACTTAGCCTTTTGGGTTTTCTGAATCCTATGAAGTCAATTTCTTTTTTCCTTTCAACCCTGAAAACCACCTATTGCTGAAAATATATAAACTAGAAGGCCAGACTGACAGATTGGTGAATGCAGGAATGAAAAAGTTACTTTTTACAGATACCATATTATCACTTCATACAAAAACAACAATTGTGAGCTCACTTTTAAAACTTTATCTTAATTAATAGACTTTATTTTTTTAGCATGGTTTTAGATTTTAGAGCAGAAAGTACAGAGTTCCCATTTCCCCCTCTGCCTCTGTTTTCCGTTTTCACATCTTGCATGAATGTGGTACATTTGTTAGAATAGATGAACAGGTCTTGAAACATTATTAAGTAAAGTTAGTAGTTTACATTAGGATTCACTCTGTGCTGTGCAGTTCTACAGGGTTTTTTTTTTAAGATTTTATTTATTTAGGGTGCCTGGGTGGCTCAGTGGGTTAAAGCCTCTGCTTTCGGCTCAGGTCATGATCTCAGGGTCCTGGGATCGAGGCCCGCATCGGGCTCTCTGCTCAGCAGGGAGCCTGCTTCCTCCTCTGCCTGCCTCTCTGCCTACTTGTGATCTCTCTCTCTGTGTCAAATAAATAAATAAAATCTTAAAAAAAAAAAAGATTTTATTTATTTAGATAGTGCATGTGCTAGCAGAGAGAGAGGCAGAGGAAGAGAATCCTCCAGCACACTCCCCACTGAGCATGGAGCCAAATGCAGGGCTCAATCTCATTACCCTGAGATCATGACCTGAGCCAAAATCAAGAGTCTGACACTAAACTGACAGAGCCACCCAGACATCCTGGTTCTATAGGTTTTAATAAATGTGTAAAGTCATGTATCCACCAGTGTAATATCATACAGGACAGTTTCACTGCCCTGAAAATGTCCTTTGTTCCACTTACTCATCTCTTCCTCTTTCCTTCTTCCATCCCTGGCAACCACTGATCCTTTTATTGTCTCTGTACTGTTTTTTCCAGAATGTCACAGTCGGAATCATATGTAGCCTAAGTAGTGTGAAGCCTAAGTTTTCTCCATGTCTTTTCATGGTGAGTACACATTTTCATGAAGTGATTACACATCTTTGGTCAACATGTTGCTCTTTGTGCAAGGTCGAATATTGGCAAATCAGGAACAGGCCAAAATAATGTCAAATTTTTGTTTCATTTCAATTTTTTTAGGAAGTGTTTTGGTCCTGTTTGAGAGTTTTATTTTGATAAACAGTCTTTTTATTTATTTTTTTAGATTTTATTTCTTTTTTTTTTGACAGGGAGAGAGAGTGAGCACACAAGTAGGGGGAGTGGAAGGCAGAGGGAGAGGGAGAAGCAGGCCCTCCACTGAGCAGGGATCCTGATGTGGGGGCTCGACCCCAAGACCCTGAGGTCATGACCTGAGCTGAAGGCAGACACTTAACTGACTGAGCCACCCAGGCACCCCCAGTCTTTTTGTTTCAATTAAGTAATTAAGTAATCTAATTTCTCAATCTTTTGTGGTTAGTGATTTCTGTCTCCTGTTTCAGAAATCTTTGCTTGTCTCAATGTCATGATGATATGCTCCTATGTTTTTTTCTGGAAACTTAGTTGTTTTAGTTTCACAATTAGCCATATAATTCATTATAAAGTGATTTCTATGTATGGTATAAGGTAGAAGTCAAGTTTTACAGGTACTGTCTTTTTACCTAAGCAATATAAAAGGGAGCAGAAAGTTCCAGGATCTGGTCTTATCTTGTATCAGTGTATAAATAGACATACTTTTGACTTTGGGGAAAAAAAAAACAAAAAAAAAACAAGAAGCAAATCTGTCTATAGTTGTTAAGTGTAATCTTCTGAAGGCTGTCTGAAAGCAGAGCTCAAAGAAACTCAGAATAAAGTGAATGACTCAACATCACACAACTATTTAGGATAAAAACCTAAGGCTAAGGATAAAAACCCAGGGCTGTTTGGCTCCACAGTCAATGTTCTTTCCACAACTCTGTGTTCTTCTCAGTATTTCTTAAATAATAAAGTTAAGAGTGGAGATACTGGGCGCCTGGGTGGCTCAGTGGGTTAAAGCCTCTGCCTTCGGCTCAGGTCATGATCTCAGCATCCTGGGATCGAGGCCCGCATTGGGCTCTCTGCTCGGCAGGGAGCCTGCTTCCTCCTCTCCCTGTTTCTCTGCCTGCCTCTCTGCTTACTTGTAATCTCTCTCTCTCTGTGTCAAATAAATAAATAAAATCTTTAAAAAAAAAAAAAGTGGAGATACTGTATTCTTTTCACTCAATTTCGTAATTATTTATTGAGTACCTATTTTCTAGGTGCTGGAGATACAGTGATAAAATCTGTGTTCTCAAAGAATTCACATTCTAGTTGGGGGAGGTAAAATATAAGCAAGGAAACCTGGGTAATTCTAGTTACCATGGATATGAAATAGGGCATGTGTGAGTTAAAATGTAACTTGGGAAAGAGTATAGATAGCATCATCAGGGAACTCTTCTCAGAGCAGTGAGCTGAGACATGTCCAAAAGACACAGGAACCAGCTTAAAGGGGCTCCCACAGGCCAAATCAGGAATAATTTTAACATTAAAATAAATAATGATAATAATAGATTATAAATTATTAGATAAAATAAGAAACCATGAGTCAGTGCTTATGTAGATGGACAAACAATGTGATGAAGAATGGGATATTGACATAGTCTCAAATATCTCCCCATAAAACACTTATTAATTACAAAGGAGGAAAAAAGTAACTTGATAGTAGAAAACCCTGCCAGATAATACCTTAAACAAAAAATCGGGGATGCTCGGCTGGCCCAGATGGTAGAACATGTGACTCTTGATCTTGGGGTTTGAGTTTGAGCCCTACCTTAGGTGTAGAGATTAACTAAAAATAAAAATTTTTTGAAGAGTTAAAAATCATTAGTACCAAAGCAAATGAAATCACTTGCCTCCTGATAAAATGTAGTGAGAAGAACACAACACCACTTTCATGATATTCTTAACAAAGATTTGTAACCCGAATTTATCACTAGGACAAATTGAGGCATCTTCTACAAAGTAAGTGGTCTATGGTCTAAATATCAAGGTTGTGGGGGCGCCTGGGTGGCTCAGTGGGTTAAAGCCTCTAAGCCTCTAAGCCAGTCAGGCACCCCAAATTGCAGCATTATTAATCCAGGTATTCAGGTCACAAGTCGGCAAGTGTTATTTCAAATTTAAATTATAGTTCAAGTCCAAACACATTACCAATTCTACCTCTACTATCTTTCTTTTTCCTTGCTTGCTAATTTTCTTAACATTTAATAATCTTTAATTGTGTTTAGATTCATGCATCACATTTAGTGGCTGTGTCTCTTCATCTTCTTTAACCTGAAATGTTTTCTATCTTTAAGTTCCACAATCTTGATATATTTTTTTAAGATTTTATTTAGGGCGCCTGGGTGGCTCAGTGGGTTAAAGCCGCTCCTTCGGCTCAGGTCATGATCCCAGGGTCCTGGGATCGAGGCCCACATCGGGCTCTCCGCTCAGCAGGGAGCCTGCTTCCCCCTCTCTCTCTGCCTGCCTCTCTGCCTACTTGTGATCTCTCTCTCTCTCTGTCAAATAAATAAATAAAATCTTTAAAAAAAAGAAAAAGAAAAAGAAAAAAGAAAAGAAAAGAAAGGCTGTTCCAGGACTGAGCCTGAGGTGCTCTCACATCTACAGGTGAGAGAGAAGACGGCAAGAGAGGAAACCGAAAAGAGCCCTGTGAAATAGGAAGAGAACTAAAGTGTATGATCTGGTAAAAGGCAAAAGAAAAAAGTGTTTCAAGAAGGAGGCCTATCTTGTTAAAAGGTGAAGGAGCAGCCCTTGGACTTGCGTCACATGGAGGCTGGTGGTGGCTTTGATAACAGGGACTTGTGACTCAAACTGGATACCCCAACTCCAGAGGCACTCAACAGTGGGCCAGTTTTTTTTCTTTTAAGATTTTATTTATTTAGGGGCGCCTGGGTGGCTCAGTGGGTTAAAGCCTCTGCCTTCGGCTCGGGTCATGATCTCAGGGTCCTGGGATCGAGCCCTGCATCGGGCTTCCTGCTCAGAGGGGAGGGAGCCTGCTTCCTCCTCTCTCTCTGCCTGCCTCTCTACTTACTTGTGATCTCTCTCTCTCTGTGTCAAATAAATAAATAAAATCTTTAAAAAAAAGATTTTATTTATTTTTTTGAGAGAGAGAGCACAAATGGGAGCAGCAGAGGGAGAGGGAGAAGCTGACTCCCCACTGAGCAGGGAGCTCGACATGAGGCTCCATTCCAGGACCTCAGAATCATGACCAAAGGCAGATGCTTAACCAACTGAGCCACCCAGGCACCTTACAACCAACTTTTTCACTTTCATTTAAGTATCATTCTGTCTTACATCACCAGGAGGAGTGAAAGATTTCTAGTATTCTTGGTGACCAGGTTATATTATTTTCTAAGAGCAGGAACACACACAGAAACAAGTCATATGGAAGGACAAGTTACTGATCTAGTAAGTAGGTATTTGAGGCCCCAGCAGGATGTGGGAAAGTTTAAGAACCAAGTGGAGGTCTGGTCCAGAGGTTGGGCAGAAAGATTGGGGTTGGAAACCCAGATTTGGGAGTCATAAGCATAAGGTACTTAATGCCATGGAAATAGATGGGTTGACTTGCAACTTTGTAATGCCCTCTACAAAATGGTAAGTATTACTGAAAGATGGTGTAATAAGTTGGGAAACACCAGTGTTTAAAGGACCATACAGGGCAAAGCAAGAATGGAAAGAAGCTGACAATGAGAAGCATGGAAAGTTTAAGAGCCAAGTAGAGGTCTGGTCCTGAGGTTGCACAGAAAGATTGGGGCTGGGAAACCCACATTTGGGAGTCACAAGCATAAGGTAGTTAATGCCATGGAAAGAGATGGGCTGACTTGCAACTTTATAATGCCTTCTACAAAATGATAAGTGTTTACTGAAAGATAGTATAATAAGTTGGGAAACACCAGCGTTTAAGGGCCATACAGGGCAAAGCAAGAATGGAAAGAAGCTGACAATGAGAAGCCAAAGAGTTTGGAAGACCCACTGAGTGGTGGGATGCAATCCAAGAGCAATTTCATCAAAGATGGTTGTTCAGAACCCATTGGAATGAGATCAAGCAGGAGAGGATTTAGTTTGTGACTTGGTAAGTCCACCACCCATAGAGATCTTCCATGGTGACTGCGGGAAGCAACCATATTGAGAGTAATTTTCATTCTAAAGAGGAAATGCAGTAAGATCAGGAAGAAATCCTGGTGTCTGGGCAATGGCTAAGGTGAAGCGGCAGTGAGAAAACGAATTCTTATCTCTTGTATACCTTTAATAAATTTTTATTGAATATTGAAAGTTTGGTTGGGACAACTGGTTCAGGACTTGTCTCTTTTCAGAGCTCCTCAGGAAGAAGCATAAAGCAGCCTCTGCTTGGCAAAGAGCACTCGCCGCCTCCAGCCTCAGTCCCGAGTCGGGCGGCAGGAGGCCGGCGCAGCCGTCAGGGGGCGCAGGCCCTGCGCTCTACCTCAAGACTTAGGGCGGAGCCAAGCGCGGGGCGGGCCCTGAAGCAGCTTCCGGCTTCCGGCCGATCCACCGCTCGTCGCGCGCAGCCGTCATGGCGGCGGAGGAGAAAGACCCTCTGAGCTATTTCGCGGCTTACGGCAGCAGCAGCTCAGGCTCCTCTGGCGAGGAGGATAACGGCGAGCCGGAGGAAACACGTCGCAGGACCCCAGATCCTGCGAAGTCAGCGGGCGGCTGTGGGAACAAGGCGGAGAAGCGGCTGCCGGGACCCGACGAATTGTTTCGGAGCGTGACTCGCCCGGCCTTTCTCTACAATCCGCTCAACAAACAGATAGACTGGGAGAGGCACGTCGTCAAGGCGCCTGAGGAGGTGAGGTTCCCGACCCGGTTTCCCGATCGTGGCCCCGGCCTCCGCCCCCTTCCACCTGAGCCCTCCCCTGGGGACCGGCACTTCGTTCCCCCCACACGCAGTCACCTCCTGCGGGATGCCGCACCACCCCTCCCACCTCCAGCCCCGGGGAGCCCGGGCCCCGTTCCCCAGCCTGGTGGGTGTCAGACCGGCCCGCAGCCCCCGCCCCCTTGTGAGGAGACCCAAACCTCCGCGCTCGGTGCCCCGACCCCGCGCTGCGAGGACTAACGGTGGTGACTCCCCCGCCCCCCCGCTGCAGCTTCTCCCCGAGACCCCTTCCCTTTGACGCCGAAGTGCCTGCGGTGCTGCCTCCAAGACAGTGTCTGCTGCAGCCTCCTGAAGGGGTCAGCCTTGGCGTAGTATCTCTGAGACTGGATTCTTCTTTGGTAACTAAAAGTTATTAGCTTTATTCGTATAGGGAACCCTTTGGCTTTTCACTTAACAGTATTGTGATTTTGATGGAAAAAAAAATGTGTCTTTAAACCTTAAAAAAAAAAAGTCAGCCTGAACAATAAGCGAACGGCAGGGAGGTGCATGTGCCCACACCTACTGTAGGAACCTCGGTTCGTCACGGTGCTTTTTAATGTGTTTGCTTAACAGCCTCCAAAAGAATTCAAAATATGGAAGTCAAACTATGTACCACCTCCTGAGACCTACACTACTGAGAAGAAACCTCCCCCTCCAGAGCTGGATATGGCAATAAAATGGTCTAACATATATGAGGACAATGGTGATGATGCCCCACAGAATGCTAAGAAAGCTAGGCTTCTACCAGAAGGGGAGGAGACAGTGGAATCAGGTAAGGCGAGTCAGACTCCCTCGAATAATACCTTTTGGTCTCTGCGGCGGGTTTACAAAGAACAAGATATTTAATGAGTGAAATTTAAATCTAGCTACTTAACAAATTATGGTGTATGATTATTTTTGCTGTAGTTTTGAGAAAGACTGTATAAATTTGGCTTTGACTTGAAGTCTCTGAAAGCTCAACCAGTGGTATTTACTGTGTGTTAGAAAAAGATCTTAAGTTATTCAGGCTTTAGAGTGAAATCTCTGTTATCTCAACACATAGTATATATGATTTATGATTTAAAACAGCCAGTTAATTCATGGATTCTTTCTTGTGATTGCAGCTTCGAAGAGCTGAAGGCTTCATTTTATATTAAAGCAGTTGTGGGGCGCCTGGGTGGCTCAGTGGGTTAAAGCCTCTGCTTTCGGCCCAGGTCATGATCTCAGGGTCCTGGGATCGAGGCCCGCATCGGGCTCTCTGCTCAGCAGGGAGCCTGCTTCCCCCCTCTCTCTGCCTGCCTCTCTGTCTCCTTGTGATCTCTCTCCCTCTGTGAAATAAATAAATAAAATCTTTAAAAAAAAAAAATAAAATAAAGCAGTTGTGGTTTAAAGCCAAAATTAGTATGACAAAATGATGTTAATTGAGTATTACTACACAGTAATAGGAAGATAATGACTTAGTTGACTTGTTTATATCATAATTTCATCTCGTATTTAGAGTATAAGTAACCGCAGTAATCTCTGCTTACACACTTTGACCCAACCCCTCAATTCCATCCTTCACACTCCAGCTAGTGATCACTTTCTAAAAGTAATGTCTGATTATGTAACTCACCTGCTTAAAATCTTTCACCAGCAGCATAGTCAAAGCCTTCTGATAGGCCCTGCCTTTCTCTCCACCTTCATTTCAAATGGTGCTTTTTCTAGCACTTTAAGATCTTAAAATTGAAAACTGAATAGACCATGTTGTTTTATGGTTCCATGTCTTTCAGCATATGTTGCTCCTTAGTCCAGAATATTCTTCCCTCCCTCTTTGGCTAGTAAACACATTCAGCCTTCAAAATCCAATTCAAAGAAAAAAAAAAGGTCAGCACCTCCCTGAAATTATTTGCTCCTCTGTACCTTGTATGTGCTAATGCTATTGATTGTAGCTATCATCTTGTATGAGATTATTTGTTCAGAAGTCTGTCTTCTTTATGAAAATGAGTTCCTTTACAGTTTGTAGTACATTTTAAATATTCAGTGGGTAATTGTTGAATTGGACTAAATATTTCTACTGTCATTTTTATGGAATGGCATGCCAATTAAACAGATTTCTGATGTTCTCATGAATTCCGGGGCTACTTACTTAGCTCCTTTTACAGCCAGGCAGAGAGTTTTGTTTTAGGAGAGAGAATAACTAACTGGTAGCAGTTCTTCAGTTTTAATTCTACTTGGCTTTTCCATTTCTTTCACTGATTTTCCAGTGTGGATTACAAGTCACTAATGAAGGTATATATTCAGTAAACGGCATCCTTTTAAATCAAAATATCTCATACTGTATATAGCATTATGTCTTAATAAAAAAAATCTTTGTATAAATAATGTTTAATCCTACACCTTGTGAAACCAGATAGGGAAATGTGGAAATGAGAGCTTAATGTGGCTTGTCCATGATCACAAAACTAGAAAGTGCCAAGCTGTAAAGTAGGTACTTCCACATAACAACCTAGTAAAGAAGTGGTACATAATTCATTATTACTCTTTTATAGACAAAGAAATAATCTCAGATTAAAAAATTGGCCTAAGTAAATTCACACAGCCAGGAAGAGGCAGAATTAGAATTCAAATTCAGGCCTTTAAATGGAAATGATGGCTCTGTAAGCTGGGGTTTATTCTCTTCATGTTTTGCAAGCTGTAATGCTTGAGAAATAGCTGTTCTGTAGGCAGTAAGACCACTAGAGTTGATACTCAAACTAAGGTTCAAACCAAGATAGGCTGGTGCTCTGTCTTTGTTCCTGCATGGAAAAAGTAAGGATTCTGTACCAGGATAGACAAGCAGAAAGAATTATCTTTTTTCTACCTTGCTTCCAAATATGTGGCAAATAATATTGCTATTCTCCTAGATAATTTCTGTTCTTTTGATGATATGATGGTCCTCCATCAGAAAGTGTATATAGTTAATATCAAACAACAAAAGGACCCAATGCTCAGTTTAAAGTCGGATCATAAAGTTAAAAGTTAATCCTGGAATCTTTAATTTGGACTCTAATGTTGGTTATTGAATATAACTATCTTCTTTTTTTAGATACTTTCCTTTTTAGAGGTGATTTTTACCATTTCAGGATCCCATACTGTGTTTACAGAGTCAATATAAAATCAGTTGTTTTTTACTTGCATTTTTTAACTTATAAAATATCTTGTTTAAGAAATTTCATGTTCCTGGGAGGCTCAGTCATTAAGCGTTTGCCTTGGGCTCAGGTCATGATCCTGGGGTCCTGGGATCGAGCCCACATCTGGTTCCCTCTCCTTGTGTTCCCTCTCTCACTGTCTCTGTCAATTAAATAAATAAAATCTTAAAAAAAAAAAAAAAAACAATTCCACACTCTTAAATTATCTAATTTTTAGATTATTATTTTTACTCTTCCTACTCATTTTTCGCACTTTGGCCTTTTTTGCCAGTTAACTTCTTTTAGATTTTTTTTTTTTTTAGCTGGGAAAGATTCAAAACTCATCTAGGCTTGCTACTTACCAGCACTTCTTGTTTGGTAATTGTGAAATCCAGCTCAGTGAGGCTTAGATATTATTGACATGTACTTAACCACGAAATCCTAGTTAAAGTAGCTAATAGTTTTTCTTTTTCTTTTTTTAAGAATTTAGAAAGTTCTTATTAACAGTGTAAACTTATTTACCTCAGGGGGCATGAATTCTGTAATAGAAAAATTTTTTTCCTTACTAATGCATCTGTAATATATGGCACAAAGTAGGAACTCAATAATCTTGATAAATGAACATTTCAGGGTGGTTTTATTTCATTTTTCCTGCTATGGTTTTTAAGTCAATGCCTTGTTATTTCACTAGATGGCATTAGCTCCTGTTCAAATTACTGTAGGAAATTATTTTTCCAACCCTAGTAATTTGTGGTTTTTGTTAATTCAGTAAATGTATTTAAAATTGGCAGATTAACATCAGAAGTGTCTCACAATTTTTTTTTTTTTTTTTTTTTTTTGAGAGAGAGCAAGCACTAGCAGCAATAGCAGGGGGGAGGGGCAGAGAGAGAAGCAGGCTCTCTGCTAACCAGGGAACCCAGTACAGGGCTCTATCCCAGGACCCCAGGATCATGACCTGAGCCGAAGGCAGATGTTTAACTGACTGAGCCACTCAGGAACCCGCAATCATCTTTTTAATAATATGTCTAACAGTGGATTTTATAGCAGAAAGTAATTTCAGTTTTTATACTGTGAAGATAATCTCAAAGTCAAGCAATGATGTTAATTAAACTCCAGTTAAAAAATAAAGACCTTGACTTATTTGAGTTCTGTGCCATATCAGTTGGTTTGTACATTATTTTTGTGTAAACATGATAAACTATTGATTAAAACTCTGGTTTGTAAATTCCTAGGATGAGTCATTGATCTGAATTTTATTTTATCTTGCTGCCTGTATAAACCCATAAGTGCTTTCTGAAATACGTGAATTACATCGCCATACTGTGCTTGGAGATGAATGAAGATGAATCATCTGTTGATTCTCATCATGCTCTACATCAACAAAGGATAGACCTCTGAGTATGGTACAGTTAGCAGAAGGGAATTAAAGGCTTAAGTTGTAAATGTATTTTCTCCATAAGGAGTTACGGTGTGATATAAGCAGCTTTTCCCCAATTTTTTATTTTTATTATTATTATTATTTTATTAAGTAAGCTCTACACCCAACATGGGGCTTGAACTCACAACCCGAAGATCAAGAGGCACATGCTCTACTACTTACTGAGCCAGCCAGGCCCTGCAGCTACCCAGTTTTTTTAATATGAAGGCCCCTTTCAGTATCAGAGTATTTTATAGATCACCACATGATAGTTGTTGAACTTTGGGTATCTGTTGATTGAGAAGGTAAAGCCAAAACTGCAATGAATCCAGTAATATGCTTAAAATAAATTTGTATTTTAAAATTTATAACTTCTATGGGGCACCTGGCTGGCTCAGTGGGTTAAAGCCTCTGCCTTCGGCTCAGGTCATGATCTCAGAGTCCTGGGATGGAGCCCCTCCTCGGGCTCTCTGCTCAGCAGGGAGCCTGCTTCCTCCCCTCTCTCTGCCTGCCTCTCTGCCTACCTGTGATCTCTCTCTGTGTGTCAAATAAATAAATAAAATCTTTAAAAAATAAAAAAATAAAATTTATAACTTCTACATGTTACTCTATATGGAGTTCTTAACATAAAGCCACACAAGTGTTCAGAGAGAATACAGTTTCGGTGAAACTCCTACCTGTGAGTGCTTTTTAAATTTCAAAATAAAAGGACAGGGGTTATAAATAGGAAAGGGAGTTGTTTTGCGGGGGAGGGGGGGTGATAGAAAGCAGATTGGGAGGTAAAGAACAGCCGATGGCCACTTAAATAATGTCATGATTAGATTGATAGTCGTCTTGGTAAAAAGAATAGAATGTGTTCTTTCTTTGCAAAATGTAGATTATTTAAATATACACAAAGTGTATACTGTGGAATATATGGGAATAGCTTTTTTTCAGAACAAGTCTGATTTTCGTTTTAAAACTACCTTAATATAGCACTAAAAGGTCACTCTGAATTTTGTATGACCCTACAATTTAAAAATTTCTTATTTTTACTTGCACTTTATTATTTTTTTTTAAGATTTTATTTATTTGACAGAGAGAGAGATCACAAGTAGGCAGAGAGGCAGGCAGAGGGAGAGGGGAAGCAGGCTCCCCGCCAAGCAGAGAGAACGACACGGGGCTCGATTTCAGGACCCTGAGATTACGACCTGAGCCGAAGGCAAAGGCTTAACCGACTGAGCCACCCAGGCGCCCTTTTACTTGCACTTTAAAATCAGAGTTCTAAATTTAATTTTTGGTTTTTATTAGGAAACCGGAAGAAACATAAGTTGAGGACAATGATTTTGGTCTAAAGTCAATGAAATTTTAATAATTAACTTTTTTTTTCAATTGCTGATTGAAACTTTTCCTTTCCTGTTTAAAGATGATGAAAAAGATGAGCATACTTCTAAAAAGCGCAAAATAGAACCAGGAGAACCAACAAAGAAGAAAAAGTAGAAAACAAGAAATAACAAGAATTTCTGGACTGCGAAGTTTGTTGAAACGGTTTTTTTGGGCAGATTAAGTTGACATTTTAAATTATTATGAAACAACATCTCCATGAAAGTACATGTTAATTAACTAATAATAAGTATTGCTGTGGGAACTTTCCACTGTAGAATTCATTTTTTATTTAAAACTTTATTTAAAACTCAAGTGGTGATTTGTGATTGTGAAATTGACAACACATGGAAGCATTCTTGCTATCACAGAATTGGTGACATGCTTTGAGAGTTTTGTCACATGTCGACATGCCAATGTTCTATGAACCTTTTATAAAGGAATATATTTTTAAATATATTGTAATGTACTGTGAACTTGTAGGGTGCTTTTCGACAGTGTTTGTACAGTGTAAATAGATCATGGAAATAAAAATACTTATTCAATATTACTATTATTGCATAACATTAACATTTGAATATTTGTGACAAGTATCCTTTTTGCCATGTGATCTTTTAATAGTAGGTATTACCATCTAGGAGTGCCTTCTATGTTCCAGGTGCTTTGCGGATACTTTTTCTCTGATCCTCAAACAGCCTGGTAAAGCAGGTACTAGTGGCTACATTTTATAATAAAGAGATTAGCTTACCCAATGTTCCACAGCGAGTGAGCAGTGATTGGGGGATTTAACTAAGGATACTTGAACTCCCAAAATCATCACCCTGAACCACCTACCCACCAATCAAACTTTGTGATCTTGGAAGGACTACAGTTGTCATGGCTTCAGGTACTCGTGTAGTAAACAGGGAGATCTTCCCTGATTGTATTACTGTGCTTTATCATGTAAGCCTTATGTGATGGTTATTCATTAATTTCCCTGGTAAATAGCTTGCTGAGGATAAGGATTCTCTATAAAGAATTGCCAGATGTAGCAAATAAAAATAGAGGACACTCAGTTAAATTTGAATTTTAGATAAATAATGTTTTGTATGTGCAATATGTGGGACATACACTAAAAATTTATTTATCCGAGACTCAGATTTAACTCAGCATCTTGTGTTTTATTTTGTTTTTGTGTATGGCTCCTATTTTAAGGCTTTGCATGTAGTCAATAATCAAAATCAGCAAGGGGTAGTCAGGAAATTAATCATCTTTGATTTTACTTCTGCAGTCAAAATGCAGTGCAGTTATTTGTAGCATTTTGAACTATAAAAGGAGAGGCTATACGTTGTATCAATTGTTCCATGAATCATAATGCCTTTCAGAGACAAGAGTTAATTACAGGACACTGCACCTTTATTGTATAAGAAAAATTAAAGACATTGGTCTTTGGGTTTTAAAAAGAAAATCCTCAGTCCAATTATTTTTCTTCAGTACTTGAAAAGCTATAAAATTCGTTTAATTGGGAACATGGATCAAGTAGATTAAAATTTGTAAAATGCATTAAAAGTGATGGTGCTAGCCATGGCGTTATGTGGAATGAGGAAGGAATATGAACAGTATGATAGCTTCCAATACATCTCAAATTTACAAAAAATAATTCTATGGCTGCTTTTTTTTTTTTTTTAAGATTTTATTTATTTATTTGACAGAGACACAGCGAGAGAGGGAGCACAAGCAGGGGGAGCAGCAGAGTGAGAGGGAGAAGCAGGCTTTCTGCTGAGCAGGGAGCTCCATGCAGCCCAATCCAGGACCCTGGAATCACGACCCAAGGTGAAAGCGGACGCTTAACCAACTGAGCCACTCAGGCGCCCCCTATGGCTGCTTTATCCTCTATGTTTATAGATACATGATTCCCAAAATTGAAGTAATTAGTAAAGCAAGAAACTTTTTGTTTAAAGCCTTTGTATATGAATAATTTGGAGGGCTATATATCATATTAGGGAGTGGCATCACTTGATAAAGCATGACTCCAGTGTGACACCAAACTAAACAAATGGAATTATAATTTTGAGTCTGTGATTGCCAAATCTAGAGAAATCTATTGTTTGGATACATGTATTAGAGGAGCAGATATCTCAAGAAGTTACTGAAATAGTACAAGATTGAAAAATAAGCATGAAGGCAGAACTACAAAAAACCAGAACCCAGCAAGCCACTATCTGGAAATCTAACCTCTTTTTATCACCCATTGGTTCAACTTCCAGCTTACATCAGTTAACTTTATGATAGAACAAAAGCTCACTAGATCAGTCTCTAATGATGCTTTGAGTCCCCCTTTTAGAAGGGGAGGAATAAATACTGCTTTTCTGGTAGGGGTATTAATATTTTAGGACATACAGTGGCTACACTTGTGAGCTCGTTGTGCCCCTGCTGGGAGATGTATGCCTATTTGAGTAGTTCTAATGTAGGAGAGGGAAAGACACTTTAAGAAGGAGGCTAAATATTTTGGAGCAGTCTGATTATGCCATTTGTATTTCACTGGGTTTCTTTTCAAAATACGGCCAAAAAACAAGGGGAACAGGACCTCTATTCCAACTTGTTTCTTTGATATTTGTTTCCTCATCTTTAAGGAAGTTAAGCTACATCACACGTAAATGACTTTCTTTTGTGCAAGGATAATATTTGAGAAGAACTAAGCATCTGTGGGCTATATTTTAAAATTCAAAATGTAAATGGCATTATGGAGTTTTGTGGAAAATATTCTAACTGGAATCAAAGAACATTAGTGAGAAAATTGACACTGATTTTTAGCCATTAAAATACTCATATTAACCTGGACTTATTTGCAAACTTGCAACTTTCTAGTCTAGATCGTTAATGCTGTGTAGTGCTTTTGAGTTCACAAAGTTCAATCATGTAGTATTTTAGTTTCCAAACACCTAATGAGGTAGGCGTTATCATTTCCAAATTAGAGAAGTGGAAAACAGGCCCAGCCAGATAAAACAATATGCCCACAAATATGTGAGCTTCAAAGCTCGGGCTAGAATCTGTAATCGCATTCCATATAAAGTTTATGGAGTACCTGTTGGTGCAAAGGACTGTGTTAGGAAAAAAAGACCCATCTTTATTTTAGCAAAGTCGTGTTGGTAGCCATAAGGAGAAAGGAGATGTAAGGACGAGTCAGAAGGACCAGTTGCTGTAGTTCAGTGGAGCAGGAAGTATCTGCATAAACTAAGGCACTGGAGAGGAGACGGATATGAGAAACCAATAGTCCTTAGTTGAATGTAATGGCCCTGGCTTACTTTTATTGCAAACTATGTATATATACATATATATATATGTGTATATACATATATATATAGTGAGGGTATTTTAGTTGCAAACTATATATATATAGTTTGATATATATAAAAATAATTAAAATGTAAATGGACTAATGCAGATTTGGACATGATCTGCGTGTAAAACATGTTGCCACACCATTTAGACACACAACCCTACTAGAGATAATTTTAAAAATATATTTTTACAGGTATCTGCATGAAATCAACAACTTTGAATAAGATTCCGGACTAATTAAAACCACAGCTGGACTTTAGTGTCATTGGTAGTATTTCGGATTTTAGCCTTTTGTGTCCATACCCAACTGCTTCCCTATTTCACTTACTACAGAAGTTCCAGACATTCTTACAAAAAAAATCCCCGGCAAGTGTTTTGGACTTTTCATTATGTTCTAAAGCTTTCTCTCTTCCCTTTACACAATTTTCCCAATTTAATTCATTGCGTTGCATTGTAATGCCAAAAAAAAAGGATACCAAGAAGCATTTGTATGTAAAGTCCACAGAGGAGGGCCTCTGCCTGTTTTGCTGATTGACTAGAACCATGCCTGGCACATAAAATACACTCAGTAGAACTCCTGGTTGTTGATGGCAAACTGAATTACTGAGTTTTTCACATTGGCTTGGGAGTGATCCTCCAGGGACTTGTGTCTCCAGTTATATGGGCCAATAAATCTTGACAGTTTAAACCAGTTTGAGTTCAGTTTTCTGTCATTTTCCATCAAAAATATCCTAACTGATGTGAAACTTTTTACTCCCTTGGTTTCTTGCAAAGCCCCATGCTGTCCTGGTTCTCTTCTCTATTTCTCCTCTCCCGCTCCTTCTCTGCCAGCGATCCTGGAACGCCAGCGTACCCTATGTTTTTGCCTTCTCATTCTCTACACTGGTTCTTGACGATTTCACCAGAGTTCACGGCTACCACAATCAGTAACACTCTGATGGTTCCCTGTACTGTATGGCTTGCCAGAATGTTCTTGTAAAACCCCGGATTTATGTATCCAGTTGTACGTCTCTGCCTGAGTCTGTATGCCTCTCACTTACTGGATGTGCAAAACCCAGCACACTGTGGCAATACCCATTACCACCTCCGGTATTTTGTTTCTGGTTAATTGCACCACCATCAACCCAAAAAAACCTGCCTCTGCCTTATTCCCCATCACATGGGTTTAATTACTAAATCCTAAGGGTTCTCTCTACTCGTGCTCACACACTTGCTAATCCAGCTCTAATGAATCATTTATAATTCCCCAGATATGATATGATAGTTCGATAGTTCTGTGTGTTCACTTGTACCGTTTGCTTGGCCTGGCCTTTCTACTTCGTGAACTCCCTCTTATCCCTCTCTTACGCACCTTGGTCTGTTAATATCCATGTTTGCACCTGTCCATTGCTTTTCCTTGTGCTTAGTACTAAGTAGCCAACGTTTGCTGAGTCCGAACTAAAACTGGTAACCAAAGGGTTAGTGGGGCTACTTGATGGTGCAGACAAATAAGTGCAGCTGCAACTTTTTACCTAGACTTTTTTCAGATGCCTTTACATTTCCCTGATACTCCTTCAAGAGGTGGATTTGAGGCTTGCCCTCCTGTTGTCTTGTTTGGCTGCCTCTCGAATAAACCCTCTCCTTGCTGCACACTTGTCTTCAGTGATTGTCTTTGCTGTGAATCGGGGGGGATGAACTTGGATTTGGTTACATTACTATGTGCCAGGCATTGTTCTTGGTGCTTTACATGTATTAACTAATTTAATTTAATGACGTAGGTGCTATTACTAGCCCTACTTCCCCCCTCCCCCGCCCCGCCCCCGGGGAGAAAAGGGAGGTAGAGAGAGGTTGATTTGCTCCAGGTGGTAGAGCTGGGAAGGTAGGCAGTCTGGTTTCTGACTCAGGGCACTCCACTGGACTGGAGAGGAGGAAGGAGCGCCCGAATGTACCCATAGATTGATTTACTGATTTGTATGTGTTTCATTCAAAGGATGTCTTATCCCTAGAAGGCACTCAGAATACAAATATTTGGAGAATTAATTCAAAACCAGTTCACTAACCAGAGGCATAACATTCGTTTATTGCTATGGAAAGCATGGTCAATACATAAGTGTTGTAGGAAGATTAATGCATATTTCAGTGATTTAGTACTTTATCACATATTTCGAGTATTTTTCAGTGAAAGCCTTACAACAATAGGGCTGAGAATATACCCCTCTCCCTCCAAAAATATATTTCAGGTTTTCACTTGTTTTTCAAAGTCTACGGTTTTTTAAGCAAAATGAAATAGCTTTAAGTCATAAATTTGGCCTCAAATTTCGTCGGCTTTTTTCTAACGTTTCAAATGATGGCTTTGAGTTTAGAATCCTAGCACCAGGGCATGGGAAGGCCCCCAGAGGTCCTCCAGTACAGCCTTGCCAGAATATAGGAATGTCTTCTCTGTGATCTTTGTCTCTCTCTTCTGGGTTCACAGATGAGCCCACAAAATGACAGGTTTACAGGCTGGATTTGAAAAGCCATTTCCTGTGTGTCTGTAATATTTTGGTTCCCAGGGTCTGGAACTCCTGTTCCTTTCCCTGTGTTTACCATTTTCTGAAAAAGAAGAAACAGAGTATTGGGTGCATATCATTGAAGTAAAAGTGCAGCTCTATTCCTGGCATAACTACCTGTCTCCGTTTCCACACAGGACCAAAATTCTAGCAGCCTTCTCTGGCATACTGAGGAGTTTGCGTTAGTGGTTTAAATTTAGAATTCCTGAGAGAAACGCCAATGGAATAACAAAACAATCACTTCCAACTAAGGAGGGGACTTGCCCGCAAGCAAAGTTATAAGCAAGCCAACTCAGAAATCACTCTTCTGAGGCTCCCACGCCAGGAGGGAGCTTAAGACCCTTTTGCTAGTTTTCACTAGTTTTCAGTTTGGAGATGCAGACGCACACACCCTGAGGATTTCCCAGGCAATAGGACCATCCTCTCCTCTTTTTACCAAGCTCTTCTTCAGGCTTTGCCCTCCAATCCTCTCCTCAACTACAAAAAATGGCCTAGAAAGCCTTAGCAGTAACATTTCCATAACATCTGGAATCCATGTGTCTAATATGGAAGGCATAAAATCTATTTTTTTCCTTTTAATTTAGGCTTAATTACTTGAGCTCAAAATCCTGCAGGCCCCTGCATCCCTCCATACCAAACTAATTAGAACAATTATCTGAGCCATCCAGGGCTCTAGATCTGTTAAAGCCTGTTATTGAGGTTAACAAATGAGAGGGTTAATTTCTCCAGATTGCTCCATAGTTGGCGAAGAAAGATAACAAGCCTTTTACATTAGTAGGGTGCTTTTGAGATTTCAAGTTATTTTTTCTCAACACCAAACTGCCACCCAGGAGAGGAGCTTACTTTGGGGTTCCAGCCTGTCTGGAGGTAAGTGACTTAATTCTGAACTGAAGCCCTTGGAATTCACTACTACAGGTGGAAGAGGGCCTCCTGGCCTTGCTGTTTCTATTGTGTAAAAAATATTTTGATACTTTTTAAAAAAGAAATGGGATTGCCAGGTAGTAGCCTCTGGGGCCAACTTGGAGATGTTGACTTAAAACCTTAAACAGTAAGTGGCTTTTTCTAGATAATTAGACCAGGGCCCTGTATATTTTTAACTTAAATTCATCCAGTCACTTTGGCTAATTATAAACTACCTAGCTTTTTCTATTCTTTTTCCACGTTTGTGTCCCTTGTAACAGTAGCAAAGATATCCTATGTCTGTCTTACTGGGTAGCTAAACTGGAGTTCCTAATTTAATCTTTTTTGCCCTGGAAGGTTTTTTTTTTTAGATAGCTTAGCCTAGCGTTGGTTTGTTTTTTTTTTTAAGCCCAAGAGAGTTAGTTAAAAAAGGATTTGAATTTCTTAGCATTACCATTGATTTCAAATAATTTTTCCAACAGAGATTTGTGGAAATGTGATAAAAAATGATGGGAAACAGGTTTTCAGTTGTCTCACTGAAAGGCCAAAAGTAAGAAGAAAAAAAAAATCCTTAGTAACAGACGCGCAGAAAACAAAAACTTGTGTATTTTCTTTACTACAAATATATTTTGTCTTTTTCAAGGACAGGATCAAAGTTTATGACAAAAACACAGTAACAATTTATTACTTTCAAGTCACATTGTTCCAATTAAGTCTCATAACCTTAATGTTATATATAAATTGTTTATAATAGTAATGTTCATTTAGAAGTATTTCTGGGGGTGCCTGGGTGGCTCAGTCAGTTAAACATCTGCTTCAGCTTGGGTCATGATCCCAGGGTCCTGGGATCCAGTCTCGCATCAGGCTCCCTGCTCAGTGGGGAGCCTGCTTCTCCCTCTCCCCTCCTGCGTCTTGTGTTCGGTTGCTCTTTCAAACAAATAAAATCTTTTTTAAAAAGGGAAAAAAAATTGACTATGGGGTGCCTCAGTGGCATAATCAATTAAGTAGCCGAGGCTTGGTTTCAACTCAAGTCGAGATCTCAGGGTCTTGTGATTGAGCCCCATGATGGAGGCTCCGTGATCAACTCAAAGTCTGCTTGAGAGTCTCTCTCCCTTTGCCCCTCCCCCTACTTGCTCACTCTCTCTAAAAAAAAAATCTTAAAAAATATTTCTGATTATGAAAATGCTAAGTTCTGGGGGAAAAACGAAATAAGAAAATAGAAATCACATTAGTAGAGAAATCCACTGGTAACATTTTGATATAGACTATTAGAGTGTTTTTCCTATGCAGGTATTCTGAACAGTGTAGATATGCCATATTTTACTTTACATTAAGCATTATTAATCCCATTAAGAATTCCTCAAACACCTTTTTAAATTTTCATTTATCTGTTAGACTTTGAAATCATTTCCACATTTTTCACCACTATAAATAATGCTAAGATGAACATCTTGTAATTTAGCATTTGGTTGTAGAATTTGATTATAGAACTGCTTTTGAGAGTAGGATTTAAGACAGAGTCCTGTGTAAAGTTGATCTAGTTTGCTTGACTTAACACTCCTAACTTCTTGAGACCACATCTAAACAAATATTTTAAAAGTTTTCATACTTCTTTTTGACCTCCTACATGTTAAGTACCTTTCCAGAAGCCAGCTCTTTATAACAACAATCTGGTATTTCTTTTTTTTTTAGGATTTTATTTATTTGACAGAGAGAGAGAGCACAAGCAAGGGGAGCAGCAGGCAAAGGGAGAGGAAGAAGCAGGCTCCCCTCGGAGCAAGGAGTCTAATGCAGGGGCTCGATCCCAGGACCCCGGGCCATCATGACCTGAGCCAAAGGCAGATGCCTAACCAACTGAGCCACCCAGGCATCCCAGCAATCTAGTTTTTCTAATATGTCCTCTTTTTAGCTGCTCTGAAAAACCATGTTTTTTTTTTAGACTGTTCCAAAAAGCCATTCCCCGGTGCTCAAATTGAGAACCTGGTTATTTTGCCTTCGGCAAAAGGAATCTGTGGCCGCTATGAACTAAAGACAGATTCGAAGGTGGAAAGTAGACAGAGGGAAAAAAAATAAAGCGGACTGGACTCCCCCGTCCCCCCACACCACCTCTACATTATTGACAATAGAATTGCAATTAACAGGGAAGAACCTTAGGTGGAGCCAAAGGCTGCTGGAGAAATCCCCTCTGTGTTCAGGATTCCCTGAAGCAGCTGGCCGGCCTCACCGAGTCCAGAGCAAGCCAGCCAAGAAGGGAGAGTGCCAGGGAGCACCTCTGCTCAAAGAAAGGAAAGAAAAAAATGCCTTCTTATCGTGGTTTGTGGAATTGGGGAAATTCCACAATCAGAGCCCCCAGTAAAGTTTTACCAGAGGGTTTACAAAGCAGACTCCCTGGAGAGGAGCTCCCTGAGAGAAGTAACTTTATCCCCACTCTCATCTTGTCACTTAATCACGTTTACATTGTTACCTCTCTGATGGGCATATCTTATCTTCCCGACTGGATTTGGAGCTGCTGGAGAGTCAACAGGGCCTTACATGTCTTGTGGAACAAACCTTCGGCCCCAGCCCAAAGCGGTAAAATTAGAAATTGTTCAATAATTTGTACAGATGAACCAACACTTGGCATCTTAGAGCAGATGAATCTTCAGGTCCTCCCCTGCCAGTCTATTTTCAATGGGAGACGGAGCAAAGCAACCCAGGGGAAAAGAGGACCAGGAAAGAGCAGTTTACCAACGTCCATTTCCCAGAACTGGCCCTAAGGAAAGCTAACCGAGTCCAATTCTGATTCTTGTCCGTCAGTTAATCCAACTGTTAGTAACCCTCAATTAACTGAGATACTCCCCCACTTCCTCAATTTTTAGGAAAAAAAATTATAAGAAAACAATAGGGATTTTTATTTCTCAAAAAACAAGTAAAACTACTTCCTCAGGGTTGGCCATGCACTAGGTAAAAATCCAACTCAGTTTCCTCAACCTTTTCCGTCAGTGTTTCCAGAAATATGTTCCAAGAAAACTGCTTGCAGATGTTCTGAGGAAAGGTTTCCATTGACAAGATCTAGGATTCTTCCCTTCTAGATATTCCAATGAACATGAGAGTTAAAGGGTTCTGAGGAGTCATTCAATAAAGAAGCCTCTACCTTCTTGGTCCCAGTGTCTCAAACTTACCGGTGCACAGAATTCTGAGGAACAGCTGGCAAAAATTTGTGGAATGCACTTGCAGACATTCCACTCTCCACCATATGGAATGACAATACTCATCTGGGTTTACGCGGGGCAGGGGGTGCAGAGGGGGAGTTGATCATTGATTACTCCAGGAGTATCTTCAGTCGAGTCTATTTGCTAATTTATTTTTCAAAACAGTTGTTGAATCAAAGATTTTTTTAAAAAGATTTATTTATTTGAGAGCGTGTAGAGCGAGCAAGAACACAAGGGGGAAGGGGCAAAGGGAGATGGAGAAGAACACCCACCCCCTCCCCACAGTAGGGAGCCTGTTGCAGGGCTCCATCCCAGGACCCTGGGATCATGATCCAAGCCAAAGGCAGACGCTTAACCAACTGAGCCACCTAGGCGCCACCCCCCCTTTTTCTAATCAAAGATATTTTTAAGAGAAATGCAAATTAATCCTCCTAAGGGGTACTATTTCTCCCTAAGTAGACTAGAAAAATGACACTTGACAACACATTCTGGTAAAGATACGGAGACATAGCATTCTCATACAGTGCAAGTAGGAAGGCAAAATGATCTAAATCTAGAGAACAATTTGGCAAAAACTACAGAAATTACAAACATATTTAGCTGTTGACCCATCAGTCTTACTTCTGGGAATTTATCCTGTAGGTATGCCTGTACATGTATAAAATGATATGTGTAAAAAGTTATTTATTGAAGCATCATCTATCATAGCAAAATACTGGAATGAATTCAAGTGACATAGGGGAATGACTGGTTAAATAACTATGGTTTATCCATAAATGAAATAGTATTCAGTGCAAAAAATAAGGAAAAAAAGAATTTCTTTGGATGGATATGGAAAGATATCCAGCGTATACCATAAAATAAAAAAAAGGAAATTGCAGAAGGTATATGTACTATGCTACTATTTACTTTTTGTGTAAGAAAGGGGATGATTAAAAAATGTATTCACCACACAATGGAATATTATTTAGTGCTAAAAAGAAATGAACTATCAAGCCATGAAAACATGGAAAAAACGTGAGTGCATAAATGAAGGAGGCCAATTTGAAAAGGCTACATACTATGTGATTCCATCTGTATGACATTCTAGCAAAGGTAAAACTATGGGGATACCTGGGGACAGGGAGTCTGCTTCTCCCTCTCCCTCTGCCCCTCCTCCCCACTTGTTTGCGCATGCTCTCGCTCTCTCTCTCTCTCTCTCTCTCTCCTTCTCTTTCCCAAATAAATAAATACAGTCTTAAAAAAAAAAAGGTAAAACTATGAAGACTGTAAAATCAGTGGTTGCCAGGAGTTGGGAGTGAGTGGAAGGGATGAATAGGTAGGACACAGAGGAATTTTAAGGCAGTGAAAATACTCCATATGGTACTATGATATTGGCTACATGTTACCTATTTGTCCAAACCCGCAGAAAGTACAACACCAAGCGTCAATTGTAATGTAAACTATGGACTCGGGGCGATTATGTTGTGTGGATATAGCTTCATCAGCTATAATAAATGTACTACTCTGGTGAGGGGCATGGATAACGGGGAGGGCTGCAGGTATGTGGGGGCAGGAGACATGGGAAAGTCTGTTACTTCCTCTCAATTTTGCTGTGAACTTAAACCCACTCTAAAAAAATAGTCTTTTAAAAATGTATAGAGCCATGTTTGTGTGTGTTTGTGTAAGGTAAAACTGCAACTACACAGAAGAAATCGATAGAACTAGTCAACCTACACACAACAGGGGAAGTTTGGTATAAATAACGACCATGTCGAACTTTACCTAAGCCCTGTGCTCCAGAAAACAGTGAAGGCTAAGAAATCCCCCGATCCTTTGGTGTCCTAGGAAATAACAAAGGAACCCCCATCTATCTGAAATAAGACCCATTCTTCTTAAGAGTCCCATAGGACTCCTGAGGATGGCTCCCTTGTTGACATGCTCCTTTCTTCTCTTTAAGACACCCCTCATTAATGAACACTCTCCCTATTAGAACAGGCAGAATAAAATTATCTCTTTAATTGTCCAGTGCATTTTCATAACAAGCATGGGGACAGAGATCGAAGACTTCTTGGGATAAACCTTTACATATCATTTTGATGTTCAAACCATCGAGTTAAGTGCCTTTAACTCGACTACCTCAGGCCTGGCCTCCCAGGTCACTGTTTCAGGACAGAAGCATGTCCCACCCTTCAGCTTTCTCTGTTGGCCAATGAGATGATCATTCACTGACCTTTCCAGGGTTTTCCTTCCCTACAAGTACACATGTAGAGAACATGGAGAGAAAGGAAAAAGAGGGAAAAGGCGGGAAGCAGTTCTGTCCTCTCGTGTATATTTTTTTAACCCGTGGCTGATAAAATTCCCTAGTTTGAACCCATAATCTTTCCTCCTACCACAGAAACAGAAAGTCATTTTCTCTTTCTTCCTCGACATATTCCTACCCTTTGGACCTTCTTCCTCCTTCCCCCTTCACTTTTCATTAATGTTTTGGGAGCCTGAGCCTACGTGTACCTCACGCATGGCCACTTCCCCTAGTTGTTGACTAGACCTTGGATGTGGTGGCCTTGCTTTGATGACCGGTCCTAAGAGAGGGCACTGCAATTTCCTGGAAGGAACCTGGATGACTGAGTGACCAGGAGGAGCGAAGCTGCCCTGAAGCCCTAGCTCATTCATATACTAAAACCGTTACATGAGAGAAAAAGTAACTTCTTTGATAAGCCACTGTGTGGGTTAACTTTATTCAAACCAGCACAGTTTCTTTTCAAGGAAATTGAAAGGGTTGTATTAGATAATCTCTAAGAAGCTTTCCAGAGCTAACCTATGTGAATCAAAGCCTAATTTTGCCAACGTAAAGGGTTATAGAGGCTTTGAACCATAGCTGTGTTCATAGAGCGGGTCTTCCCACACAGCTGTGATGTGTTTGCTACTCTCTGGTCGAATGGATAAGACCTGGACTTTGGGTTCAGCCCTCATAAATCCAGTTCCTGGCCCTGCTCCTTACCACCTGTGACCTTGGGCAAATTGCTTAAGCTGTCTGAGTCTCACTTCCTTATCTATAAAATGCAGATAACATTAGGAACTGTTTCACAACCTGAGGTAATCCAGGAGAAGTTCTTGACTAATAATAAACACTCAATAAATTGTAGTTGTTTTTTTAACCATTGGTGCTGCTAATGTTATTGTGATCATGAACTTTGTTAAGAATATAAATCTCAACTATAATAATGTTTCCACAGACTGATCTTATCCAAATTCTGATTATCTGCTTTCTATCATCATTTTAAAGAATGAAGGGACAAAGAAGCATCACGACAGATGAAAATCACTGCGAAGGGTGAGGTGAATGGATGTGGTACAGGCATCTGCTCTTTGCCAATGTGTGGTTCTCCTGTTTCCTGGGAAAATGGGAGACCATACTTCCCAGCCATTCTGCGGTTATGCAAGACATCGTGACTAGTTCTCTTCAAGGGACAGTGAGTCAAAGTGCCGTGTATGACATCTGGTGCAAGGTATTTCAGAGCCGATGTGCATTCTCCCTCATCTCTCCCCAAAGCCACTGGCTGAGCTGATAGCATCATACACTGATGGAGCCCCATCGACCTGGGTTCTCGCATGGCTACATGGAGCGGTCTGTTTCTCACCTCAACCCATGTTGGACATGTGGAATAAGAAATAACCTTCTGTGTTGACATTGACTATGCTATCACATTACCTATTTTTTTCTAATATAATGAGTAATGATCAAGTTGCCATGATATCCAGAACACTTAAGCCTTTGCATTGAAAGGTCAAAGTGCCCACCATTTGCCAACTGTAATGGCCCTTGCTGGACATTTCCATGATTAAAATACCTAAAGGTGATTTTTTTATTTACATAGAATTTTTTATTCCATTAACAAAAGCATAGCAATAAAATTTCCAGGAGTGATTAATTACAGAGGTTCTATGATTAGAGCCCCTAGGACTATAGAGAAAAATTATTAACATTTTTTGCTGAGTGTATTGAGGTAGAATGAGGGTGTGGGGAGAGAGGGAAAGAGATAAGTGGACTCCCCACGAAGTGTGGACCTTGATCCCACCACCCTCAAATCATGACCCCACCAAAATCAAGAGTCGGTTGCCCAACCAACCAACCAACCCAGGCACCTCAGTTACCCAGGCATCTCAAGATGATTTTCTAAATGGTCTTTTTAATTTTTTTAACGATTTTATTTATTTATTTGATAAGCAGGGAGAGCGGCAGACAGAGGGTGAGGGAGAAGCAGGCTATCTGCTGAGCAGGGAGTCCGATTTGGGGCTTGATCCCGGGACCCCAGGACCATGACCTGAGCGGAAAGCAGATGCTTAACTGCCTGAGTCACCCAGACGGCCCTTCCCAAATGAATTTTTTAAATGTATATTTATTTCATACTTGTTAAGAATACCCTAACCCTAACTGACTCTGAAGCCAGACTGCCTAGATTTGAATCTTGACTTCACTTCTTATTTTGAGAAAGTTCTTTAATTTCTCTGACCCTCAGTTTACTCATGTATCTCATTTATACAGTTGTTATAAGGATTAAATGAGTTAACATATATAAAGTTCTTAGGGTGCCTGGGTGGCTCAGTTGGTTAAGCAACTGCCTTCAGCTCAGGTCATGATCCTGGAGTCCTGGGATCAAGTCCCACATCGGGCTCCCAGCTCCATGGGGAGTCTGCTTCTCCCTCTGACCTTCTCCCCTCTCATGCTCTCTCTCTCTCTCTCAAATGAATAAATAAAATCTTAAAAAATAAAGTTCTTAGACTGTACATGACACATAGTAGATCTTATGTGTTATGTGTATGTGTAGATCTTATATGTATGTAGCTCTTATTGTACTGATGATTATTTCTAATAATTCTAGTGATTTCTGATATTAGAAATTATACCATATGATCCTGTCATAAGAATAGACTGGTAAGTCATTGACACAGAATAGAGAACCCAGAAATAGACTCAAGGCAGGACTGCTATCCCCTTGGTTTCCATGTTGTCCCTGCAGCAGTAATTTACAAACAGTATCCGTTCTGCCTGATCGGTGTCTATGCTGTTTTTGCTATTTAGATTTTGAATACACCCTTGGTCCCAGGCCATGGAAGTTTAGTACATGCAAAGTGTGCTGCCTACAGGCACCTGCGGACTCAGTTGGTTGAGTGTCTGACTCTTGGTTTTGGCTCAGGTCATGATCTCGGGGTCCTGGGATCCAGGTCCACAACAGGCTCCACACTCAGTAGGGAGTCTGCGTAGGTTTCTCCCTCTCGCTTTGCCCCTCCCCAACTCAAGCTCTCCCCCCCCCCCGTGTCTCTTAATTTATTAATTAGAGAGAGAACAGGCAAGGAGAAGCGAAGCAACACAAGGACCAGGAGTCTCCCCACTGAGTGCAGAGTTGGACCGGGGTCTCCATCCCAGGACCCTGAGATCTTGACCTGAGCTGAAGTCAGATGCCTAATTGACTGAGCCACCCATGCTCCCCAATAAATAAATCTTTTTAAAAATGTAGTGCTTTGATTCAATGGTTAAACATGATCTATTCACATATATTGCTGATAAACATCTTGCTATACATGTGGTAAATAAAGTGAGACATTTACCTTATACTGTATAGACCTAATTTCAGAAGGATTTGAGTTTTAACTGTAAAGAAAATCTAACAATGGAAATTTAGCCCTAAATGTTGGAAAGACTTTCAGGGAGCAATTTAGAAGCTGTTAAATAAAGATAGAAAACTACTCAAATATAAAAAAAAAGTGTGAAAAAATTAAAAAATTTTTTAAAGTTTAAAAAAATATAAAAACCACAGTGTGGAAAAAATACCACAAATTTAATAGACAATGATAGATTGGGCAAATGATTTCCAGCACATGCAAAAATTGAAGGGTTAAGTACTCTACTATACAAAAAGTTAAAAAGAAAAAAGAGTAACCTAATAGAAAAGGGACAAAGAATATAAGTAGGCAATTCATATAAGAACAAATCCAAGATTTATGTTTGACACTAAACATAGAAAAAGATGCCAAGATGCCTGCCTCACAAGGAGTCAGGGAATTGCAAATTAAAGTAACAGCATAGAGATATCAGATTGGCTAAAGAAAAAAAACCAACAGCTACTGCTTTCAGAAATATGTGGAAAGGGTCACTCACACACTGTTAGTCAACTTATGAATTACTACAGCATTTTGGAAAGCAGAATTTAAAAAAATATATATATATATATATGGAGAGAGAGAGGAGATATATATATAAATCCTATTCCTAGCAATCTTACTTATAGGAAGAATTTTCCCATTTAAATGAGAGCACCAGTATGAAAGGGTATATGTACAAGGATGCATCCTCACTTGTCATTGGAAAAAAATCTTAAAAATTAGGCATTAGATAGAAAAATTATGAATTAAATTATGGTTCATCCACACAATGAAAAATTATGCAGTCATCCAAATGAGTAAGTTTGGAACTATGCCAGTTTTCTTGAAGGGCTCTCCATGATACCATTTAGATGAGACAGATGAAATTCAGTGAACAGTCAATTGTAGACACACACACACACACACACACACACACACACACACACACAGTATATAAGATCTGATTATATATGGGGAAAGAAAAGCACATATCCATAACATATTTTATATTGATTCTCTAAGATGAAAAAGCAACCAGCCAAGCAATATTTTTTTTAAAAAAAGTATCGGGGCACCTGGGTGGCTCAGGTGGTTGAGCCTAGGACTCTTGGTTTTGGCTGAGATCAAGATCTCAAGGGTGGTGGGAGGGAGCTCTGCCTCAGGCTTGCTGCTCCGCAGGGAGTTGGCTTGAAGATTCTCTCCCTCTACCCCTCCCCTCACTCTCTCTTTCTCTAAAATAGATAAACATATCTTTTTTAAAAATGTTTTAAGTACTGGGGTGCCTGGGTGGCTCAGTTGGTTGAGTGTCTGCTTTCAGCTGGAGTCATGTTCTTAGGGTCCTGGAATGGGGCTTTGAGTTGGGCTCCCTGCTTGGTGGGGGGCTTGCTTCTCCTGCTCCCTCTGCTGCTCTCCCCACTCATTCCCTCTCTCTCTCTTGCTTTCACACACTCTCTCTCAAATAAATAGAATCTTTAAAAAAATGTTTTAAGTGCCACAATAAAAATAATACAAATGACATTCCATTTACATAAATTTGACATGTGAGATACATAAAAGGATGGGCACCAAAATGTTAACAGTGGTTATCTCAAACAGAATGAGGAGATTTTGGGTCATTTTAATTTTTTTCCTTACATGTTCATATATTGTTTTTAGAATTTTCAAAATGTATTATTTACATGATCAGGAAAACATAAAACTTTTCATTGTGGGAAAAATGAATGAATGAGAGCCTCAAAAAACTTTTAGGTCAGTAGATATTAATCTTGAGAGGAGCTTAAAATGTCATTTTGCCCAGACTTAGGTAATATTGAATGATTCATAGTTTATTTAAATTTGACTTAAAACAATAAAAATATTTACCTTCTAAAGATTTTTTTCTAGTTTTCAACCTTAAATAACAAAATGTAGCAAAGCCTCAGTTCACTTAACCTGAGATTTTGCTGTTGAGAGAGAAACTTTTCACCGTAATTCATAAGAACAATATTAGCTAAAAGATGTATTTTCTTTTCATGATTTCAATAAAATCTTTCTTCAGTGGCCCACATCCTTATATCCTGATATTTACCTCGTATCTGGAGACCTATTACTTAGTGGTTTTATTCCCCTGCTCTGGTCCTTTAAATTTGATTGTACTTTGTGGTAATCAAATTACTACAACAAATTTATTGCTGAGCACTTTGTTATGACCTCAACACAAAGAATTCATGGTATTTTCAGTTATTTTCTTGTGAGTCCACTCATATGTATGTGTAACTTCTTTTAAAGAAGTAAAAAGCTGTTTATAAAAGAAAAGTTAAATCATAACCCTGAAAAGAACTCTACCCCTTACACAAAAAGTGGCATAATAGGGAAAGGACAGTCAGCAGTGAAAGCACTATCAGAATAAACCCAAGAGTGATTAGACGCAGTGAGATAGGGCACTGTTTCACACATCTAGCTTAAATAGATACATATACCCCATTTTTTCTCTTTTCTGGCTCCCTTGGGCTTCTACATTCCAGCCTGCTTACCATTGTCTACCCACTCAGTCTTTTCTTTCTTTGAAACATCTTCATGATTTTCTTGAATATTATGTTCTAGTAACTTCTTTCACAATGAGAGGCTTATTGGTATCTGGTTTTAGTAAATGTATCTTCTCTTCAGTGACCATGGTTTTGAAAAGCAGAAAGTATAGACCCAGCAGAATTTCTGGAACATTCTCTGGTCCTTGAGCGGGACATATGAGTATGGAACCCCGGTCAGTGCTAGACTACTCCATTCCTAGTCTGGCCAGAAGCCTTACTTTACCATGGGTGGTGTGTGAAGCATTCCCTCGCTCCCCGACCTAGCCCCATTCTGCCTTTCTAGAGGCAAGAAAACTCATACTAAATAAAAAATGGGATCTGCAATACCTATCCAATAGGGAAGTTGTGAAACTTAAGCCATGTTTTTATAGCACTTTCCAACCCTTTGCTGAAAGAACTGCAGAAATACAGTGTTAGTCTTGTTTCTATGACTATTGTGACTCATTTGCTTCAGTGATGCAACAGATAAACAATGATCAAGATAAGTTTGAGGTTTGCATATGACTTAAAGAAGCAAAGATTTGTCATCTCTCTCTCCTTAACAAAAGTCTTATGCCAGGGCTCTCCGTAATGACTGGGTATCAACACTTTCTCAAATCAGAACGTCTGTTCTGATGTTTTGGAACATTCCAGCTGCTCTCTGCCGTTTCCTTATTGACATGGGCTATCAGGCTTTCCCAGAGGGTCTTATCTGCCTGCTGCACGTGGTGTAGGGAGCTGCCAAACAGGTTCAGTGGGATTGCACAGCTGCCTGGGAGCTGGGGGCCAGGCTGGGTGAGCTCCCTGCTTTCTCCTTTCAAGGCCTGCAGGCTTTGACCTGTAAATAGGTGCCTAAACAGGGTCTAATCTGTCACACAAATATGCCTTAGCAAAAGTGGTAATGCCCCTTATTACCTGGTTTAGCAACAATCCCAAGACATATATTTAGAGAAGGGATTGCATAAATTGCTATGCCTGGTATTTCTATAAAATCCTCTAAAGAGATGGCATAATGAATCAAATTTTATTTATAGCAGCCAATGGGAACAAGCATCTTCCTATGACCCAAGCTCTTAAGAGCAGCCCTAAAATAACAAACCCACACTGTATACTTGATGGATGTCCTTTAGGCTGAGCTCAAGTATTCTGTTCTTGGGGATTGTGTTTTACTCATTTGCGATGATTTTTACCATCTCTGCTGACCATGGTATGATCTTAATGCTTCCATTAGAAAACATATTTTAATTTTTAGGGTTTGTTTTTTCATAACTCATAGAACTGTTTTTAATTTGTGAGAAAAACTCTCAAAAATTGGAATGATCATTGATATTCATAGTTGGAAAGTCAGGTCTCACGACCCTGAGATCACAATTTGAGCCAAAACCAATAGTCAGACACTTAACTGAGTGCACCACCCAGAAAAAGACAGTCTTTTTGAGGATAAAATTTAGAGGTTTTTATTCAACTTGGATGACCTTACATTTGCTCTCATCATTAGCTTTGTGATAGAGGGAGGTGGCAAATACTATCAGGTTTTCAGATTTTAAAAAAGTCATTATGATTTTTTAAATTTTTATTATTTTTATTTTTAAAAAGAATGTATTTATTTGACAGAGAGATACAGTGAGAGATGGAATACAAGTAGGGAGAGTGGGAGAGGGAGAAGCAGGCTCTCTGCTGAGCAAGGATCCTGATGCCGGGCTCAATCCCAGCACCCCAGGATCATGACCTGAGCCAAAAGCAGATGCTTAACCAACTGAGCCACCCAAGTGTCCCGTAATTTTTATTATTCTCTTATTAAGTAACCTCTATGACCAACGTAGGGCTGAACTCATGACTGCAAGATCAGCAGTGGCATGTTCTATGGACTGAGCCAGCCAGAGGCCCTAAAAATTTGCTACAATTTTAACATTAAATGAACAACTTAGAAGCAGTTTATTTTGTAACAACCTGAACCAATAGATGTCCTGTTTATTTCTCCTACAACAAATTAACTACAAGGTTTATAAAAGATACCACCTTATGGACACTGTGGATTTCTTAGAGTATTGTCCCAATTTTAGAAATCCTTTTTTCCTCAGTCTCAGTCTGATTTATTTTTATTTTTTTAACTGCTCTTTTTTTTTAAGTTTTTATTGACTTAAGTAACCTCTATACCCAATAGGGGGCTCGAACTCATGATCCTGAGATCAAGAGTCACATGCTCTTCTGACTGAGTCCATCAGATGCTCCCTGATTTATCTATGTGAAGATCACTGCCTTTTGCCTCAGTCCTTTTCCATTTTTCCTTCCATTCCTTCATACATGCATCTACCAACTCTTGAGCTGAANGATCTTGAGATCAAGAGTCACATGCTCTTCTGACTGAGTCCATCAGATGCTCCCTGATTTATCTATGTGAAGATCACTGCCTTTTGCCTCAGTCCTTTTCCATTTTTCCTTCCATTCATTCATACATGCATCTACCAACTCTTGAGCTGAAGAAGTATTTGAGCTGAGACTTGAAGAATAATTTGGGTTCTAAGCTTGGGCCCTATACCCCAGAGATCTTACATCTTAGAGGGATAGAAAGCAAAAAAGTAAAATATATCAATAAATAATGATAATTATAGTTCGTGATATCTGTTAAGACCAGAGACATTTGAGCTAAGACCTGAAGGATGAGCATGACCCATGTACTCTTGACAAAGAGGAATTCTTGTGCAAAGTCTAATGGGGAAGTGCTTTGCAGGTGTGAGAAACAGAAAGGTGACCAGCGTGGTTAGAAGGTGAGTGGGAGAGCTGTGTGATGAAGATGGAAAAGCAGGCTTAACCCACTGAGACATCCAGGAGCCCCTGATCCTTTGACTTTTTATTGATTCAGAAATGTCTGCCTCTCTATAGGGTGTAGGAGATAATTTATGATGAAAGTGTCCATTTTTATGTGTCAAAATTACATTACCAAGATGACATTTTATATTTCTAGGATATTTAAGTGTTCAGAGAGAAATCCATTACATTTTTCTAAAAACCTTTCATTTATGAGTTCAATTTCAGCCTCGAGCTTGCTGTTACTCATCTCATTGATGTTGATGAACACCTGTTCTGCATCTTCCCAAAGGGAGATTTCTAGTGGGTTCTTCATTGATTGCCTTTTTAGTTATAGCCCATCTTCCTAATTCTTCTTTGCCTTTCTGTCTTGGCCTGTACCTGACTCATTCACACATTTTCTCAGGTCTTTTCAGGTCTTTTAGCATACCAACCTCCCCGTGTTTCTCCAAGAGCAGTTTTGGAATGTTTACACAGAGAATTAGTTTATAGTTTGGCTCATTCTTTTGTTAACATAATGCTATGGAATGAAATCTTTGCTTCCCTTCAGCCTTGACAGGTCTTGGCAGTAACTGCCACTTACTTCGTTGTGATTTCCATTTGGGGGAAAAGCATTCACTTTTCTTTTCATACACAGCCTTGTCTCAGACATTCCTCTCGCCAGGATATTACACCTCTTCTCCCTCTTCCTTTTACCCAGGAGTGAACCCTCTGTTCCTGAAGCTGACCTTATGCTATTCCCAAGCACGTTCTTTACTTTTCCACCTCCGTGACTTTCCTCATGCTGTTCCACTAGCAGGGACACCTTTCTCCTCATTTCTGTGAACGAACACTTGTTTCCTTCCTCCTTCACCAAGCAAGCCTTCACCATTGGGCATTTTTCCCAAGACCATGTGATGACCTGGTCAGACTTCCTGAAGACAACAACTAGAAGCCAAGAAATCATTTGATAAATAGTGAAGCAGTGATTAGAGTGGGGAAATGTGATGGAAGGGGTCTAACATAGTCAGTCTGCCACCAAGGTGTCGGACAGTTTCCCTCTGGACAGTGGTCATACTGAGGACTTGGTATGGACTAGCTTGATAGACTCTCAGCAATTAATAACCAGGTCAGCCCTGCTGAGAGGAAGACATCCACTTCTTTCTACCAGGTAATCTCATGGAAGGAATGAAGGAGGAACAACAAAAGCAGTATATTTCAAGGTGAATATAACAGACTATTCTTTTCCTCTTAAGGTTTTCAGAATGTATCTGATGGTTGAAAGAAAAATTACAACATTTTCTGATGGAGTTTCAAGGTGGATATAAGACATAAGACTATTACAATATAAAGAGAGTGAGAGGACCTATATGCTAGATTTCCACATTCCACTTGAAGTGGTATAATACTGATTGTGACTGTGAAAAGGGAAGCATACTTCTAGTATTTCTAGAGAAACTAACAAAAAAAATATACAAAGACATAGACTTAGAATCACCATACATATGTTAAAACGGAATCTGAAAATGTGCTCAGAATCCTGAAAGAGAGGAGAAAATGGAAAACAGAGTAACAGAGGGAATACACAGAAAAGAAGTAATGAAATGGTAGAACTAAATCCAAACATGTCAGAAATTTTATTAGATGTAAATGGAATGAATCCCTTAAATTTCTTCCTGGTGTTATATACTTCCACATGCATGTGAGAGAGAGAGAGAGAGAGAGAGAGAGAGAGAGAGAGAGAGAGAGAGAGAGAGAGAGNGAGAGAGAGTTGGGGGAGGGGCAGAGGCAAAGGGAGAAAGAGAATCCCAAGTAGGCCCTGACCCAAACCGAAATCAAGAGTCAGACATATGTTCAACCAATTGAGCCACCCAGGCCCTCTCTGAAGAACTTTCTTTCAAAATTATTTTTGAGCTGGTCTACTGGCAATGAATTCTCTTCATTTTCCTTCATCTGAAAATGTTTTTATTTCACCTTTATTCTTGAAGGATACTCAGGTGGGTATATATTCTGAGTTAATAGTCTTTCAACATCTGAAAAATGTCATGCCACTTTCTTCTGATATCCATGACCCAGATGAAAAATCTACAGTCGTCTGAATAATTGTCTGGCTAAAGGTAATGTGTCATTTTGCTCTGGCTACTTTTAAGATTTCTTTCTTTGTAGTTTTCACTAAGTTGATTATGATGTCTGGGCCTAGATTTCTTTGGCTTTATCCTGTTTGGAGTTAGCTAAATTTCTTAAATGTCTGTGTTTTATCAAATTTAGGAAGTTTTCAGTCATTACATCTTCAAATACTTTTTCACTATCACACTCCCCTCCTTCTGGGACTCTGACCATGTGAATGTTGGACCTTTTGTTTATTAGCCCACAGATCCCTGACGGTCTGTTCATTTTTCCAAAAATATTTTTCCTTTGTTGTTCAGATTGGAAATTTTCTACTGACATGCCTTCATGTCCATTGATTCTTTTTCTGTTATCTCTATTCTTTTGATCCCATTCAATGACATTTTTTTGTTTGGTCACTGTCTTTTTCTACTGTGACATTTCCATTTGACTTCTTTGCTGAGACTTTCTATTTTTCCCTTTGTCTTAAGAGTGTTTGCAATTGTTTGCTGAAGCATTTATATACTAGCTGTTTTAAAGTATTTGTCAGATAATTCCAACAGCTGTGTCCTATGGTATTTATGTCTCTTCATTGTCTTTTCCCATGCAAATTAAGATTTTCCTGGTTCCTTGTATTCTGAGTAGTTTTGGATTATATCCTATCCTGGACCTATTGAATATGCCAAATTCTAGTTCTAAATGGTTGTTTAAACCCAATAAAGAATGTTGGTATTTTGGTGTGCCTTGTTGGCTTAGTCAGGTAAGCATCTGTCTTTAGCTCAGGTCATGATTCCAGAGTCCTGGGACTGAGTCTAGCATCAGGCTCCCTGTTCAGCAGAGAGCCTGCTTCTCCCTCTATCTCTCCCCCTGCTCATGATCTCTCTCTCTCACACCCTTTCTCTCTCTCTCTCTCTCAAATAAATAAATAAAAATCTTTAAAAAAAAAAAGAATGTTGATTTTTAAAAGATTTTTTTTAAAGATTTACTTATTTTGGAGAGAGAGCTAGTGATTGCACACGTGTGCAGAGGGGCAGAGGGAGAAGGAGAAGGGGAGAAGCAGACTCCCTGTTGAGTGTGGAGCCTATGTGGGACTCGATCCCCTGACTCATGAAATCACTCTCTGTGCCGAAATCAAGAGTAAGACGCTTAACCAACTGAGCCACCCAGACACCCCAATATATATATATATTTTAACAAACAGTTGACCTGGCTGGATCAAGGCTGTAGGTTTCAACCCACCTTATGTGGGCTCTGGAGCTAAGAACAGCTCAGCAAATCCAGCCTTCCAGCACAGTTCAGATCTGTGCCACCTCTGGGTTGTCTCACAGTCACTTGGGGATCTGGGTGGTGTGTGTATCCATTAGTTCAGTTCTCAGTGTCTTCAGTACACTCATTAAGATCAGATCCACACATGCATAGTCAGTGGTAAGCCCCTGGCGTACATAAATGTTCTGTCTCAGTCCACTCAGGCTGCTATAGTAAGAATACCATGGACTAAAAGACTGGGTGGCTTATACAACAAACATTTATTTTTTACAGTTTCTTTATCATAGTTCTGGAGCCTGGGAATTCCAAGATCAAGGCACCAACAGTTTGGTGTCTCGTAAGAAACCACTTCCTGGTTCACAGATGGCCATCTTCTGGGTATCCTAAAGTGGAAGGGATGAGGAAGATATCTGGGGTCTTAATAAGGGTACTCACCCCATTCCTGTGGGCTCTAGCCTCATGACCTAACCACTTCTCAAAGGCCCCACCTCCTAATGCCATCATAATGAGGGTTATATTTCAACAATTGAATTGTGCAGAGACACAGGCATCTAGTCTATGGCACAATCTCTCAGGCCCCCTTTATTTCCTGGGCACTGTTCATTTTGGTCATTGGGCCACCGAGCTGAAGCTTCAGTGACCTCACTCTACTGCACACTACTGTTCCTGTGCTTGCATTCAGGGCCAAGCACCAAAAAGATGGAGAGAGAGAAATGCACAATGGGGATCTGTCCCACCCTCTGTGAGGCCACAGCTCCACCATTCAGAGAGAAAGGTTTCCTTCCTTTAGACTGCTACATCTCACCCACAGACATGCTTGGGAGGTGGAGTGCAAGAGAACAAAGGAAAAAAAAGTCCTAGGGGTTTCTGCACTTTCTCTGAGAACTAGGAGTTCCCTTCCACCTCCTTGAGAAACTAGAGGGCTTTTCCCGAAACTCTCCCTTTGGGGCCCAAGGTCACTTCCAAGTGTGAAGCTGCGTTGTAATCAGGTCAAGGAATACTGGCCCAGTTTGATGGTCCTTTGAACTCTGTGGTCTTCCCAATCCATCTGCTACTGTTCAGTTTTCAGAGTCCTTAAAGAGGGGCTGTACACATTCTGTTCATGTTCTGTAATTAAGAGACAGAGTGAACATTTTATCCACAACCTTAGTTTGACTTTTTGCTTTGCAGATATTTTACAGTATTTGTCATGACTGCATTCTAAGGGGAACTATCCAGATCTGTGGAAATATGTTCAGTTTTCATTAATAAATTTTATCTGAGAAAGATTTTTGCTTCTCTCTGTCTGTAGAATGTAGACCAACTATTACTGTGATTCATATATTAAATATGCATTTATTTAATTTACTCCTGGGATAAACAGAGACATAAAACTTATTATACCTTCAGGCAGTCTTGACATATGCATTGAACTTTGCTTAGGAGCTTTGTTCCCTTTTTATTTGAACAATCTTTGGGTATGTAATTATGAGGTTGCCGACTGGTGTGCATAGTTAAAAAAAAAAGTTTTCAGATAAGTGAACTTCTCCTGCATTTAAAGAAAAACCTCCCCCCCCAATGTAATTTCACAAAGATCCTGGTAGAAATTCCATTCCTTATTGGATCATTTAAAATTCTTGTTGTAAAATAAGTTTTTATTTTTTCGTTCCACAGACATGTTAGATCAAATACATTAGCGAGTACCATGTCAATGTTTATAATAAAATACCACGCTCTAAGATAATTGTCCTGTATGACCAGAATATTATTTTAATACTTCTAATGAGGTTGTTGAAATATTGAAAAACACGGTTTCCTAGCAGTAACCATCCTTCGTGTGGAAATGTGGGTATGTGTGTTTGGGGGTGGGGAAGTGGTTATATGAGCTTCTTTTCTCAGTTATCTTAGCTTTTCTATATTTTCTGAGTTATTTATGATTTTAAAGAAAGAATCACTTTCATCGGATTAAAAAAATGCTTTTAAAAATGAAGGGTTTGGGGGCACTTGGGTGGCTTGGTGGGTTACGCCTCCAACTCTTGTTTTAGTCTCAGGTCATGATGTCAGGGTCACAGGATCAAGACCCATAGTGGGCTCCACCCTCAGAGTGGAGTCTGCCTGTCCTTCTCCCTCGGCTCTTCCCCTACTCATGTGTGCTCCTTTTCTCCCCGCCCTCTCAAATAAGTAAGTAAGTAAATAAATAAATAATAAAAATCAATCTTTTAAAAAAATAAAAGTGAAGGAATTTGTATTAGAAATTCGGAAGATGAGTTTAGATCCTCCTCAGGCCTGAGTAACCATGATTCAGTGGCTTTCCCCCTCTGAGTCTCAGCTACCCATCTGATGTGGTTATAACCATCTCTGTTCTACCTCTTCCCAAAGACTTTTGGTGAGCATCACTAGGAGGTAAGTAAAAGCACCTCACTGAGATACTGAGATTATAATGATGAAAAATAAGGCAAGAAAAGGGACTTTCCTCATCACCATAGACACTGGCCCGTTGGGTCATGAGGCTGACAACGGATTATTTAAAACTATGGTGTGAAGCTCCCCTTCCTTCTGGAATGTTTGTGTAGTGTTCCCTGAGGTGAGAGGTCAAAAGCTGGCAACTAGTACATGTATTTGTGTGGCCTACCCAGAGTTAGCCTTGAGAGTATTTTTTATTTTTTATTTTTTTCATTATTTTTTTCAATAGTATTTTTTAAAATGTGAAACTCACTTCCATAACCAAAGGGTTAAAAGAAAGACTAGGAGACAAAGATGAGGCAGTGATTCTTTCATGTATGGGGCACCTGGGTGGCTCAGTCCTTTAAGTGTCTGCCTTTGGCTCAGATCATGACCTCAGGATCCTGGGTTCAAGCCCCGACTTGGGATCCTGCTTCTCCCTCTCCCCCTACTCATGCTTATGCTCTCTCTCTCTCAAATGACCTTCATCATTCCTTGAGCTGAGAAAGCAGTTATTCCCTTTTAATAGGCAAGCGTGGTTCTCTGGTTGCTATACCTGGACTGGTCCACTCATTGTTCAGGACCTGCCTGATCCTAGTGGCCTCTGAGTTTGGACCCTGCTGTAGATATGTGATGTCAAGTAGTCTTTACATGAAAGTCATTTTTTTTAAATTATATTTATTTATTTGAGTGAGAGAGAGAGAACGTGAGCATGAGCAGGGGGAGTTGCAGAGGGAGAGGGAGAAGCAGTTTCCCCGCTGAGCAGGGAGCTTATTTGCATGTCTAGGTATACCCAGGAAAACTGTCACCATGCTTCATCTTAAATGAATCACCAGAAAATGATGATTTTGTGGATTCTGGTGATAAGATAGAAAGATAGAAAGTCTTATTCTTCATCTTGAAAGCATTAGTAGTGGGAGAAAGAACTTTATTCACCCTTGGATAAGTTGTTTAGGAAAGATGGTAAGAAGGTATGTTTTGTGAACAGAAACGTGACTTGAGACCAGTGTTCAGACTTCAAAAGATGGGTAAAGGTGTGCAGTGTTGGGCCCTGTGGCAGAACAACACAATCCCAGACTTCAAGGAAAACAGAATGAAAAAAATATTTCTTTGGTGATCACTGTCTTATGATTAATAACCAGAGGCAGAACTTTTTAGAGCAAAGAAATTGTCCTAACTTCATGGTGTGATTTATCACTATTATCACAAATATACATAAAGCTAAATCTTTTGTTGCCTTAATTTACATATCCTTAACCCTCTGAAAACATGTTACTTTATTTTTATTTTTTATCATTTACTTTTTAAAAAGATTTATTTATTTGAGCAAGCGAGAGAGAGAGAGAGAGAGAGAGAGAGAGAGTGTGTGTGTGTGTGAACTAGGTAAGGGGCAGAGGAAGAGAAAGAGAGAGAATCCACAAGCAGACTCCCCACTGAGCACAGAGCCCTGATGCAGGGCTCTGTGCCAAGACCATGAGATCATGACCTGAGCAGAAACCAAGAGTTGGTTACTCAACTCACTGAGCCACCTAGGCACCCCCAAAACATGTTACTTTAAAATCTCTCTCTCTCTCTCTCTCTTTTTTAAGATTTTATTTATTTATTTATTTGACAGAGAGACAGCATGAGTGGGGACAGAGGGAGAGGGAGAAGCAGACTCCTCGCTGATCAAGGAGCCCGATATGGGATTCGATCCCAGGACCCTGGGCTCACAGCCCCAGCCGAAGGCAGACGCTTAACTCTTTTATTCTAAAAGAACCTCGTTGTTTTAGTCTGCTCGCGCTGCTGTGGCAAAACACAATAGGCTAGATGATTTAGCCAACAGAAATCAATTTTCCTACAATTTTTGAGGCTACAAGTCCAAGGTCAGGGTGCCAGAATGGTCAGTTTCTGGAAGGGTTCTCTCCTTGGCTTGTGGAGGACTGCCTTCTCACCGTGTGCTCTTCCTACAGACTGGACGTTTGTGCGCCCCCTAATTCATATGTTAAATCTTAAGGCCCAGGGTATTTGGATGGTATTTGGAGGTGGGGCCATTGGAAGGCGACTAGACCCTGAAGGTGGAATGGAATTAGTGCTCTTATAAAAGAGACTCCAGAGAGCTTCCTTGTCCCTTCCATCATGTGAGGATATAGAGAAAAGCCAGCTCTGTAAGAACCAGGAAGTGGGCTCCTACCAGACCCCAAATCTATTGGTGCCTTGATCTTAGACTCTCCGGCCTCTAGAACTGTGAGAAATAAATATTCATTGTTCGTAAGCCACCCAGTCTATGGTATTTCTGTGACAGCAGCCCAGATGGACTAAGACAGCTCACATGGACTTTCCTTGGTCTGTCTGTCTGCTAGATGGGAATCAGGTTGTCTGGTGTCCCTTCTGACAAGGAAGTGAATCCCATCAGACCAGGGTCCCTCCCTCGAAACCTAATACCTCCCAAAGGCCGTACCTCCAGGTACCATCACATCGAGGGTCTAACATATGACATTTGGGAAGACACAACTCTTCAGTCCGTGATAGCACGTGAAATGTATTTCTTGGGATCCAGCATTTCTACACTGAACGGACGTTTCCGTCCTTGTGTATACTGTGCTCCCCTTTCTTGTACGTGTCATAATTGATACATTACCACAATTTAAATTAGAAACTGAAATGAAATTGAGATTTTTTCTAAAGTAAAACCATGTAAGTATTAATAGTGACATGTGCTGTTATGAAAGTGAGCTTGGGAGGAAAATAACTGGTTTTATATAATAAAAAGAGTCTAGTATACTTTCTGGATTACCTGAAATAGTTCATTAATAAGCGCTTATCTGAAGTTTCCTCTTTACATACACCTGAATAATCAGAAGATGATTTTTGATCAAGACAGACATCATTAGGCAGTTTTTTGTTTTGTTTTTTCCCTAAATTGGTTCCTTGCTATTCCAAAATGTTAATATGTAGCTCTTTACCTAGTGCCTTAGAGAAAAATCCTCTAGTAAAAGAATACAAAAGGCTAAATATGTGCTTATTTACTTATCTCTTTTGGTGTAATTATGGTTTTTCTTAGTAGCTTCTTGCCTATAAGTAATGCTTTTTCATTTTGTTTACATGAAAGAACTATGAGTTCCCAGTAGGAGATGAAAGGAAGTTATTTCTAAGTGCTGAAAATGTTTTTGTTTTTGTTTTCTTGGTGGTAGTGAGAGGTTGAGGTTGTTTGTTTCATTTGTAAGTCTAGATTTGAATCCACCTGGTAACTGACAGAAAAAAGTAAACTTTAAGAAAGAGAGTTTTTATTTGTATTTATTTGTTGAATATGTAGAATCGAATGCTCTATTGAAAAGCTGGGTTTTGGTATGTGAAAACATTTCTGACAGCGAATACCCAATGAAACACATTTCAAGCTATTCTTATTTGCATCTACAATCTTCTCTTAATGTTTCCCTTAAAACATTTTCTTTTGAANCGCTCTATTGAAAAGCTGGGTTTTGGTATGTGAAAACATTTCTGACAGCGAATATACCCAATGAAACACACTTCACGCTATTCTTATTTGCATCTACAATCTTCTCTTAATGTTTCCCTTAAAACATTTTCTTTTGAACTGACATTTTCCATCAATATTAGCTGGGGGTATAGTTAAACTTAAAACGGCAGGGAAATAATGCTCCTTTGTTTAAAAAATGGAGATATAATTTGCTTACCATAAAATGCACCATTCTAAGTGTACACGTCAGTGGTTTCTTGTGTATTTACAAGACTGTGCAAACATTACTGTAATCTAAGTCAAGAACATTCTCATCATTCTAACAAGAAACTCACACCCTTTAGCAATCACTCCTCATTCCCCCCTTCTCCCAGCCCCATGCAACCACTAATCTATTTTCTGTCTCTATTGATTTGCTTATGCTGGACAGTTCATAGAAATGGAAAAGTACAATATGTGGCTTTTTGTGGCTGACTTCTTTCACTTAGCATAAAGTATTCAAGGTTCATCTATGTCACCTCTTTTAATCCTCTTAAAGATACCTCATAGAGTAATAGCAATCAGTTTTACCATGAAGGAAATGGAAACATATGTTGATTTGCTCTTGGGCAAGAAAATCACATATTCACTCAATGAATACATATGGAACATCTACACATGTCAGAAATATTCTACAAAGTGGGGTTATGACATTTAGGGGTGGTGGTGATGTCACATAAAGCAAGACATCTAATGTAATATTAAATAGAAATAAGTACAATGAAGAAAAAGAAAGCAAAATGAATGGATAGGAAGTGTCTGGGGTATTATTTTAGGTAAAGTGGTCAGGGACGGGCCCTCTGAGCAGGTAACATTTGAGGTGAGACTTGAATGGAGGGAGGAAGTTGCACAGAGGGAACAGCAAATGCAAAGGCTCAGAGACAGGAGTGTGTTTGGTGTGTTGGAGGAACCCAGAAGCCAGTGTGATTGGCGGGCAGTGAGAGGAGGAAGGGGAGGAGATAGGTAGGGGGGCAGAGAGTTGACCTCCTGTAGCACAGGGGCAGCAGCTCATCTGTCCTAAGGGGAGCCAAGGTGGAATATCGGAGTGCAAATAATGTCAGCTGGAAGATCTGGTGGTGGGAGGTTGAGGCAGTTTTCCCCTGAATGTTTCTGTTACTTCAGTGGAACAAAAAGAGAGAAGCAATAACAGTGAGGCAGGGACAGAAAGAGACAAGAATGAATGGCCTAAGGATATTGAGTGGAGTCATTTGGCAGCACTGAGGGACCACGGGGAGGTTGTAATGTGTTTTTCACCAGCCACATAAGTCATCTAAGTATCAACATGAAGTTTGTGGGAAAGTTAGTTGTAAGCAGGGTTGAAGTTTCCCCCAGTGAGGAGGACAATAGAGTTGAGGATGTAAGCAAGGGAGTGACTGTATGGGGACCATGCATCCAATCCAAACTGGGAGAAGAAAGGACGGAAGAGGAGTGATTGACTGGAGGGATGGTGGGATCAAAATGTAGTTGGAACCTGAGTGCTGGAGGTAGTGAGCTAGAAAATAGTAAGTGGTGCCTGGAGAGTTTGCAGGTATGGGTTACGACAAAGTCTAACGTATGACTCAGACTGGGTGGCTGAGGTGGGTGGTGAAAGGTTATTAGAAAAGTTTAAAAAAACAATAGGCCAGGTTATTGGATCCTTTTCATAAACAACGAAATCACAAATGATGATGACAAGAAAAATGGCAGAGAGATAGTGAGGCAGAAGCTAGAATGAACGAAGGGGAAGATGGCAGATGACAACAAGAAGCTGAGGCGGCAGGTGGTATAGTTTAATGCTGTCTATTTCAAGAGAGATGTGGATTTTCAGGAAGAAGGAGGAATAATGATCTGGAATTGGCAAAGATGAGCAAGAGCTCCCTCACCACGATCAGTGGTTTTTGGGTGTATGACCAATCGATTAGGATGTGAACTAGTTCTACCTGATTTCAAATAATTTCTATTATACCAGTTTAGATTTGGATTAGAATTATAGTCTAGACCTAGATTTCAATATTCTCTTGCTATCCCTGAAGCATAAACCATTTGGCCACCCTCAAAATTATGTTGCTTTAAATAGTTGCCAAGATCTATTTGGAAAGTTGGATTCCTGTTTAAAAAAATAAATTGCACCGTTTTGTGCAATTGGTTAATAGGTTGAAGAAACTGAATCCTCTGTCCTGTACTTTCCCACAGTCTGGATTTTAAAATTGCATCCCCCTGGTGTTAGCATGCTCCTCTGTTCTCTGCAATTCCTGAAAATTGGTAATCAGATCTTGAGGCTGATCAAACTCAGGTTCATTTCTGGTAGAATACCACACAGGTGGTGTTGTGTACTTGACCAGAGGCCATGTAATGTCAGGCTGTCTCTCTCTCTTGGTGATGTGAGTCGCCACTTGTGATTTTTGTCAAGCTCCATTTTAGATCCAGTATCTCATNCATCTCATCAGAACGAAAAAATATTGGTATTACACCAATTCTTTTTATTAGATTAACAGCTTTGGAAAAAAAGAAAAAACTACTTCCCTCCATCAACTGTGAGTTACCCCAAGATACAAATCACTTAGGAGGGATGGGCTATACACGCAGTTCACTTCTAAAAGAGGCTTATCTGAGAGCGCCTGTGGTTTCAAGGATGGATATATTTTGCCTTTAAAGTATTTAATTGTAGTTTGTCCTACTTTTAAAATTAGACAACCTTTCCAGGATGCAGTTGCACATTGTGGCTTAATACTTGCAGTTAAATGGAAATATATTACAGGATTTAGTCCTAACACCTTTGGAGAGGACTACACAGAAAAGCATTCAGATCTTCAACAAGTAGCTTTCCATTGATCTGCGGCATTCACAAAAGTTCAGAAAATATTAAACTCTTCTGAAAGGTGACCAACTAAATAATTTATGAAAACAAAGCTTTATTCAGGTTAGTGCAAGAACTGTTATAGCAAGTGGATATTCTATTTTTCTCTACAGGGAAATGTCCCGGGGCTGTAGGCTACAGTGGCTTTGGAATCAGATAGATGAGGTTTGAATTCCCCTTCACTTATTATGGTGACTTTGAGAAACTTACTCTACGTATCCTAAACATGCAATAAGAAAGTGTGAAATAGTGAATATTCTAAAACATTATACATTTCTAAAACATTAGACAATATGTATGTATTTGGCAAAAGCCTCCTTTTTCTTCCTTTGGTTCAAGGTAGGGAATGAAGTAAGGAACGTGACTAATTACCAGATATTGTTAATTATGGAAAAAAATTAACAGTAAAAAATGTTGTATTGAGGACATCTTTGATTCTCATGGCAGTGGCAGTATGGTCAGTTTTGGGCTAGAACACTTTTTATTCAATATTGATGGACCGGCATCATGGCAGACCAGGCAGCTCTAACCAGGGATCCTTAGAAGGCAGTTGAGAGAGAGAGAGAGAGAGAGAGAGAGAGAGAGAACTGGGCAAATGCCAGAGTTAAACATGTCCTTGGTTCCACTAAGACTCTACTGGAAGACTGAACAGCAGCGAGGCAGAAATGCACCTAAATTGCTTAGAAAACAACCATAACATACCTAGACATTTGCTTTGTATTACTGTTAAACTTAGCCCTCTGTCTCGACCTGCCCTGCTTCCCACCCCTTCTCCCAGCCTGAGTCAGTACTACCCCATCCCTAGTTTGGCTCCCTGCCTTACTGGAGTCCTATTATCCCACAGTTGTTTCATCTTTTGTGACTGTGCCGACATAGTTGTTCATTCACAGGGCATCAAAATGATTTCCAAGTCAGTGAGAAACAAGTACAAACACTGGAAAGTGTATCCCCACCCCTTAATTTTCATAGCAGTCTGTTGATTAGAAATATATGAAAATTGAGATAACTGAGGGGAATGGGGTAAAACTGTTAAAACACAAAAAGGATTTCACAAAGTTTAACTTATATTCATATCTTGCCACTGTCTTAATTATATGTGTAATGTAAATTTTGTGGGTACCATCTTTGTAGAGTTACATTTTTATAAATTTTTTATTGAAGTGTAATACACATACAGTGGGATTTGCATTTTTAAGGTCATTAGTGTCATATAGCCTTGACTGCCTTATTAATTTCTGTTGTGACCCTTTAAAACACTTCTTAAAAATTGTGAATTTATGCAATGGAATATTTTCCACTTCTAAGTGGCATTAAGTTCAGTTGTGTTCAGACTTAGTCCTGAGTAATGTATAGAACAATGTGTAGTATTTGATATTGGCCAATGTATTTAAAACTCCTGAAATCAACAAGTTGACAGCTGAATTAAAGAAGAAGTTCAACCTAGACCTTCAAGGTTATATTCATTTTTACACATATATGCAATTTATGGTATACTTCACAACTGTTAACTTACAAAGAATAAACAGATTTTGCAAACAAGAGTTGGAATGGAAACAGCTTCTGAGATAGAGATCAAATTGTGTTTATAGACACCATTATTGGCAGATTTACTATCAGTCATTTCCTGTGGGAATATTTCACTGGGACATAATTGTATGCCTTGATTATTCATTAAATAGCCTTTGCTCCATGGAATAAAAATACTGTAGGACTATAAATAGTAATGCATGCAAATTATAGTTTAACATTTCACAGTATTTTCCTAGATGAGGATTAAGATTATTTAACAAAGTATTTCTTATTCACAACTAAGAGAATTTTAAAACAACACTAATACAATATGGTCTAGTGGAGTGTCAGGCAATAGACTGGAAATAAAAGCTGTTTGTTTCCTCTAAATTTAAACTGACATTAACTCAAAAATATTTATTCATCATAGAAGATGCTATACTTGTGCTCTGTGAATACAGAAATCAATTATAAACAGTGTCTGCCCTTAAGGAATTTATGAATTTTCTTGTAGGAGAGATAAGGCATACTTTGTAGAAAACAAAACCCAATAGATACACTATGAATGGATATAAATAAAGTACTCCTGAAGTTTGGAAGAATGAGAGATCATGTCCACCTGGAATATCAGAGATGACTCCTGAGAGAAGGCGGTTGAATGGAATCTTAAAGGATGGGTAAGATTTTTGCAAATGGAGATGCGAGATGTAGGTAAAATTATTCTGGGAGGCAGGGAGTAGATACTAAGGAAAGTGGTATATACCAAAGCACATTTAGAGATCGGAGTCTTTAACTGGTGGGGAAAAAAGAAACTTACATAAATATATTTGGAAATCAGATAAGTTAGGACCAAATTCTTTTTTTTTTTTTAAGTAACTTCTGTCCAAGATAGGGCGCATGGGGCCCCAACCTACCATCCCTGCTGGGCCAGCAAGATCCCCTAGGACTAAATTCTTTTATTTAGTTATGCAAGCATTCATTTATTCAACAAGTATTTCTTGAATTCTTATTATGTGCAATACTGTGCTGGGAGTTAGGAGTACATTCATGAGCTACTCAGACAAAGGCCCTTTTCTAATATGTAAACATTAAAAAAAATGTAACTGGGGCGCCTGGGTGGCTCAGTGGGTTAAAGCCTCTGCCTTCTGCTCAGGTCATGATCTCAGGGTCCTGGGATCGAGGCCCATATCAGGTTCCCTGCTCGGCAAGGAGCCTGCTTCCCCCTCTCTCTCTGCCTGCCTCTGCCTACTTGTGATCTCTCTCTCTGTCAAATAAATAAATAAAATCTTTAAAAAAAAAATGTAACTGGGGGTATCTGGGTGACTCGGTCAGTGAAGTGTCTGACTTGGGCTCAGGTCAGGATCTCAGGGTCCTGGGATGGAGTCCTGCGGTGCATGGGGTCCCGGGCTCAGTGGGAAATCGGCTTCTGCCTCTCTCGCCCCCTCACCTTGCTCTAATAAATGAATAAAATCTTTAAGAAAACGTAACTGAAATCAGAGATGACCGCAACGACGATTCTTACCAATCAGGGGTAGATTCATTCACCTGTGGCAACTCAAGGTACTTTGCAACTGTTACACAGAATATGGGATTTAATGTTTTGGAGAGTTGGTATTTCCAAATAACAGTTTCCCAATTTTGATCCAATTGTTTCTCAACCAAGTTTTCATTAAAATGAAGTGTTAGAGGGCTGATGGGGAAAGTGTTAGAGGGCACTATTTCTGCAGCTCCATTTTACAAGTTTTGGTTGATAATCAGAATTTTGTGGTAGTACACATTCATGAAAAAAAGAAAAACGGGGACAAAGTGGTGATTTGGGGGACAAAAGGATTCTTCCTAACTGAAAAGGAATCGCTGCAAATTTCCTTTAAATAGCTGTTCCCCGTGTTATTAAAATGATTAGGAACGTTTCTAGAACACACTGCACTGAGATACACCTGTACTCACACTGTGTCCGTCAAAACGATCTTTGTTTTCTCTCAAGCTAGGACTTGTTATATTAGACACGCCTCGTGCAATGGTGGCAATGGGGAGGGGGTGAGGGTGACGAGGTGGCAGCCAGGAGGGCACTTTCCCTTTCTCCAAAACGTTGCAGCCTTCCAGCCCAGACACCTTCCCGCTCATGCTTTTTTCCCTGCCTCAGCTCTCACCGTCCAGCGTCCCCCGCCCCCCACTCCTCCCCCCCGCCTGGGCGCTCCCCCTCGGGTCGCTGGGTCTCCGCTCGGTCACTCTCGCCCTCCTCCCCTCCCTGCCCTCTGGCCCGCCGCGCGCCCGCCCGCAGCACGCCGCTCGGCCGCCCGCAGCCTGCGCGCCCCGTCGCGGCCCGAGACTCCGAGGCATGCGCTCTGCGGCGCCGCCGCCCTCCCCCTCCCCCTTCCCGCGGCAGAGTTATGCCAAGTATGTGAGGAGCCCGCGAGGGCCAGCGCCGGTCATGGGGAGCCGCCGCCGTCGCCGCCGCCTCCGCGAGCGCGGAG